>JBBCBC010000019.1:27906675-28140914 GCA_037126765.1 Stenogyne calaminthoides
ACCTAAAGATCACCATTTTATTTATAGAGTGTTGATTTTTACAAGTATTAATAATAGTGGTGTACGGTGAACATTATGCACATAATACTTTGTCTAAAGGAGACAAACACTCGTATGAGACGATTTTATACATGAGATAAGGTACAGCCTAACACAAATAATATCCATCCTTCCAAAATATTAAAGCGTTAATACACAATTCATGTTCCGTCTTATTATAAGACCGTCTCACGCAGGTGTGTCTTAATCATACATATATATATATATGTATAAAGTTCAAGTGGGGCCAGGGGGGCCCAATGACCCCCTTGGCTCCAATGTACGTCCGTCCTTGCACTTTTTCTATTTCAAGCAAATGACACCCAAATTTGTTAAACGAACTCAAATCACTGAAATTGAGATGTGTCGCAATTAACCATAGATAAATATTTTAGGCCATCTTAATTGTAATGATATATAAAATTTTATATATAATGTAATTTATTCTTATATGGAGGCATAAATCCTTAAGACGAGACCGAAAAAAATGCCTTATTACAATGTGGAGTTTATTCCTAAATATAACTGGTTCCAAGTTGGGACCGTGATTTTTTATTACTATAGAGAGTTTATTCCAATATAGAATATTCTTATAGGGGTTTTTTACACTAGTGCTATCTCCACACTTTGTATTGATGGATTTGAGTGGTGATAATGAGTGGTGATGAGTTGTTGATGATTGGTGATATTTTATTTATTTATTTATGTTTTTTATTATATTAATGATTTAAAATAATTAATTAATTAAGTATAAATATGTAGTTATTTTATATTTTAATTAATATTAAGGATCAATTTGATACAAATAATATTAAGCACTCTAAAAATATGTGTTCAAATAATATTAAACATCAATTTAATACAGTTTTATTTAAAAATTTCAAACGTGACATTATTTAAATAAATTAGATTACCTTTCATCTTTGTCCAACCACAGCAATTGTGGAGGTCTTTTCTGGTTATCGACATTGTTGTCATTCCCTGATGTTCTTTTTTTTGCATCCACAGTAATACTTTTATATTAATGAACTAATACTTTGTAACCAAATAACTATTACTTTTAAATTGATGAACTAATATTGTTGATAACAAAAGAACTAATACTTTTATATTAATGAATTAATACTTTATAACCAAATAACTAATACTTTTAAATTGATGAACTAATATTGTTGATAACAAAAGAACTAATACTTTTATATTAATGAATTAATACTTTGTAACCAAATAACTAATACTTTTCAATTAATCAAATAACATCAATCAATACAATATACATTATACACTTTCTTAATTACTAAATAATTAATAAACATCAATTAATATTTAATATATACACTTTCTTAACTACATACCAAATAGTTACAATTAATATTTAATACATACACATTTTGAAGTTCGCATATATATACATTAATACACTTTCGAAGTTCGTATATATATATTCTCCACATATCATATATACATACATACACTTTGTATTAATACAATCAATTAATGAACTAATTAATGAACTAATACACGGCTGTAACTATTAATACATATACAACATATACATCAATAAATACATATGCACTTGAGAGAATTCCGTCTCATCTAAAAGCTCGAGCTTGTAGAGAGGGTCGGAAATAATCTATTTATTTAATTTCCCTCAACACTCCCCCCTCACTCATGGGCGCGAATTGCCCCCCGCTCTTTGGAGAGGAGGCCCAACAGAGTGGACAATTTAAATGGGTGGAGTGCTTCCACGGAAATCGAACCCACAACCTGGGCTCTGATACCATGAGAGAATTCCGTCTCATCTAAAAGCTCGAGCTTGTAGAGAGGGTCGGGAATAATCTAGTTATTTAATTTCTTCGTCTCCACTCCAAATTCCGACAGCTCTGCACGTCGCCTGCACGCGTCTTGCGACATCCGCCTCCCCGTCTCAGACTCAGCGACACGGACCTCCCTCGATGTCGCGCTCAGGTCTGCGCGCGACTAAACGCACATCGACCATCCCTCAATGGTCGAGAGTGTGGATATAGCATGACTCGTGTTTTTATTGTATTCAAAATAAAAACAAAAATTCACATCCAATCACACTCATATTTTCAACAAACATATCACATCAACTATATGTTGGGGAATTAATTGCCCGGATCTATTCGGGATGAATATTTAAATACAAATTTAATTCTAACAATTATTACTAGCATGAATTAATCCTATATTAATTCAAATAATAATTCAAATTTAAATACAAATTTAATCCTAGCTTATTTACTTTGTATTATCACTGATGTTTTAAATATCATCGAATGTTACATATATTTACTGCATAACTGTTCATTAAATAGTACGTGTTACATTGTAGTAAATTTAGTGATACCAAGATCACAGAAGATTAAATTAACAGTTCCTTGTAACTAAAAGTACATCATTCACGACCTAGATGGAAATGAACAATCCATCGTGAAGGGTTGTAGTGTAAGGCCCAGATTGGTTTGTCTTGACCAAGAGATTATACTAGTGCATGACTGATGCATTGAAGAGGACCCTCTGAGAGGACAAATTCTTGAACCCAAACTAGGAAGAATTAGACCTCAGTGGTTAGTTATTTCTTAATCTTCGTCCCTTAAATAGGATTGTGTGTGGTTAGTAACTATTGCTTTGACTTATTGAGGGAAGAGAATCAATGAGATTCAATACCCTATATCTTGGGCAATATTATTGGTCACATGCGATTGCTAAGATTTAATACGGAGAATCGTGTGCAAGTACGCTTGTTCGATTTGCCCCCTTGGGAGGTTCATAAGTTTTATCATACCAAATCTTGCAAGTGGAACTAGTTTCCGGTATGGATAATAATGTTGAACCGTTCCTTTACCAAGGATAAAAGATATTAATTAATGGAAAGCTATTTCAGTGACTTGAATTAATTAATGGGCTAGATAATCTTAAACACGGGAAATAATAACCGATAGCCATATTAACTGTAATATGGGTTAATATGGATAGTGCAATATTAATTATGTAGTGGGATTAATTAATATTTATGGGCTTGAATAATATTGTGGCTCAATATTGATAATTCAAGGTCCATTGGAAGATCCAATCTTAATTCTCCTAAAGGCCCCCCAAGTGGCCCAAGATAAAGTCCAATAACTGAAAAAAGTGTTTAAAAATAAAATAAATTTGTTGCCTATTTTTCCTTGTTTTTTTCGAAATTTATGGATAAAGGGGGAGAAAGATTTTCTTTGAATTTTGTTATGGAATGAAAATATGTATTCTTGGAATACAAGATTATCTCATTAAATTCAAGAAATCTCCCACTTGGTTATTCATAGTGTGAGTTTCGAATTTTTTGATAATTAAGGGAAAGAAAGATTTTCTTGATTTTCTTGAAAAGATATTATGGAAGATATGTATTTCTTGAAATACAAGAATATCTCATAAATTCAAGAAGATCCAAATCTTGGAATCTTTTCTCTTAAATTTCGAAAATCTTGCCATAACAAGATGAGGTGAGATTTTTGTGGAATATTTTAATTATGGGGAAAAGAATATAGGAGATATATTCAAGATTTCTTGGAGATCAAGAAAAGATTTTCCCACATTGTTTTTCTTTCCTAAAAATCGTCCACCACCCCATCTATAAATAGGGGATGATTCTTTCATTCCCAAGTACAATTCCATGTGCAGGAAAAATTAGTAAATCCACAAAAGTGGTGCAACAAAGTTTATTTTTGCTTTTGTTAATTGTTCGCGAGTATCCTTCCACCGGATTGTCGAGCAAGGACTAGGGAATACTTGGGAAGGTTTTTTGGTGTGTTTTCATCGACGAGACCATTGCCATTCCAAGAGGTACGTTCACATAAACTCGTAGTAATTCCACATGCGTAGGATTTACGTGAACTGTTTATATGCATGATTTGTTGTTGAATTATTATTTGAAATAATATGGGTTAATTCATGCTAGTAATAATTGTTAGAATTAAATTTTTATTTAAATATTCATCCCGAATAGATCCGGGCAATTAATTACCCAACAAACTACCCACGAATGAGAAGTATACGCCGCTAAATAAGTTTCAACAACTAGTGCGTGAGAATTACCTTTCTTTCCGGCCCTTTTGGGGTTGGAACAGGCAAACCTCCATTGTCCTTACCGCTGTTGAAGCACTTCCTCTTTGGATTTTCCTTGACACCACAAGCATTTCTCATCTTACCATTGCCCTTGGCAACAGTTGAGTTTTATTGCTTATGGCTTTTGGTTCTCTTCTTCTTCTTGCCTGCCATTGGCTTAGAAGATGAAGATGGACCACTTGCCGTTCAAAGCTTGAGTTTGGTGCCCCATCAACATTTCTGCCGAGACCAAAGCTTGCAACAAATCAACTAGTGAGGCCAAAATGCTCAAAAACTTTTGGGCAGAGAGTGAAGTACCAAATTCATCTGAGTCTCCAGATTATAATCTGCACTCAGAACCTCAAGTTTATTCAGATGGGCCATCAATTTTGAGGACGTAATCCCTTACGGGTTTGCCCTCCACCATTTTCAGCGACGACATCTATCGCAAGGTGATCTGACGAGTCCCGCATTTTTGACTCGTCAGTTGGCTCATCTGATTTTGGTGTGTCAAGAATCCACTTGTGCTTTTGTGCAGTTAGGACAATTATAATTTTTCGTTTCCAATCAATATAGTTTCCATACTTATTCTATTGACTTTAAGTATAATAGCAGTGGATTAAAAGGTTACGACATGCTGAACTGAAATAAATAACAATATGCATAAGCACAAATATATCACAAGGTTCGATCACATGCATCATATTAAAATCTCAAAAAAAAAAATATGAACATGCATCAGCCAACATCTCAAAACAGTTTAAATAAGCCACATGGGGTGGGTCATTATAAAACACATTCAAGCAGGTTACAAACAAGAAAACAATCACAAACCTTTAATATCCAGATTAATAGTTGGCTCTCACTTGACCAATATAAAATTGACAGGGACTTCGGGGAAGTATATGCATATCAATTTTATACCTAAGTAATAACCATGATTAAATACATAATTATTATTTCGCTTTGAACGAGCCTCGTGGGGAGGGTCATCGTCGCCACTAGTAATAATCCACAATCATCCATTTGGAATTTATTCATGTGAAAGCTATCTTTTGACCGTCCCCAAGGGAATTTCTCCAAAAAGAATTCACAAATAAATAAATCATGGAGGTCAAAATTAATTCAATTTTATTATCCGGAATAAAATTGTCAATTAATTGTTTAAGCATACTTAGTAATTTTCGAAAGTGAGATTTTTCAAAACATTTTCTCATGCATCGCAAATTTAAACATAATTTAAATAAGTATAAAATAATGCATAAACATCAAAACAAAATTAAACACATTGGGCACATATATCCAATTGTCACGGTTAATTTTTATCATGTCTTGATCTCGAGAAATCGTCTTCTTCGCCTTCATCGCTCGTCTCGAAAGGTTCGCCACGTCAAGTGATGTCATCGACCACCTTCGGGTCGGAGTGCTCCGACTAGCCTCCCCGGCCCCGTGTCGAGTAAGCGTCCGTCTTGTATGGCATAGCGCTGGCGCCGCGTCGCCCGGCAATTTGCGTCTCGCTCAGCGACCTCGGCGGATCTCGTGAGCGTTGTGCATTACGGCCTTAACGCCCGCCCATCTCGTCACCTTCTTTGCATCAGCGTGTCTTTGGTGTGCCTCCGCCCGCGTCTGCCCTTTGTCCAGCGCCGCGGTGTTACCGCAGCGCCCGTCTGATCATGCCTGATCGTACCCTTGATCACTATTCGGCCTCTGCGCCTGCCCTTTGCCGTGCATGTCGCGTCCGCGCGCGTCGCGATGCCTCCACCAACGCGTTCATAGCGACCTACGCCCGCTTGCACGGTTTTAGGATCTCATCTTTTAATTCTTCGTCTCTGCCTCCGTTTCCGATCCGGTTACAATTTATTTACAAAAAATAAATAAACCTAGATCTAGACTAGTCTATTACATTGAACGAATCAAATAAATCTTAATCTACTCGTGGATTTTCTCACGAGGCAAAACAAATTCGAACGAATCGAATTAAAAACCACAATTTATATGCATGCATAAATCAACACATTAAATTCCATGACAATTGGATACCTGCAAAAAAGATCTAGCAATTCTACAATCCAATTTCAAATTTAATGAAAACAAATTAAATTACAATTTAAAATTCAGAGCCCGAAACCGAGGCTTTGATACCATTTGTTGGGGAATTAATTGTCCGGATCTATTCGGGATGAATATTTAAATACAAATTTAATTCTAACAATTATTACTAGCATGAATTAATCCTATATTAATTCAAATAATAATTCAACAACAAATCATGCATATAAACAGTTCACATAAATCCTACGCATGCGGAATTGCTACGGGTTTATGTGAACTAACCTCTCGGAGTGAAAACCGTTGAGAAGATGGATCCCTTTCACACGAACACACCAAAAAGCCTTCTCAAGTATTCCCTTGGACCTTCTAATGGACTTTGAATATCTAATATTGAGCCACAATATTATTCAAGCCCATAAATATTAATTAATCCCACTACATAATTAATATTGCACTATCCATCTTAACCCATATTACTGTTAATATGGCTCCCGGTTATTGTTTCCTGTGTTTAAGATTATATAGCCCATTAATTAATTCAAGCCAGTGAAATAACTTTCCATTAATTAATATCTTTTTTCCTTGGTTAAGGAACGGTTCAACATTATTATCCATACCGGAAACTAGTTCCACTTGCAAGATTTGGTATGATAAATCTTATGAACCTCCCAAGGGGGCAAATCGAACAAGCGTACTTGCATACGATTCTTCGTATTAAATCTTAGCAATCGCATGTGACCAATAATATTGCCCAAGATATAAAGTATTGAATCTCGTTGATTCTCTACCCGTAATAAGTCAAAGCAATAATTACTAACCACATGCGATCCTATTCAAGGGACGAAGATTAAGAAACAACGAACCACTGAGGTCTAATTCTTCCTGGTTCAATCTTTGAAGAATTTGTCCTCCTCATGGGTCCTATTCAATTACATCACCATGCACTAGTGTAATCTCTTGGTCAAGACAAGTCAATCTGAGCCTTACACTTAAACCTTTCACGATGGATTGTTCATTTCCATCTAGGTCGTGAATGGTGTACTTTTGGTTACAAGGAACTGTTAATTTAATCTTCTGTGATCTGGTATCACTAAATTAACTACAATGTAACACGTCTTATTTATTGAACAGTTATGCAAAGAAATATATGTAACATTCAATGATATTTAAAGCATCAGTGATAAATAATTTATTTCAGTAAATAAGACAAAAATTCAGTTTGGTTATACAAAGTAAAAGCATACTTTCCAGTATAACCCCAACAATCTCCCACTTATACTCAAAGTTTGCTTTTAAGTATACTACAACATGTCTCGTGTAGTTCTGTCGTGACATCTAATGTCACCTACACGAACCTAATAATATCTCCCACTTATACTCAAAGCAGATTGGCAACGGTCTTGACACCCATTCCTTCCACATGTCTCTGTTGGGATTATACTGAAAAGTATGCTTTTACTTTGTATAATCGAAACTGAATTTCCAGACTTATTTACTGAAATAAATTGTTTATCACTGATGCTTTAAATATGATTGAATGTTATATATATTTATTTGCATAATCGCTTCAATAATTCGTGACGTGTTACATCAGAAATTTGGTGATACCAGATCACGTAAGATTAAATTAATAAATCCCTTGTAACTAAAAAAAGTACGCCATTCACGACCTAGATGGAAATGAACAACCATCGCAAAAGGTTGAGGTGTAAGGCTCAGATCGGTTTGTCTTGACCAAGAGATTACACTAGTGCATGACTGATGCGCTGAATAGGACCTACAGGAGGATAAATTCTTCGAATCGAACAAGGAAGAATTAGACCTCGGTGTTCGTTGTTTCTAATCTTCGCCCCTTAAATAGATCACGTGATTGGTAACTATTGCTTTGACTTATCATGGGTAGCTTAATCGTAGAGATTCAATTCCTTTTATCTTGGGCAATATTATTGGTCACATGTGATTGCTAAGGTTTAATACGAAAGAATCGCGGTGCAAGTACGCTTTTGCTTGATTCGCCCCTTGGGAGGTTCATAAGTTTTATCATACCAAATCTTGCAAGTGGAATTAGTTTCCTAGATGGATAATAATGTTGAACCGCTCTCTACTCAAGGACAAAAGATATTAATTAATGTAAAGCTATTTCAAAGGGCTTGAATTAATTAATGGGCTAGATAATCTTAAACACGGAAATAATGACCTGGAGCCATATTGACCGTAATATGGGTTAAGATGGATGGTGCAATATTAATTATGTAGTGGGATTAATTAATATTTATGGGCTTGAATTATATTGTGGCTCAATATTAGATATTCAAGATCCATTAGAAGGTCCAATCTTAATTCTCCTAAAGGCCCCCGAGTAGCCCAAATATATAGTCCAATAACTGAAAAAAGGTGATTAAAATAAAATAAATATTGTTGCTTAATTTTTCCTCTTATTTTCTAAAATTATGGATAAAAAGGGAGAAAGATTTTCTTTGAATTTTGTTATGGAATGAAGATATGTATTCTTGGAATACAAGATTATCTCATTTAATTCAAGAAATCTCCCACTTGGTTATCTATATAAGTATGTTTCGAAATTTTGGAAATATAGTGGGCAAGAAAGATTTTCTTGATTTTCTTGAAAAGATATTATGGAAGATATTTATTTCTTGAAATACAAGAATATCTCATAAATTCAAGAAGATCCAAATCTTGGATTCTTGCACACTTAATATTTTCGAAAATCACCATAAAATAGAGGAGGTGGATTTTTGTGGAATATTTTAATTATGGGAAAAAGAATATAAGGGATATATTCAAGATTTCTTGGTGACCAAGAAAAGTCTTTTCCCACATTGAAAAATTACACAAATTTCGTTCACCCTCCCTCCTATAAATAGGGGATGATTAGTTCATTCCCAAGTACAATTCCATGTGCTGGAAATATTAGCAAATCCACATAAGTGGTGCAACAAAGTTTATTTTTTCCTTTTGTTAATTGTTCGCGAGTATCCTTTCACCGGATTGTCGAGCAAGGGCTAAGGGAATACTTGGGAAGTCCTTTTGGTTAGTCCGTCCGACCAAAGCCACTGTCATCCCGAGAGGTACGCTCACGTAAACCCGTAGATTCCGCGTCGCGTGGGTTTTACGTGGCTTTTTATATGCATGATATGTTGTTGCAATTATTATTTGAATTAATATAGGATTAATTCATGCTAGTAATAATTAATGAATTAAATTTGTATTTAAATATTCACCCCGAATAGATCTGTGCAACTCATTCCCCAACAATCGTATCGAGCCACTGCTTTGCTCAATTTTTTTTAAATTGTAATTTAATTAAGTGGAAATTAAATTTGAAATTGGATAGTAGAACCGTTAGATCTGCTTTTGCGGTATCCAATTGTCATGGATTTTAATGTTTTATTTTGCATGCATATAAACCGTGGTTTTTAATTCGATTAGCTTCGGATTTGTTTTGTCTCTTGAGAAAATCCATGAGTAGACTAGGATTTGTTTGATTTGATTAATGTAATAGACTAGTCTAGATCTAGGTTTATTTATTTTTTTGTAAATAAATTGTAACCGGATCGGGAAATCTAAAAGACGAAGAATTAAAGGACGAAATCCGTAATCCCGCGTGAGCGTGGCGGCACGCATCGGCACGCTTTGGGCGCAGCAGGCGAGGCCGGGCGGCCGAAAGCGCGATGAGATGAAGGTGAGCGCTACGGGCGGTGCGCTCCAGTCAACGGACGGGCGGAAGTCAGCTGGCGCGATACAAGAGGCGAGACGCGGCGCAGGCGGAGATGGGCGAAGGCTACGATGACGTCGGACGCGCTGCCGCCGCCGAGATCTGCCGACGCTTCCGACACTCTTAGCCGAGGCGTGCTTAGGCACAAAGTAGCGTGGTTCGCCGGCGGTGCCGAGGCTACCGAGAAGCTATCTGAAGCTGTTGCGGCCGGACGATCTGGGATCCCATCCCTACCAAGAAGCCGCCATGTGGCGGTTCGAGACGGCAGTATTTTTTTCGAGACGAACGAGTGGGAGAAATTCGAGACGTGTTTTCTTCAAGATCAAGCCAAGAAAAAATCAAACCATGACAATTGGATAATTTGTGCCAAATATGTTTATTTTTCTGCTTTTGCTTGATTTTATTTGTGCTATCTTATGCTTTATTTAATTTGTTTAAATGTGTTTGCATGAGGGGTTGCCAAATTGAAAAATCTCAACTTCAAAATTACTAAGTATGTTTAAATAATTAATTGACAATTTTATTCCTGATAATAAAATTGAATTAATTTTGACCTCCATGATTTATTTATTTGTGAATTCTTTTGGAGAAATTCCCCAACCAGACGGTCAAAAGATAGGTTTCACATGAATGAATTCCAAACGGATGATTGTGGGTTATTACTAGTGGCGGCGATGACCCTCCCAACGAGGCTCGATCAAAGCGAAATAGTAATCCTCAGATTTAATCATGGTTATTACTTAGGTATAAAATTGATATGCATATATTCTCCAAGTCCCCGCGAATTTTATATTGGTCAAGTGGAGCCAACTATTAATCTGGATATTGAGGGTTTGTAAATCGTTTTGTTTGTAACCCGCTTGAATGTGTTTAAATAATGACCCACCCAACGTGACTTATTTAAACTGTCTTGAGATGTTGGCTGATGCATATTCATATTTTTTTTTGAGATTTTAAATATGATGAATGTGATCGAACCTTGTGATATACTTGTGCTATTGCTTATAGTTGTTTATTTCAGTTCAGCACCTTTTAATCCACTGTTATTTTACTTAATGTCAATACAATATGTATGGAAACTATATTGATTGGAAAATTATAATTGTCCTAATCGCACAAAAAGCACAAGTGGATTTTGACACATAAAAAATCGATGAGCCAACTGACGAGTCAAAACATGTGGGACTCGTCAGATCACCTTGCGAGAGATGTCGTCGCTGAAAATGGTGGAGGAAAAACCCGTAATGGATTACGTACTCAAAATAGATGGCTCATCTGAACAAACTTGAGATTCTGAGTGCAGATTATGATCTGGAGACTCAGATGAATTTGGTACTTCATTCTTTGCCCAGAAAGGTTTTTTTGAGCATTTTGCCCTCGCTAAGCTAATTTGTTGTAAACTTTTGGACTCTAAGCAGAAATGATGATAAGGCACCAAACTCAAGCTTTGATTTCAAGAAGTGGTCCGCCTTCATCTTCTAGGCCAAGGGTAGGCAAGATAAAGAAGAGGACCAAAGACCATAAGCAATAAAACTCAATTGTTGCCAAGGGAAATGGTAAGATGAGGAATGCTTGTTGAGTCAAGGAAAATCCAAAGAAGAAGTGCTTAAGCTGCGGTAAGAGAGGACAATGGAGGTTTTGCTTGTTCCAACCCCAAAAGGGACGGAAAGAAAGGTAATTCTCACACACTAGTTGTTGAAACTTGTTTAGCGGCGCGATACTTCTCATTCGTGGGTGGTTGATACGAGATCCACTAATCATGTTGGCTTCACGGGTTCTAAATGATCCGAACGAAATGGGGAGGAGATCCTCATCACACCGGGCAACGTTATTTAAAGTAGAAGACATTGCAATGCTACGTGAAGTGGCGAGATATTGCAATGCTACGGTAGTAACGATTATTGCAATACTACACAAGTAGCGGACATTGCAATGCTACATGAGTAAAGCGATTAAAAGCAATGGGAGAAGTGCACCTATCTTTTGAAGATAAAGTTTTTTGAGATTATCTTTGTGTTCCCGGTTTTAGAAAGAATTCACTTTCGGTTTCTAAAATTCGATTAAAGGACACTAAGTTTCTTCTAATAAGAATGACATCATTTTTGAAATGATGAGTGTATCTCGTCACGGACATTGATGGAAAATCTCTATACAATTAATCGCGGCACACCACTCACTTAAATGTATCATATAACACATCAATCAAGCTTTAGAAAAGAAAAAACGTTCATCGACGTGAACGAGACACTTCTTTGGCATCTAAGATTAGGTCATATAAATCCAAAGAGGATCCAAAGGTTGGTGAAAGATGGTTCACTGGAGCGTCTCCAAGTTGAATCGATTCCAACCTGCGAATCATGTTTGGAGGGTAATATGACCAAGAGGGCATTTGGAGCCAAGGGGAATAGGGCCAAAGAAGTGTTAGAGATCGTTCACACAGATATATGTAGTCCAATGTCAAACAAAGCAAGAGGAGGTTATGAGTAATTTTATTGATGATTACTCAAGGTACATTTTCCTTATGAAGCATGAATCTGAGACCTTTGAGAAATTCTAAGAATTTAAGGCTCAAGCAGAGAATCATATGGAAAAACGTATCAAGTCTCTACGATCTGATCGTGGAGGCGAATACCTCAGCGATGAGTTTTTGTACTACTTATCTGATGAAGGGATTGTATCCCAGCTCACTGCACCCGGAACCCCTCAACAAAACGGGGTTTGCAGAGCGAAGCATCTTTTGGAAATGGGTAGATCAATGATGAGTTATGCGGATCTTCCCAAGTCGTTCTGGGGTTATGCCTTGGAAACAACAACTTACATTCTGAACTTGGTGCTATCCAAATCGGTTCCCAAAAATCCCAAAGAATTGTGGACCGGGCGCAAGCCTAGTATGAGACACATGAGAACTTTGGGGTGTTCGGCCTACATGTTGGACAAGGAAGCCGGTAAGATGGATCCTCGATCAAGAATTAAGGATGTTTGTAGGATACCCCGAGGGAACAAAAGGGTGTATGTTCTATAGTTCTGAAGATCAAAAGGTGGTTATCCGCACCCACTTTAGATTTTGGAAGAAAACTATATGAACCAAAGAAAACCCAGAAGTGAGATTACCTTAAATGAGCTTAGAGGGCAAACCTCGATTAACTGTGATTTAGATGATATACCAAACGATACACTTTCACAACCGAGCCTAGTCATAGTGGGAGGGTTGTTAGATGTTCTCGAGAGATTCATGGGAATAGGAGAGTCCTCGGACTTGATTCCCTAATCGCACCCATGGACATATGACGAGGCACTCTAAGATAAGGATCTGATTCTTGGCAAACAAAGAATGAAAACCAAAATGGGTTCTATGTTTCATAATAGAGTGTGGGAGCTAGTCGAACCACTTAATGGGGTCAGACCCATTAGATGCAAGTGGCTATATAAGAGGAAAAGAGGGACGGACGGGAAGGTTGAAACCTTTAAAGCAAGACTAATGGCGAAAGGTTATACTCGAGAATCTAAAGGGATCGATTATGAGGAAACTTTTTTCGCCTGTAGCCATGCTTAAGTCCATCAAGATTCTCTTATCGATTCTTTGCGCGACTTCGACCTTGAAATCGGCAAATAGATGTCAAGACAACTTTCCTTAACTAAGTCTTGATAAAGAGATCTATGTGTAACAACACCAAGGTTTCATTGAAACAAAGCCAAGAACACCTAGTTTGAAAGCTCAAGAGGTCCATTTACGGACTCAAACAGCATCCGAGCTTGGAACCAAAGTTTTGATCATGTAATAAAGTCTTATGGGTTTGTTCAAAAACGAGTTTGAAAGTTGTGTGTATAAAAAGCATTTCGAATCGCATTGGTATTCTTAGTACTATCGTAGATGACATTGTGATCATCGGAACAATGTGAAGGTGTGATCGACGTAAGGGCATGGTTTCAAAAAGTTTTGATATGAAAGACTTAGGAAAGCCGGACATATCCTTGGGATCAAGATTACTCGAGATCGCAAGAAAAGGATGATCGGGTTATCGCAAGTTTCATACATAGACACTGGTTTTTGAAACAATTCAGCATGCAAGATTCCAAGAAAGGATTCGTACTTTTCAGACTTGGAATCCATCTATCCAAGAAAATGTTCCCTAAGACGAAAATGAGATAGATGACATGAAAGGTATTCCTTGTGCTTCGGCTGGCGGAAACCTTATGTATGCATTGTTGTGTACGAGACCGGATATCTTCTTTGCTATAGGCATGGTAGCAAGATATCAAAAGTAACCTGAGAAAAGCGCATTGGACGACGATTAAAAACATTCAAGTGTCCGAAAAGAACTCGGGATAGAATGTTGATTTATCGATCGATACTCCAATCCCCATCGGCCACACGAGACTTCGGATTTCCAATCGATATAGATTCGAAATTATCCGCCTCGATTAGTGTGTTTCCATTTGGGAAGTGTAGCCATCAAATGGACGAAAAGTGAAGCGAAATGCATCAATGACTCAACCATGGGACTCGGGTAAGTAGGCGCCAGAAGCGTTGAAAAAGAACCGATTGGGCTCTAGATCTTCTTAGTGGACTTGGATGGTGTTACGAATTTGACTAGCAATATCTGCTAGGGCATTTGCAAATTCAAGAGAACCAAGAGTCCACGAGTCAAACAAACACATTAAAGGAAAAGACATCTTATACGAGAAATCGTTAAGAGATGAGATATAGATGTGGCAAAGATAGCGTCGAGGACGACCTTCAGCGCATCCATTCACAAAGCGTCTGCCTCTCAATACATTCGAGAGACATGTGAGTGGAATGGGTGTCAAGACCGCTTGCTAATCTGCTTTGAGTATAAGTGGGAGAAATTATTAGGTTAGTGTAGGTGACATTAGATGTCACGGACTACTCGAGACGTGTTGTAGTATACTTAAAAGCGCACTTTGAGTATAAGTGGGAGATTGTTGGGATTATAATTGAAAAGTATGCTTTTACTTTGTATAATCGAAACCTAATTTCCGCACTTATTTATGAAATAAATTGTTTATCAAATGATGCTTTAAATATGATTGAATGTTATATATATTTATTTGATAATCGTTCAATAATTAGTGTGTTACATCAGAAGTTAATTTAGTGATACCGATCACGTAAGATTAAATTAACAAATCCTGTAACTAAAAAAGTACGTCATTCACGACCTAGATGGAAATGAACAACCATCGCGAAAGGTTGAGGTGTAAGGCTCGGGATTGGTTTGTCTTGACAAAGAGATTACACTAGTGCATGACCGATCTTGTTGAATAGGACCTACTGGGAGGATAAATTCTTCTAATCGAACAAGGAAGAATTAGACCTCAGTGGTTCGTTGTTTCTTAACCTTCGTCCCTTAAATAGGATCACGTGGGATTGGTAACTATTGCTTTGACTTATCATGGGTAGCGAATCGGAGAGAGATTCAATACTTTTTATCTTGGGCAATATTATTGGTCACATGTGATTGCTAAGATTTAATCTGAAAGAATCGTGTGCAAGTACGCTTGCTTGATTTGCCCCCTTGGGAGGTTCATAAGTTTTATCATACCAAATCTTGCAAGTGGAATTAGTTTCCGGTATGGATAATAATGTTGAACCGTTCCTCGACCAAGGACAAAAGATATTAATTAACGGAAAGCTATTTCAGTGGCTTGAATTAATTAATGGGCTAGATAATCTTAAACACGGGAAATAATGACCGGGAGCCATATTGACTGTAATATGGGTTAAGATGGATGGTGCAATATTAATTATGTAGTGGGATTAATTAATATTTATGGGCTTGAATTATATTGTGTCTCAATATTAGATATTCAAGATCCATTAGAAGGTCCAATCTTAATTCTCCTAAAGGCCCCCTGAGTAGCCCAACATATAGTCCAATAACTGAAAATGTGATTAAAATAAAATAAATATTGTTGCTTAATTTTTCCTCTTATTTTCGAAAATTATGGATAAAAGAGGGAGAAAGATTTTCTTTGAATTTTGTTATGGAATGAAGATATGTATTCTTGGAATACAAGATTATCTTATTTAATTCAAGAAATCTCCCACTTGGTTATCTATATAGTATGTTTCGAAATTTTGGAAATATAGTGGGCAAGAAATATTTTCTTGATTTTCTTGAAAAGATATTATGGAAATACAAGAATATCTCATAAATTCAAGATGATCCAAATCTTGGATTCTTGCACACTTAATATTTTCGAAAATCACCATAAAATAGAGGAGGTGGATTTTTGTGAAATATTTTAATTATGGGAAAAAGAATATAAGGGATATATTCAAGATTTCTTGGTGACCAAGAAAAGTCTTTTCCCACATTGAAAAATTACACAAATTTCGTTCACCCTCCCTCCTATAAATAGGGGATGATTAGTTCATTCCCAAGTACAATTCCATGTGCTGAAAATATTAGCAAATCCACATAAGTGGTGCAACAAAGTTTATTTTTTCCTTTTGTTAATTGTTCGCGAGTATCCTTCCACCGGATTGTCGAGCAAGGGCTAAGGGAATACTTGGGAAGTCCTTTTGGTTAGTCCGTCCGACCAAAGCCACTGTCATCCCGAGAGGTACGTTTACGTAAACCCGTAGATTCCGCATGCGTAGGTTTTACGTGGCTTTTTATATGCATGATATGTTGTTGCAAGTATTATTTGAATTAATATAGGATTAATTCATGCTAGTAATAATTAATTAATTAAATTTGTATTTAAATATTCACCCCGAATAGATCTGTGCAACTCATTCCCCAACAGTCTCTCGAATGTATTCTGAGGCAGACCCTTTGTGAATGGATCTGCTAGGTTGTCTTCTGACGCGATCTTTGCCACCTCTATATCTCATCTCTTAACGATTTCTCGTATAAGATGGTATTTCCTTTCAATGTGTTTGCTGGCCTTGTGGGCTCTTGGTTCCCTTGAATTTGCAACTGCTCCAGCATTATCACAATAAATAGTGATTGTACTGGGCAAATTCGGAACTACATCCAAGTCCACTAGGAAGTTCTTGTGCAAAAACGCTTCTTTCGCTGCCTCGCAAGTAGCTACATATTCGGCTTCCATGGTAGAATCGGCGATGCATTTCTGCTTAACGCTTCTCCATGTCATGGCTCCTCCCCCCATGCAAAACACACTACCGGAGGTAGATTTTCTAGAATCTAAGTCTGATTGGAAATCCGAGTCCGTGTAGCCGATGGGGATTAGACTATCTGACTGATAAACCAACATTCTATCTCGAGTTCTTTTCAGGTACTTCAGAATGTTTTTAACTGCCGTCCAATGTTCTTTCCCCGGGTTACTTTGATATCTTGCCACCATGCCAACGACAAAGCAGATATCCAGTCTCGTGCACAGCATTGCATACATAAGGCTTCCGACAGCCGAAACATAAGGAATGCCTTTCATATCAACTATCTCCTTTTGTGTCTTAGGGCACATTTCCTTGGATAGATGGATTCGATGTCTGAAAGATACGTAGCCTTTCTTGGAATCCTGCATGCTGAATCACTTCAAGACAGTGTCTATGTATGAAGCTTGCGATAAGCCTATCATCATTTTCTTACGATCTCGAGTAATCTTTTTTCCAAGGATGTGCCCGGTTTCCCCTAAGTCCTTCATATCAAACTGTTTTGAAAGCCATGCCCTTACATCTGATAACACCTTTACATTGTTCCCGATGAGCAGAATGTCGTCTACGTATAGTACTAAGAATACCAATGCAGTTCCGACACGCTTTTTGTACACACAACTTTCAAACTCATTTTGATCAAACCTATAAGACTTTATTACTTGATCAAAACATTGGTTCCAAACTGTGGATGCTTGTTTGAGTCCGTAAATGGACTTCTTGAGCTTACAAACTAGGTGTTCTTGGCCTTTTTCAATGAAGCCTTGGGGTTGTTGCATATAGATTTCTTCTTCAAGACTTCCGTTAAGGAAAGCCGTCTTGCATCCATTTGCCAGATTTCAAAGTCGAGATGCGCAGCAATCGACAAGAGAATTCGGATGGACTTGAGCATTGCTACAGGTGAAAAGGTTTCATCATAGTCGATCCCTTCTTTCTGAGTATAACCTTTCGCCACAAGCCTTGCCTTGAAGGTTTCCACCTTCCCATCCGGTCCTCTTTTCCTCTTGTATACCCACTTGCAGCCAATGGGTTTGACCCCATTGAGTGGTTCGACTAGCTCCCACACTCTGTTATGATCCATAGAACCCATTTCGGCTTCCATTGTTGTTTGCCAAGAAACCGCATCCTTGTCTTGGATTGCCTCGTCGTAAGTCCATGGGTCTGATTCATCTTGACCGGGGACTAAGTCCGAGGACTCTCCTATCCCCATGAATCTCTCGAGTTATCTCACAACCCTCCCACTACGTCGAGGTTTATGTTTTGTAAGTGTGTCGTTTGGTACGTCATCTTGTACAGTTGGCACTGAGGTTAACCCTCTAAGCTCATTTAAGGTAATCTCACTTATGGGCTTTCTTCCGTTCATATAGTCTTCTTCCAAAAATCTAAAGTGGGTGCTTATTACCACCTTTTGATCTTCGGGACCATAGAACATACACCCTTTTGTTCCCTCGGGGAATCCTATAAACAACCTTAATTCTGATCGAGGATCCAATTTTCTGGCTTCCTTGTCCAACACGTAGGTCGGACACCCCCAAATTCTCATGTGTCTCAAACTGGGCTTGCGCCCGATCCACAATTCTTTGTTAGTTTTGGGAACCGACTTGGATGGCACCAAGTTCAGAATATAAGCCGCTGTTTCCAAGGCATGACCCCAAAACGACTTGGGTAGATCAGCATAACTCATCATTGATCTAACCATTTCTAAAAAGTTCTATTTCTTCGCTCTGCAACCCCGTTTTGTTGAGGGATTCCGGGTGCAGTTAGCTGGGATACAATCCCTTCATCTGACAAGTAGTTCAAAAACTCATCACTGAGGTACTCGCCTCCACGATCAGATCGTAGAGACTTGATACGTTTTTCCCTATGATTCTCTGCTTGAGCCTTAAATTATTTGAATTTGTCAAAAGTCTCAGATTTATGCTTCATAAGGAAAATGTAACCGTACCTTGAGTAATCATCAATAAAGGTGACGAAGTACTCATAACCTCCTCTTGCTTTGATTGAAATTGGACCACATACGACCATGTGAACGATTTCTAACACTTCTTTGGCTCTATTTCCCTTGGCTCTGAATGCCCTCTTGGTCATTTTACCTTCCAAGCATGATTCGCAAGTTGGGATTGGTTCAACCCGGAGTGACTCCAATGAACCATCTTCTACCAACCTTTGAATCCTTTTTGGATTAATATTTCTCAATCTAAGATGTCATAGAAGTGTCTCGTTCACGTCTGATGAACGTTTTCTCTTATCGGAAATGGTTGATGTGTTATAGGATGCATTTCGTGAGTGGTGTGCACAGTTAATTGTATAGAGATTGTTCAACAACGTTCCATGACAGATAAATTTATCATAAAGAGAAATGGTAACAACTTTGTCAAAAGTAACCGAATATCCATCAAGGTAGAGTTTAGAAACCAAAATTAAATTCTTTCTAAAACTAGGAACGTAAAGAACATCACTTAAAATTAAAACTCTATCTTTAAAAGACAGGTGCACTTCTCACACTGCTTCAACTGCCACTCTTGTAGCATCGCCCAGCGTGATGAGGATCTCACTCCCACTAAGTTGTCGGATCAGTTTGAACCCGTGAAGCAAACATGATTAGTGGATCCCGTATCAACTACCCACGAATGAGAAGTATACGCCGCTAAACAAGTTTCAACAATTAGTGCGTGATAATTACCTTTCTTTCGGGCCCTTTTGGGGTTGGAACAGGCAAACCTCCATTGTCCTCTTTCACCGCAGTTTAAGCACTTCCCCTTTGGATTTTCCTTGACACCACCGGCATTCTTCATCTTACCATTGCCCTTGGAAACAGTTGAGTTTGATTGCTTATGGCTTTTGGTCCTCTTCTTCTTCTTGCCTTCCCTTGGCCTAGAAGATGAAGACGGACCACTTGCCGTCAAAGCTTGAGTTTGGTGCCCCATCAACGTCTCTGCCGTGACCAAAGCTTGCAACAAATCAGCTAGCGAGGCCAAAGTGCTCAAACTTTTGGGCAGAGAGTAGAGTACCAAATTGATCTGGGTCTCCAGATCATAATTTGCACCCAGAACCTCAAGTTTGTTCAGATGGGTCATCTATTTTGAGGACATAATCCCTTACGGGGTTGCCCCCCACCATTTTCAGCGACAACATCTATCGCAAGGTGATCTGACGAGTCCCGCACTTTTGACTCGTCAGTTGGCTCATCTGGTTTTTTTTTTTTTGGTGTGTCAAGAATCCACTTGTGCTTTTGTGCAGTTAGGACAATCATAATTTTTCGTTTCCAATCAACATAGTTTCCTATACAATTCTATTCACTTTAAGTATATTAACAGTGGATTAAAAGCTTGCGACATGATGAACTTAAATAAATAACAATTTGTATAAGCACAAATATATCACAAGATTCGATCACATGTATCATATTAAAATCTCAAAAAAATATGAACATGCATCAACCAACATCTCAAAACAGTTTAAATAAGCCACGTGGGGTGGGTCATTATTTAAACACATTCAAGCAAGTTACAAACAAGAAACAGTTATAAACCTTTAATATCCAGATTAATAGTTGGCTCCCACTTGACCAATATAAAATTGATAGGGACTTCGGGGAAGTATATGCATATCAATTTTATACCTAAGTAATAACCATGATTAAATACAGAACTATTACTTCGCTTTGAACGAGCCTCATGGGGAGGGTCATCGTCGCCACTAATAATAACCCACAATCATTCATTCGGAATTTATTCATGTGAAATCTATCTTTTGGCCGTCCCGTGGGAGGAATTTCTTCAAAAGAAAAGATTTTTTTCCTTATATTTTTTACCTAAAATTTCGACCACCTCCTCCCTATTTATAGAGGATGGGCTCTTCATTCCCAAGTGCAATTCCATGTGTTGGAAATATTAGAAATCCACAAAGGTGGTAGCAAAATATTTAATTTCTCTCCCATTAAAATCGTTCGTGCAAATCCTCCCACCGGATAACGTTAAGTGACGGGATATATTTGGGAAGGCTCTTGGGTTGATCCATCGTCTAAAAGGTTGTTTCTACAAGAGGTTAGTAATCCCGTAACTCCTAGTTCCGCATGTTTAGGATTTACGTGAATTACGTGTACGCATGTTGTTTAATTATTATGTTGAATTGATTTAGGATTAATTCATGTTAGTAATTATTTATTTAATTTAAATATGTATTTAAAAATCATCTCGAATAGATCCGGGGACCCTAATTTCCCAACAACTGGTATCAGAGCTCTGATTTCTAGCTCTAATTTTTTAAATTATTATTTAAATTGTTGTACATTAAATTAAAATTGGATAGTAGAATTGCTATATCTGTTTTTCAGGTATCCAATTGTCATGGTATTTAATGTGTTTTATTTTCATGCGTATGAATGAATGGTTTTTAATTCGACTCGTTCTGATTTATTTTTCTCGTGAAAAAATCCACGAGTAGATTAGGCTATTTGATTTGTTCAATGTAATAGACTAGTATAGATTTAAGGTATTTATTTTTCGTTAAATAAATTGTAACCTGATTGGAGACAAAGACGGAGACGAGTGGGAGTTAAAGACGGATCCGGAACCGTACGTGGGCGACGTGCCCGTCTTAAAATGTGCAGGAGGAGGCATAAACGACGCCAAGACGACGTTTACGCTAGGTGCCGTGGAGGCCCAAAGCGGACGCCAAGACGGCGAGGGCGCTAGACAAAAGGTAAGCGTCTGGGCGAGGGTGGGCATGCCAGGCGTGCGAGGTCGCCGAAGCACGACACACGGGCGACGTCGCGTTACGCCCTAGGCGCGTGAACGCATTGGCGCTGCGGCGGCCGGATCTTGGGCGGGCATCCCGTCCCGAAAGCCGCTAGCGTGGCATTTCAAGACGGAGTTCCTTTCGAGACGAACGAGTGGGAGAAATTCAAGATGGCGTTTCTTCAAGATCAAGCCAAGGAAAATCAAACCATGACAGTTGGATAATTTGTGCCCAATGTGTTTATTTTCTGCTTTGCTTGATTTATTACTGTTGTATTTTCTTGTGCTTTATTTAATTTGTTTAAATGTGTTTGCATGAGAATTGCCTAACGAAAAATCTCAAATTCAAAAATTACTAAGTATGTTTGAATAATTAATTTGGTTTTGACACAAATTAATTTTAACCTCCATGATTTATTTATTTGTGAATTCTTTTGGAGAAATTCCCCTACGGGACGGTCAAAAGATAGCTTTCACATGAATAAATTTCCAAAAGGATGATTGTGAATTATTATTAGTGGCGACGATGACCCTCCCACGAGGCTCGATCAAAATGAAGTAATAATTCTGTATTTAATCATGGTTATTACTTAGGTATAAAATTGATATTTATATACTTCTCCGAAGTCCCTGTCAATTTTATATTGGTCAAGTGGGAGCCGACTATTAATTTTTTTTTAAACTAAAGGTTTGTAACTGTTCTTGTTTGTAACCTGCTTGAATGTGATTTAAATGGTGACCCTCCCACGAGGCTCATTTAAATCTGTTTTGAGATGTTGGCTGATGCATGTTCATATTTTTTTGAGATTTTAATATGAATTATGTGATCGAATTATGTGATTTAATTTTGTGTTGATCTGGATATTGATACAAAATATATGTTTATTTCAGTTCATCATGTGGCAACCTTTTAATCCAATGTTCAATATACTGAAAGATAACCTCCCCACTGGAGAAAACTTTGTTGATTGGTATCGAAAACTCACTATTGTCCTCACTGCACAAAGCCATAACTGGGTTCTTACTACACCCAAACCAGAAAAGCCATCCGACGAGTCAACCAAAACAATTAAGAAAGAATATGCTGACTGGGAGCGTTCTAACAAAATGGCGAAGTGTACCATCTTGGCTTCAATGTCAGATGTGTTGCAACACCAACACCAAAACGTTGAGACCGCTGCGGACATCATGCTCAATCTTAAAGCGATGTTCCAACATCAGAATCGTGTGCCTCGTCAGATCACCATGAGGGACATGCTCTCTATGAAAATGGTGGAGGGAACACCCGTGAGGGAACATGTTCTCCAGATGATGGCTCACCTCAACAAACTCGAGGTGCTTGGAGCTGAATATGACATCGAGACCCAGATCAATTTCATACTCCATTCCCTGCCCAAGAATTTTGAGCAGTTCAGGCTGAATTATCAGATGAATAATCAAAAGTTCACTTTGCCTGATCTGTTGCAAGCTCTTGTCTCGGCTAAAGGAATTTTAGGAGAGAGCAGTCAAGCATTAGCAGCAGTTGGGCCTTCTTCCTCTTCTAGGCCAAAGGGAGGCAAAAGGAAGAGGAAGCCCAAAAGTGAATGCCAAGCTAACTCGAGTGTTGGAGAAAAAAATCCGGCTAAGGGGAAGTGCTTCAACTGCGGTGAAAAAGGACATTGGAGGTCGACCTGTTCCAAACCCAAAAGGAATGGAAAGAAAGGTAATTCACACTCACTAGTAGTTGAAACTTATTTAGCGGAGTATGCTACCCACTCGTGGGTATTGGTGAGAGTGAGATCCTCATCACGCTAGGCGATGCTACGAGAGTGGCAGCTGAAGCAGTGGGAGAAGTGCACCTGTCCTTTGGAGAGAAAAAGTTAATTTTAAGAGATTTTCTTTATGTTCCTGTTTTTCGGAAAAACCTTATTTCTATTTCTAAGTTATTTAACGATGGATATTCTGTTCGTTTTAATAAAGATGTTACTGTTTTTCGTAACGATGTGATTATCTGTCGTGGAACTTTAAGGAACAATCTCTATATTATTAACTGTGCACATCACTCACAAAATGCATCCTATAACACATCTACTATTTCTTGTAAACGAAAGCGCTCGGCTGACGTGAACGAGACACTTCTTTGGCACCTAAGATTAGGTCATATTAACCCGAAAAGGATTCAAAGGTTGGTGAAAGATGGTTCTTTGGGGTCTCTCCAAATTGAGCCACTTCCAACTTGCGAATCGTGCTTGGAAGGTAAAATGACCAAGAGGGCATTTGGAGCCAAGGGGCTTAGAGCTAAAGAAGTGTTAGAAATCGTTCACACTGATGTGTGTGGTCCAATGCAAATCAAAGCTAGAGGTGGCTACGAGTATTTCGTTACTTTCATCGATGATTACTCACGCTACAGATACATTTTCCTGATGAAGCATAAATCTGAGACCTTTGATAAATTCAAAGAATTTAAGGCTCAAGCAGAGAATCATAAGGGAAAAAGTATCAAGTTTCTAGGATCTGATCGTGGATACGAATACCTCAGCAATGAATTTCTGAACTACCTATCGGAAGTGGGGATTGCATCCTAGTTGACTGCACCCGGTACCCCTCAACAAAACGGGGTTGCAGAACGAAGGAATAGAACGCTTTTAAAAATGGTAAGGTCAATGATGAGTTATGCGGATTTACCAAAATCGTTCTGGGGTTACTCATTAGAAACAACGGCTTATATTCTGAACTTAGTGCCATCCAAATCGGTACCTAAAACCCCGAGAGAATTGTGGACGGGGCGCAAGCCCAGTTTCGGACACATCAGGATCTGGGGGTGTCTGACATACGTGCTAGACAAGAAGCCGGTAAATTGGATGCACGTTCGGAATTAAGGATGTTCATAGGGTACCCCGAAGGAACTAAAGGATGCATGTTCTATGGTCCCGAAGATCAAAAGGTGGTGATCAGTACCCACTTTAGATTTTTGGAAGAAGACTATATGAACAGTCGAAAGCCTAGAAGTGAAATTACCTTAGAAGAACTTAGGGGGCCAACTCCATTGCCAACTGTACAAATGATATACCAAACGTCACGCCTACACAACCGGAACCTCATCATAGTGGGAGGGTTATCAGACAACCGAGAGATTCTTGGGGATCGGAGATTCTTCGGACTTGATCTCCGCAGAAGATTCAGATCCATGGTCCTACAACGAGGTGATCCGAGACAAAGATGTTCAATCCTGGCAAACAGCAATGGAAGCCAAGATGGGTTCAATGGATCACAACAAGGTGTGGGAGCTAGTCGAACCACTTGATGGGGTAAAACCCATCGGATGCAAGCGGGTATACAAGAGAAAAAGGGGACCGGGCGGAAGGGTTGAAACCTTCAAAGCAAAACTAGTGGCAAAAGGGTACACACAGAAAGAAGGGATCGACTATGAGGAAACCTTTTCGCCCGTAGCCATGCTCAAGTCCATCCGCATTCTCTTGTCGATTGCTGTGCATCTAGATTTTGAGATCTGGCAAATGGACGTCAAGACAACTTTCCTTAATGGAAATCTTGATGAAGTAATCTATATGCAACAACCCGAAGGCTTCATTGAAAAAGTCCAAGAGCATCTGGTTTGCAAGCTAAGGAAGTCCATTTATGGGCTGAAGCAAGCGTCCCGCACTTGGAATCAGTGTTTTGATCAAGTTATAAAAACCTACGGTTTCGATCAAAATGAATTTGAAAGTTGTGTTTATAAAAAGCATGACGGAACTGCATTGGTATTTTTGGTACTATACGTGGACGACATTTTACTCATCGGAAACGATGTAAAGGTGTTATCCGACGTGAGGGAATGGTTGTCAAAACAGTTCGATATGAAGGACTTAGGAGAAGCCGGTCACATCCTAGGGATCAAGATCACTCAAGATCGCAGGAATAGAATGATCGGGCTTTCGCAAGCCTCATACATAGATACTATTTTGTAGCGCTTCAGCTTGCAGGATTCCAAGAAAGGCTTTGTGCCCTACAGACACGGAATCCATCTATCCAAAGAGATGTGTCCCAAGACACAGAAAGAGATAGATGACATGAAGGGCATCCCTTATGCTTCGGTTGTGGGAAGCCTCATGTATGCAATGCTGTGTACGAGACCGGATATCTGCTTTGCCGTAGGCATGGTGGCAAGATATCAAAGTAACCCTGGAAAAGAGCATTGGACTACAGCAAAGAACATTCTGAAGTACCTAAAAAGGACACGGGACAGAATGTTGGTTTAAAAGTCAGACAGTCTGATCCCCATTGGTTACACGGACTCGGATTTCCAATCAGACATTGACTCCAGAAAGTCTACCTCGGGTAGTGTGTTCTGCATGGGGGGGAGGAGCCATGACATGGAGAAGCGAAAAGCAGAAATGCATCGCTGATTCTACCATGGAAGTCGAGTACGTCGCTGCTTGTGAAGCAGCGAAGGAAGCGGTTTGGCTCAAGAACTTCCTGGTGGACTTGGACGTGGTCTCGAATTTGCACGGCAAAATCACGATCTACTGTGATAACGCCAGAGCAGTTGCAAATTCAAGGGAACCGAGAGCCCACAAAGCCAGCAAACACCTTGAAAGAAAATACCATCTCATACAAGAAATCGTTAAGAGAGGAGACATTGAGGTGGCTAAGACTGCATCGGGAGACAACCTAGCAGATCCATTCACAAAGGGTCTGCCTTAGAGTACATTAGAGAGACATGTGGAAGGAATGGGTGTCAAGGACGTTGCCAATCTGCTTTGAGTATAAGTGGGAGAAATATTATTAGGTTCGTGTAGGGTGACATTAGATGTCACATAAAACACGAGACATGTTGTAGTATACTTAAAAGCAGACTTTGAGTATAAGTGGGAGATTGTTGGGGTTATACTGAAAAGTATGCTTTTACTTTGTATAACCAAACTGAAGTTTCTTATTTATTCACTGAAATAAATTATTTAATTACTGTTGCATTAAATATGAATGAATGTTATATATGTTTATTGCAAACCCATTCAATAAGACAATACGTATTACGTTGTAGTTAATTTGGTGATACCCGATCACTGACGATCAAATTAACAGCCCTCGTAATTAAGTACAAAATCACAACCCAGATGGAAATGAACGAACCATCATGAACGGTTGAAGTGTGAGACCCAGATTGACTTGTCTTGACCAAGGGATCACACTAGCGCAATTAGGTGCGTTGAATGGGGACCTACAGGAGGACAAATTCTTTGGTACTTAATATACAAGAAATAGACCTCAGTGGTGCGTTATTTCTTAATCTCCGTCCCTTAAATAGGATCGTGTGAAATTAATAACTATTGCTTTGATTTATGATGGGAAGAGAGTCAATGCGATTCGATACCTTATATATTGGGCAATATTATTAATTACATGACGATTGCTGACATTTAATACGGAGAATCGCGTGCAAGTACATCTTGCTTGATTTGTCCCCTTGGTGGGCTCATATCCTTTATCATACCAAATCTTGCAAGTGGAAATTTATTTCCGGTATGGATAATAATGTTGAGTTGTCTTTACTCCAAGGACAAAGATGTTAATTAATATAAAGCTTGTTCAGTGGCTTAATTAATTAATGGACTAATATAATCTTAAACGCGGGAAATAATGACTGGGAACCATATTATATGTGAAATCATAATATGGGTTAAGATGGATAGTTCAATATTAATTTTATAGTGGAGTAAATTAATATTAATGGACTTGAATAATATTTTGCCCAAAATATTAAAGCTTCATAGTCCATTGAAGGTTCAATCTTAACTCTCCTAAAGGCCCCCCAAATAGCCCAAAATAAAGTCCAATTAATGAGAGAGAGAAGAAAATATTCTTGCTATATTTCCAAGAGATATTTTCGAAAATTTGTGGCCAAAAAGGAAGAAAAGATTGTCTTGATTTTCTTGTAGATATTTTATGGAAAGGGAAAAATATTGTAGGAATACATAATTATCCCATAAATTCAAGAAGTCAAATCTTGACTCCTTTTGGCTTGTAATTTTCGAAATTAATAGGTAGAAGAGGGAAAGAAATTTTTATGGAAAATTTAATTAAGGAGAAAAGAATATAGAAGACATATTCAAGATTTCTTGGAGACCAAGAAAAGATTTTTTTTCCTTATATTTTTTACCTAAAATTTCGACCACCTCCTCCCTATTTATAGGGGATGAGCTCTTCATTCCCAAGTGCAATTTCATGTGTTGAAAATATTAGAAATCCACAAATGTGGTAACAAAATATTTAATTTCTCTCCCATTAAAATCGTTCGTGCAAATCCTCCCACCGGATAACGTTCGTGGACGCTGGGATATATTTGGGAAGGCTCTTGGGTTGATCCATCGTCTAAAAGGTTGTTTCTACAAGAGGTTAGTAATCCCGTAACTCCTAGTTCCGCATGTTTAGGATTTACGTGAATTACGTGTACGCATGTTGTTTAATTATTATGTTGAATTGATTTAGGATTAATTCATGTTATTAATTATTTATTTAATTTAAATATGTATTTAAAAATCATCTCGAATAGATCCGGGGACCCTAATTTCCCAACAGTGAACGTTCCATAGGAACAAGTGAAGGTCGTCTTCTCTTGGTCCTTCGGAGCAATCATAACTTGATTATATCCGAAGTACCCATTAAGGAAACAATAAAACTCAAAACTCCCTAGCCTATCAAGCATTTGATCCATAAAGGGAAGGGGAAAATGGTCTTTGCACGTAGCTTTGTTCAACTCTCTATAATCCACGCAAACTCTCCACCCCGTAGCTACCCGTGTAGCTATCACCTCATCATTTTCGGTTTTTATAACTGTCATTCCACCCTTTTTCGAAACAACATGGAGTGGTGAGATCCAAGGACTATCGAAAATGGGAAAAATCATTCCCGAATCAAGAAACTTAATCACTTATTTCCTAATAACCTCTTGAACTATGGGGTTCACCCTACGTTGGTGTTAGACTATAGGTTTGCTCTCCTCTTCTACCCTTATTTTATGCATGCACAATGAGGGATTTATTCCCTTCAAATCCTCAATTGTCCAACCAATTGCGGATTTGTGCTTACAAAGCACCCCAACAACTTTTCTAACTCACACGAATTAAGGGAGGAAGAAATAATTACCGGAAATTTGTCTTTGCCATCCAAGAAGGCATACTTGAGATGCTCGGGAAGAGCTTTCAACGGATCTTTCTTCTCAATATTCTCTTGTGTTCCCTCCACTTGTTCGTGAAGTGGTGGGATTGTGAACCTCTTCCTTGTGTCTAACATCTCTACTCTCTCCAAAGGTTCTTTACAAGTGTTGAACAAGTTTTCATTGGAGAGAGAAGAGTTGGAAAACAATTTCCCATTCATTTTGGAGTAGGTTGTCCACCACATCTATAAAATCGCAAGATTCCACCTTATCATGCTCCCTCAAGGACTTGAAAATGGAAAATGTTACTTCCTCATTGTTAAAGCTCAATTTTAACTCCCCTTTCTTGACATTGATCATCGCCTCTCCCGTTGCAAGGAAAGGTCTCCCAAGTATTAACGGAACATGAGCATCTTCATTCATATCTAGAATTATGAAATCCCCCGGGAAGATGAAACGGTCCACTTTGACAAGCACATCCTCAATAATACCCCATGGCTATGCAACCGATCGATCCGCAAATTGAAGAGTCATAATGAAAGGCTTAATGTCCCCCAAATCCAACCTCTTGTAGATGGAGTAGGGCATAAGATTTATGCTTGCACCAAGATCACACAATCCCCATATGGTTTCACTTCCACCAATTTTACAAGGTAATGTGAAACTACCCGGATCTTTGAGCTTTTTGGGAAGAGTGCTTTGGAGAAGTGCACTACACTCTCCCGTCAAGTTTATCGTTTCGTTCATCCCAAGCTTCTTCTTATTTGTCATCACATCTTTCAAGAACTTCATGTAATGTGTCATTTGCTCCAAGGCATCTTCAAATGGGATATTGATGTGAATCTTCTTGAAGATATCAAGGAACTTGGTAAACTTTCCCGCCATCTTTTGTTTTATGTATCTCTTGGGGTATGGTGGTGGAACAAGAGTCATGGGAACTCCCCATTTGTCGCATGGCACATCATCCTTCCTTTCTCTCAATTCTTTGGCAATCCTCCATTTTGGAATTCTTGGTGGACTTGCTTCTTTTCGAACTCCTTTTTCCACTTACTTCTCTTGATTCTTACCTTTCATCCCCTTATCTTCCTAATCTTCATCATTTCGATTAAACTCATTGTATTCATCATCAAGGTTCTCATCTTGATCCTCTTGACCATCTTCCTCATTTCCTTCTTGAGAAACTTCATCTTCATTTTCCAACTCTTTTTCATTCTCAATCATCTCCTTAGGCATTTGTGGTCCCTCGTATGAGGTTCCACTCCTCAACTTAATGGCTTTGCAATGCTCTTTAGGGTTGACTTTGGTGTTGGAGGGAAGTTTCCCTTGTTGATGGATATTCCCAACGGATGATGCCAATTGCCCAAGTTGAAACTCAATTGACTTGAGTTGATTTCCATGTTGAGCAAGGGTGTTCCCTTGTTGAGCAAGTGTATTCCCTTGTTGTACAAGAATATTACTTTGGGGCTTCATGTACTCCTCAAACTTGTCAAATCGAGCATCACTCGTCTCCATCTTCTTAGTCAAGTGAGCAATTAACTCTTCATTTTTTGTTCTTCCTTCTCCATTCGGTAGCTTAGCTCCCGGGTCAAAACCGGGTGGATATTGAATTTTCGGGTTCGAATAAGAGAAATTTTCATGCCTACGGAGATTGGGATTATAAGAATTGCTCCCTTGAGCATTGCCTTGGAAGGATGAAGGTTGGCCTCCTTGTGGTTGACTTTGAATTGGTCCTTGTTGCCCATGATAAGGAGGTCTATAGGAACCTTGCACTTGGCTTTGAGCTTGATTTTGACCTTGCCTTCCTCCTTGGTAATTTGGTTGGTAGCCTAATTGGTATTGAGGTCTACCCATGGAATTAACGTCCTCGATCGGACCCATTTGATTTGCCCCTTGGCTTTGTTCAACTTGCACCTGTTGGTTGGAAAGAGAACTCACATTCTCGATCAACATCATCATCATCATTTTCATAAGATCTCCTTCCTCAATTTGTGCCACCCTTCTTTGTGGTCCAATCCCCGTGTTCAATTGTGAGGAATTATTGTGATTACCTCCATCAAAGCACTTGATATTTTCGAGGTTAGGTTGAGGAAACCCCCTCCAAAGCATGCATTCAAGTGATATTGAACTTCCTCATTCATCCCACAAAAGAATACCGTAGTGGTTTGTTCATCGGGAAATCCATTTTAAGGACATTCGGCTAGCAATTGGTTGAATCTCTCCCACGCCTCTTTGATGCTTTCATTTGGCTTTTTCTTGAAATTGGTGATTTCCCACCTTGCTTGGACCGTTCTTGATGGTGGATAAAACTTGATCAAGAATTTCTTGCTCACTTCATCCCAAGTTGTCATACTTCCCGGTGGAATTTCCTTACTCAACCATAATTTTGCTTTTCCCGCGAGGGTGAAAGCAAACATCCTAAGCCTCTTGGCATCTTCGGTCGCTCCATTCCTCTTAAATGTGTCCGCCAAAAGTAAGAACTGATCCAAGTGTTTGTATGGATCCTCCTTATCACTTGCCCCCTCAAATTGATTCTCCATCAAGAGTTTCAACATTGCGGGATCAATTGTGAAATTGTTTGCCTCTACATTAGGCATTGCAATCCCGTCATAGTACTCTCGAGGTTGGGGCTCAAAGTAGGTGCGGAGTGGTCTACCTTGATCTTGCATGTACGGATGATTATAGAAGAGGTAATGGTTGAACATGTTGGGATGCGGTGGTTGAAACGGGTTTTACCCCCCATTAGGTTGTGGTGGTGGTGCATTATTTTGGAAAGGATTTGGGGGTACGCCTCCTTGAGGATTTTGGTAATTTCTGTTTTCACCACCTTGAGGTGGTGGTGGAGGTAGATTTTGGGCTTGTGGATTGTGTGGGTTTTGCGGATGTTGATGGTTTTGGTTCTCTCCTTGAGGTAGTGGTGGTGGTGGATAAGGAGGACCATGGTGATGGAGGTTTTGTGGGTTGTTTGGGTAGGTAAGGGTTGTGTTGATATGGTGGGTAAGGGTAGGGGTTGTAACCTTGGTAATATCCTCCGGGTTGCACATTTTGAAAGGGTTGTGGGTTTGGTTGTGGGTTCACATTCCCGTTTTGCGCATCAACCTCAACTTGAGGATTTTGTGCTTGTGGATTTCCATCATTGTGTCCACCTCCTCCTTCATTTTGAGGATTTTCAAGTTTTGCTTCCATCTCTTGATTTAGATTTGCTCCTCTTCTTCGGTTCCGATTTCAATTTCTCCTCCTTGCCTGCTTTTTCTTCTGCAGTACCTCGACGTGACATGAGCAATCTCAAGATTTATTGGTTCAAGGTTTCACCGTCGTGCACTTGTGATCATACACCTAAGAAATGATCAAGTGACAATACCACAAGAAGAAACACGAAGAGTGAAATAAAACAAGAAATAAATGCAACTACTAATATAACTTCAACTAACTTCAAGTCCCACCTAAACAAGCTCTCAATTAGTCCCTTGCAACGGTGCCATTGACTTGGTCGGAATTTTTGGGTAAAAATATTTTCCTACTCCCCCCGCAAGTGTACGGGATCGTCGTAGTAGTGTAAGTAATTTGACCAAGTATTTATCGAACCCAAGAGACTAGGAGAGGAGTGGACCCCCAAAGTTATACGTATCCATGATATTATAGAAGCGAATAAGTTTTTTTTTTTTTTGGATTTTAAAAGCAAATTAACTCAAGTACCAATTTTCAACTAAAGACAACAAGAATTAAAACTAACAATTACCTACTAATCAAGTAAAGTAAGAACAAAAAGTAATCAAGCAATTAAAACTAACTTTCGATGGAAAGTGCAAGGGTGAGAGAATTGCTTCGGGTGTTTTCCTTATATGGGGTCACTAACAAGTTCATAAACCAACTACTCAATTATGTCATAAGTGGTGATTTAGCTAGGAGCAATCACTAAAATGTGTAGACCAATCCCTTATAAGGCCTAGGTGAACAACGTGAATTAACTAGCACCTAATTAATCTCATAATCTCTCAAGATTGTGACGAATAGAAAGTTTCAACACGGTTACTAATTCCTAGACATCGTCTCCTCACCAATCTATAGACGACCTCCATTCGATTAATGTCTATTGTTATCGTTCTAGCCACTAGCCAACTTTTGATTGAACTAGCTACTAAGTAACATCAAATTACCCAAATTGAGACTCACACTCTCAACTTAATCAAGCATATCCAACCCTAGTTGTAATACACAAAAATAAGAATGCTAGCTAATAGAATCAACAAGATAATTGAAGCATTAAACCCACAACAATAGAAACCATAGGAAATCACTCACATAGACATAATCAAGCAATTAGTAAACAAACTCATCAATTTCCCCACATATATCCAACACTCAAAGCAAATAAGCTTAGCCCATGGTTCTAGAAGAGAAACGCATGGCTAAAATGACAATATAAAGCAAACCCATAAGAAATAGTGAATAAAACTTGCAATAAATGAAAGGTATCAGCTCTTGAAGACTTGAAATGAAAAGCATAAACACCTTCAATCCTTGTTTGTAAATGCAATTAACTCTTAAATCTAGCTAAACTATGAATTTCTAAGAGATCTACACTCAAAAGTACTTAGCAAAATTGAAAAGTATCACTTGGGGACATATATTGAAGAAAAATGCTCAAAAACCTAACTCTAGAAAATTGCATTTCAACAAGCCCACTCTTAGGACCTGCACGACCCGAGCAATGTTGCTTGAGTCGAGCAGCCTCTCTTTCTCCATTTTTGCACAACACTTTTGTTTCGCTCATAACTTGAGCTCCCGAACTCCGATTAAGTTGATTCTTTTTCCGTTGGAACCCTCTTTTCAATGCACTTCTAATGGTTCAACCCTCATCTGAAACATCCTTTTAAATCAGACCAATTTTGCACCACTTCTTGCTAATTTTTTACCTGTTTTCTACACATTTCATCACATTCTCAAATAAACGGGATTAGTAGCACTTTTCATTGCAAATGAGCTCAAATCACATAAAATAAGGCACACAAAATGATCATCACATAAGCAATTAAGACCCTCATCACACAAGAAGGAGACCATCCAAAACCGCAACTCGGAACCGCAATCGCACCACAATTGGAACCGCAACCCAACAACAGGGGGACCACCACCCCACAAGAGGGAATAATATTCCCTCTCCATGTATTGAACTCGGGACCTCAAGGTCTCAGGTGGTGGAGCTCTAACCATTTGAGCTATCCACAGTTGAGTTAATTTAAATTTGAGTGAAACACTAAAAAGTCGAAATAAGTTGATTGACGCAATATGTCCGTAATCAACCCACTAATGGGCAACGTAACCTCGTATCCACGAGTGAATAATGAAATTCTCATAAATAAATTTATCATCGATTGAAACTTTCAAGAATCCAACGTTAACAAAACCGGCTTGGATCACCCCTTCCAATCCCCTATTCCATCTACTGTTACATACATTAGATTAATGTCACGTGTACAATTATTAAAATGTAGAAATATATGCATCACACCATAACATTAATTGCCATTTAGCTTATTTAGGAATGATGTTAATTTAAGATTTTCTTTTTTAAAATATATGATTCCAAATTAAATATCTCTTTGAACAAAAAGGAGATTCAAGCAAAAAGTGAGATTTGTATTTTTTTTTAAACGAAAAAAGTGAATTTTTTTTCCAACATTTGTTTAACGATTTTAGATAAGAAAAATAAATACATATGGCACTAATTAACGATTAATAAGCTCGGTTAATATTGTTAAAAAAAGGTTTAAATTTTATGTAATAATAATTCTTGTGAAATGAAATTATAGTTTTTTTAAAGGGATGACCTACAAATTTGCACGTACATAGTATAAAATGTGTGTATTTAATAATGGTAAATATTATAATTTTTTATTAAATATTTAAAAATTCAAGTGTTATACCTACTAATAAATTTAATAAAAAAAAATATTACATGAAACTCTTGCAACACATACATGACATATAATAGTAAATTAAAATTACATTATAAAAAATTAACAATATTCAAATAAAGTGAAATGGTTCTTCCCAACTCTTTTTTTTTTTTTAATTATTTTTCAATCTAAAATTTTCCCACCACTATTCAATTTTAAGGGGAAAAACAGAATCGGTACAATTAATTAGCATGGATTTCGTGATCATTCTTTTGAAAATCTTTAATTTTCTTAAATTAATATCATTTCTTAAATAAGTTAAGTAGTTATGTTATGATGTGATGCACATATTTCTACATTTTATTAAATGTACAAGTTGCGTTAATCTAAGGTAAGTAAAAATAGATGGAATAGGGGTGGAAAAGGGATCCAAGCCGTAACAAAACAAGTATGTAGATTAGATAACCTTAAAACATGAATATGGTAATTTCCATAAATAATTCAAGAATTCAACGGTTATATTTAATTTCCATAAATAATTCAAGAAAACAAGTATGAAGATATGTAAATAACGTTTAGATACGTACAAGGTAATTTCCATATATAAATTTTCACTAATAAAAAACAACGGCAATAAAAAAACGGTAACAAAACGCGCATTAACCTTATTATAAGTAACCTCATTCAGTGTCCTAAAAATTAAAATTCACAAATCCCCAATTGTTTCTCTGAAATTAATTAAAGCGTCTTGGAGAAAAGAAAATTGGTGTAAATCCAATTAATCTTTCAATGGCTGATGAAAGATTATCGGTGGTGCAGTACGAGAGGATGATTGCAGCTTGGAGAGGCGATTCAATTCTCGGAAATCGACCGGAGAACATATCTCCGGCGGTGGCTGCCGTCGGCCGTCGCTCGCCGCCGCCGGTTGAGTTCATTGACGATGCTTGCATTCTCAACATCAGCTTTCAACCAACACAAATTACTCCTCCTCAAGTTCTTGAAAGTGGCAAGAAATTAAGAAAAAGGTATCTGAAAACAGAGTCGGTTTTCACGGATCAACACAAAATCTGTGTAGTTTGTCAAGATAATACGGTTGGAGATGGAGAAAAGGTTGGGGTTCTAAATTGCAAACATGAGTATCATGTTAATTGTATTAAAGTTTGGTTGAAGGAAAAAAATAGCTGCCCCCTATGTAATGCTACTGCATTGTGAAATTTTGTGATTTGAATCTTTAATGCCAATTTTATTTCTTTTTGGAATTTGATGTTTGTGTTGTATGCTTCTATTGTGACTGTTGTTGTTGTCTGATTCTTGGATTGTAATGTAGCATCATATTTTAGAAAAACAAATCCTTCTTCTTCTATTGCTACAATTGTATTACAAAATTTATGAGCATTAGTTGGTATGCTACAATTGCTACCAAAGTATGTTCAAATATTTAAACTCTTAAGCAATTAGTTTAGAAGAAACAATGTAAATGATCTTTACACAATTACAACAACAAAAAAATTGAACATCAAACTGTTTAGGGCAAATTCTTGCATATAAAAGTTGCAATGTTAAGGCAAATTCTTGTATATACAAATTGCAATGTGCAATTTATGTATTTTTTTTCTAATAGTGTTAGTTGTTTCAATTAAATAGTATTAGCGGTTCTACTAAAGAGTATTAGCTATTTTAGTGAACTGTATTAATTGTTATATTTAAAAAAAAAACGCACTGAACAAATCAAGGATGGATCTAGGGGAGTGGGTGTAGGCCCCTATTTATTTTTATGCTTTAAATTCGTAAGATTTTATCATTTCGCTCCAGTTGGAATTCTAAAATTTCGCCACCCTTACTGAATGAAAATTTATGTCCCATTGAAACGAAATCCTGGATCTGTCCCTAGAACAAATCGATATGAATTTATTTTAGTTGTTTGGGCAACACACATTAATTTACCCAAAAAATTGGTTTTTATTAACTAACTAGAAATACTACATACTATATATGTTTACTCGTAGGCAAATGAATTTAATTATTGTATGAACATAATATAAGGGATGTACTACCTCCATCTCAAACTTATTTGTATAATTTTCATTTTGGTCGGTCTCAAATTCATTTGTACATTTTCTTAAATCAAAATACTTATTTTAACTCAAACCCTTAAACACTCATTTTTTTTATAATATGTCACTCACTCAGATCCTCAATCACTTTATCATCTTTTATAAATATTATTCATAGCTAAATATAAACTTGATGAGTGAGTCTTATCTGCATCTAGGTGCACCGTGCATTCATAGTGCATTTTAGAATCATGCAACTTGTTGGGATATTTTAGTTTTGATGAATTATGCCAAAACATTATCAACTTGTGTTATTGAAGCTAATTTACAGATAACAAGTTGAGGGGGAACGAGAGAACAAATTGAGGGGGAACTCACGAAATCAGACGTAGATGATCAAGATCAGACGAGGCTGCAGACGAGACTGATCGAGATCAGATGAGTAAGATGAGTTCCGGAGTTAATCGATGAGTTTGTGGCAAAATCGGAGAGAAGAATAAGCTAAGCGGTGATCGAAGAGATCGGATGACGGAAACGAACGATCGGATGATCGGAAGAACAATCGAGTGATATGGTGATCAAAGAGCGGATAAAGCCGATAAAAAAGAAACCACGGAAGATCGGAAGAAGGTTGCGGATCGGAAGAGGAAAGATGAGATCGATCAAGATCGACGCGTGATCGAAATCGAGATATGAAGATGAGCGGATGATCAAGATCAGACGTGATTGAGATCATATGTGTTAAACTGATATGCTAAACCTAAGGTACTGACCTGATGCTATCCTGAGATGTTGATCTGAAGATGTGTTGATCCGATCGGTCGAAATTTGATCAGATCGGTGAGAAGAAATCGATAGCTTTGAGTCAAAGTGACTGAAGGTCGATGTCCGAATTCAGAGAACTAAACTCGGTCGGCTGAGTGTCGAGATGCCTGATCGACATAAGGTCCGCTAAAGAGAAGTCTGTCAATCAAGTATCATGAGGCTCGGATGAAAATCGAGACTCGGATAAACTCAAGACTCAGATAGAATCAAGACTCGAGATGTCTCTGAAGACACTGAGACTCAGAGGATCCTGAATGATTCCAAGGCGAGGAATCTGAGGAATATAGCCGTTAGAATCAGCTGACGTGGACCAATGAGAGGAAGACAACCAGCCTGAAGAAGCTGTTGTACTTACAAGAATAGTATGGATTTGAATGTGATTCTCTCCAACGGTAACATTCAAATCCACACTATAAATACAAGGTCTTTCATCATTCTAAGGGGTGGATGCGTGGAGATTATAGCACGAGATGCTACAGAGCCAAAGAGAGTTATACCCAAAGCATTCCCACCCTAGAACAAAAGTCTCTAGATATACAAATATGTTCAAGAGTGTTCTAGAACCCAATCTAAGCAACCCACGATGTATCCTAAGCTTAGAGAGATTTTCCCAACTTTAGCATTGAGGCTAAACAAATGTAAGGGAAAATCTCAACCTAGTTGGAAACCAAACAAACCTTACCCAAATCAGTCGGTTAAGTTTGTAGGTGAGTGTGAACTCGGTAAACATCTAGCAATCCCGAAAGGGAGGGTAGGCAATCCCGAGTGAGGGTGATAAGTCCCGAGGCGAACCCGAGAGGGTGATAAGTCCAGTTTGAGTGATAGCTCGTTAAATATCTAGAGGCGAGCCCGAAAGGGTGATAAGTCCAGTTGGAAGGAATTTCCCTAGGAACAGGGAGAGTGGATGTAGGAGCTTGAGTCTCCGAACCACTATACATTGTTGTGTTGTTTACTGCTTTACGATCTTATATTGTCATATGCATTCGATTATAAGCAAAACACAACACATGAGCTCAAAAAGAGAAAAATTTGTAATCACCATTCCTTCACCCCTGTTTTTATATGCATTTCATGATTATTCCGCATTTCATGGGTTTTCCACCGGGACTATCACAACTTTTTATACTGAAATATGCAACTTGTTTACAATGAATCGTGCAACTGTTTTTCATATTAATAATAGCACTATTCAGTATAAATAAATTGCACATTTTAGTATAACAAAGTGCATAATTCTAAAATGCACTATGAGTGCATAGTGCACCGAATACATACAAGACTTAGCCAAACTTGATTTGATTTTGTTATGTTTGATCTCAAGTATTCTTGCCATGTATTTCATTTTAATGTCGATTTTGAGATTTTGTATAGAATTCAAGAATTTAAATTTTGATACATTTATTTTTCAATAAAACATAAAGTGGGGAGAGTATGTGTAAGAAAATAAATATATTTTCAATCGTAAAGTAATTTTTTAGAAATACAATAGAATTTCATTTTATTGATTTGATTTTGTTATGTTTGATCTCAAGTATTCTTGCTATGTATTTCATTTTAATGTCGATTTTGAGATTTTGTGTAGAATTCAAGAATATAAAATTTTGATACACTTATCTTTCAATAAAACATAAAGTGAGGAGAGTATGTGTAAGAAAATAAATATTTTTCAATCATAAAGTAATTTTTTAGAAATATAATAGGGAGTAAACTAGGAAGAAATTTAAAAAAATAATACTTCCTCCATTTTGTAACAAGGGATCTTTTTGCTTTTTTTGTTTGTACAATATTAAGTGATCTTTTAGCTTTTTTTATACCATTTCTTTCGATTTAACCTTTATTTTAACTTCAGAATATACTCTTAATTTTCTAACTTATCTTTATGAAGGATGTCAAATTTTGACAACATTTGATTAGGTTGGAATTCTAAAAATACATGGGTCATATATTATAGGAAATGAAATTTATCTCATGTATGAACTCATAAGAATTCTTGCTATTAATTAATTGTTTTACTTTATAATATATTGTGATATTTTTTAAAAATCCATAATTATAAGTCCACCTATGAATTTCAGCGATTTCAGACCCATATGATCAAGCGTGTATGAGATGAGCCATGGGTTTATAGAACCCGCCCCATCAACCAGTCTCTGGGCCCCCTACATATAAATATACTTTTATGGCAGGTTTTTTATGCAACAAGTGCAGCGTGTAATTAAATGTATTTATGAAAAATACAATTTATTTAACTAAAAATTTTAACTTGTTTATATTAAACCATGCAATTTATTTTCACTAATACAAGGTGCATATTTCAGTATAGATAAGCTGCATGTTTATGTGCAATAAATTTCATATTATAAAATACGTTTGAGTTGTACGGTGTATCTGATACACATGACTTATCCTACTATACATATATATGACAAAAAATCATACGAGTCAGTCTCATACATTAAATATGATACAATTTAGCACAAATCAAAATACACCTTTTTCAAAGTTTTAAAACTATATATTTATATTATGTTCCATCTTACGCAAGTGTGCCTCTATAGGGGGTAAAAGTGTATGTATATGTGTATATATGTGTGTGTAATTACGTAAACTTATTTTTTTTTTGACAGAACTTATATTGATACTAAGGTAGCTATGTTTGTATAAATATATTACCTATTTTTAAGTATAAGATGGATGCGAAAAGCTATTTTTTAAAAGTAATTATATATTTAAATTTTAATTATTTAATATTAGAATGAAGGTATTGTGTATATGAAAATTAAAAGACACGGTGAGACGGGGTATAAATTGACATTGACGCTTTAACACTTTGGGAGGGGTGGGTGTGTTTTGTGCTTGGTTGTACCCCACCTCATACATTATACCGTCTTATATGAGTTTTTGTCTAAAATTAATTAAAAAGTAATTGAAATTTAAGTGGGGGCGGAGCGGGTTGGACACTAAGTGTCTTGATAAAACTATGAAGTATTTTTCGATGAAAATAATTTACATGTTTGAAAAAATGCACTTGAATTACACAAATGTTTCAATGAAAACAAATTTTCATATTTAAAACTCTGTCAATTTGTAATATAGTTTTAATGATTATAAGAAAAACTAATATAATGGTTATAATTAAATTTAATAATTTTGTTCTTCCATAATATATTTGATAAAAAAAATTTATTATAATTAAAATCATGTAAAATTCTTAATAAAGTATTCTAAGATAATACTAGAAATTTTTTAATATATATAGGGAATTATCTAGGTTTTTTTTTGGAGAACTTCTCTTAATTATTAGATTAAAAGTATGTTCATCGTCCATTAAGTAAATGAATTGGTATAACTAGAAAAAATAGTGTTAAAAAAATAATGTTGGTAAAAAATATAAAAGTTGTAAATAAATATTCATTCTCTTTGTAAAGATATTATCACTTTCGAGCGTACTTACAAAAGATGATCATGATCAGAAGAAGAAGTACGACCAATATTTTGGTGATAACGTAGTTATGCTTAGCAGTGACGGATCCAATTAAGAACAAGGGGTACAGTTGTACCCCCAAATTTAAAAAACACTGTAATTATTTTATGTAAAAAAAATTATGTATCCCCAAAATGACAGAATAAGTTATTAATTAGCCCAAAATATTTTATTTACTATTTTCCGTATCTCAAGTTCAAAATTCTAGATCCGCCACTAATGCTTAGTCAGTCATCTTGCAGAACCAAGTGACGTTGTTCGCTCCATGAAAAACTCAAATAAATTTCACTGTATTTAGGCATTTTATTAGTAACTATATGTGCGTAAGGAATGCCATCAACTTTTAAATTACTCCTCCTCAAGCGGTTAAAATTTTATTAGTAAGCTTTCAAATTACTATTCCTCAAATTGTTGAAAGTGGCAGCAATGGCGGTTTAGTTAAGAAATTAAGTAAAAGGTATCTGAAAATAGAGCCAGTTATCAAGGATCAACAGACACTTGTCCTATGTAATGCAACTGCATTGTGAATGAATATGGAAATAAAATTTGTAACATTGTTCTATTGTGAAAATGCATTGTGATTGTTCTATTGTGAAAATGTATTGTGATTGTTCTATTGTGAAAATGCATTGTGAATGAGTATTTTGTAGTTTTCCTATTAATCCTGTTTCTTCAATTCTTAATTTTTGTGAAGTAAATTTTGCAGCATTGTTCTATTGTCAAAATTTGGTTAACTTCTCTGTTTTCCTATTAATCAAATTCAGCTCACATGCACTGCACACCACTAAAATGGCAAATCAAGACATGCTTTTATAATCTTTGTGTCCATTTTGCAAACCAAGACATACTTTCTTAATCAAGACATACTTTTATAATCTTTGTGCCCATTTTGCAAACCAGGACATACTATCTTAATAATTGTGCACATTCCATTTTGAGGTACACGTTATCCCAATACAGGGAGTATGAGCTAAGTTGCAATATCCTAAGCATAAATTATTTCATATTTGAAAGTTCTTTGATCAAAGTTTGTTTATAATTGTGCACATTCCATTTTGAGGTGCACATTATCCCAATATAGAGGGACTATGTTGCAATATCCTAAGCATTAATTATTTCATTATTTCCAATAGTATAGGTTTAATTAAACAGTATCAGAAGTTTCAACTAAACAGTATTATCTATTTTTAGAGAACTGTAATATGTAATAAATGCTGCAGATGAACCGTACTAGTTGTTTATACCGAATGGTAAAACTTGGGAGTTGGGACACATATGTGTAGTTACTCCGAATGAACTTGGGCACATATGTGTAGTTACTAGTTATCTAGTGTTCAGTAAATTTCGAACCGGTATAATTAAAACGCACTGAACAGATGAATATGAATTAATTTGAATTTATTAAGAACGGTAAATAAAAGAGTAGGTGTTGTGTGGAAATTTTCATATGTAAAAATTTTTATTCTTAAAAATTTCGCGGTCACAATAGGTATATACATATTTGACTAACAAATCTGGTCACATAACCATCTTTGGCCTAGCGGGATTTGCTGAGCGTTTAGTCCTGGGGGACGCGGGTTTAAATTCGGATCAACGTAGTATGCTTTTACTTTTTACTCAATAAACCAAAACAGTCTGTTTTTTTCTTTTTACTCAATAAATCCAAATTTTAAAAATTTGTTATTCCTTAAATCTTTGTGAAGAAAAATTACTTTAATAAATTCAAATAGATATATCAATAAGATATATTGTATATTTGTTAAATAAACTTCTTATTAAGTTATTTACGTTTTAGAAAGAATTATTGAATTTTTTTTATAATAATTCAATATTACTTTTATTTCATATTTTCATGTTGCGTAAATAATATTATTTGATTTTCTACATAAAATATTTCGTCCAAATTTTTTTATTTATAATTTTTACTGTATAGTGTTACTACTTTTATGAAAAAGTATTACGTCTTACACTTAACATTATTGTTTGTTTACCTAGATAATATTATATTACTATCTACATCAGTGGCGGACCCAGGATTTGAGATTAGGGGTTCGAACAATAGATAATTTAAGAATATTAATTTATACATACATATTATTTTATATGCAAAGAAACACAAATTATTAAAATAAATGAAACTCGTAAGTCTTGACATTAAAATGAGACTCACTAATATTGGAAGGACGGAAGGAGAGCAAGAGTCACAAAGAAACACATTAAGAAAAATAAGCCACGTACAAAAGACCCAACAATGCCATGAGAATGAGTAATACTCCTGTAAACTAGATTTATAAATGATTTATATCACTGTTTATGTGCAAAAAAATATTACTATTATGCAAAAAAACTTTAATTGTTTAAAAATATAAAGAATTTTTTAAACAGTAATAGTTTTTGTGCATAACAATGATAAATTTTTATGTATAACAATGATAATCTTTATACATAATAGTGATACTAAAAAAAATCGAGTTCATGCTGAACTCAGCTTCACACAAGTTTTTGTCCATGAGGAATACGAGAGAAAAAATCAATGCAGAAAAAATTAAAGTCATCCAATATTTTCATAATTTTAATTAGATACTACACATACACTAATACAGACAAGAGTTGATGCCCCGAAATAAAGAAAAGTAAAGGGAAAGGGCCTTGGGCCCAATCTGCTAAAAGCCATGAGGCCCAACTCACGTAAGCTAGCAAGAAAATAACTAACAAGGTTTGTTTATGTGAGTTAATTCGTATTGTGAAGATATATACACACAAATATATATAATATTAAAAAAAATTGGATTTGGGGGTACAGTCCCTTAATAGGTCCGCCACTAATCCACATATACTATATATTGCTCAAAATTTACGTGTAAAGCTAAAACAGTATTACATGCAAGACATAACAGTATTACACGCAAAAACATAAAAGTATTGAAACATAATTAAATTTTATAATCAACAATCAAAGTCTTCTACTTTAATTTCAAATAAGAAACTGAAGCAATATTACGAAGATAACAAAATAGTACTAAATGCAAAAACATAACATTATTACAAACAAAAATGTAATAATATTACAATTTAAATATAAAAAAGGTAAGTTGTGAAAGTTATCTAATCAAAGAGGTATAGTATTACATGCAAAATATAAAAATATTAGAATAAAAACACGATTTTGAATATATTATACGTACAATTTATAAATAAAGTATAAGTTTCTTTGTATATTTGAATCAATTGGATAAATAGAGCTAGTTTTGATTTAATTCATCAATCTTTTGTGAATTGAAATCTATAGTTAATTAAACATGCATACCTAACTAAAATGAATAAACACATTTATCATATATAAAGTTTTAATTTAAATATCAAGTTATTGTAATATAATGGTGAGAAGTCCGATTCCTAAAAACAACAAAATCATAAATTTTGACATATTTTTATTAAAACAAAAAAAAAACACGAGTTATTATATATAAACCTCAATTTTAGAACATTAAATTTTAATAGTATAATTGTAATAAATCATTTCTATCACTTGCCATATTTTATTAGTTTATAGGAAGCCTCAATTTTTTCAACCAAATATTGTGTAAGATTACATGTTATTGTGCAATTGACCTCAGATCTATTCTATTTATTTAATTAAAAACCTCACTTGCCAAGTGAAACGCTGTAGTTTAAAGGGCGATGTCGGGGAAATTTTTTTGACAATTACTCCTAATATTCACAAAAAACCGAAGCACTGAAAGAAAACGAATGAATGATTCCTTGCCAGAAACTAGAAATGGAAAACAAATTTAGCGAAAATTCATTAAATAATAAATTTTAGAGGAAATGTTTCAATCTCACAGATCTGCAGCTCCAAAAATGGAGAGAAGAATTATAGAGGAAGAAAGAATTGATATAAGTCCATTAGCATTCAAAACTGTGCATTGCCGAAGCACAACAGCTTTGCCAAGATGGACTTCAAATTTAAACATTAATTTCTTCTTAATTGTCATAAAACAAAAATAGAAAAACTTCAACTTTAACCATTTAACCAAACTGGAGAAAAAATGGTGAAGGAATTTAAGCATAAACTGAGCTTGAAGAAGACTCTGGGGCTTATTTATATATGGAAGCTGCGTGCCAGAGTTGAGTGATGAAAACCCTAGGGAAGTTGGGCCACACTTGGGTTGGGCTTCAAATGATTTTGGGCCTCAATTATTTTCTTACTTTCGATCCAACATAAGGACTCAAGCCTCTCCAAAATATAATTTTTTATTGGTTATTGTTTTTTTAACATGAAACATTTATTTAATTTTATCGTCCCTTTATTTTGAATGACCAAAAATGTTGGTCTTACTCACCATCATGGATTATGAGGGTATTTTGATTGATAACAATTAATCCCTGCTCACTATCAATTCAACCTAAGCGATTCTCTATTTACAAAGTAAATGAAGTGTCAATTTCACGAGTTTTAAGTCTCCATAAAAATTGAAATGTAAGCGGGAGATGAAGGCCTGTTCGATTAAATTTATTTTAAACATCTTACAAGCTCTAATATCTTATAAATTGTTTTAAATATTTATAAGATGTAATTTTTAATTAGTTTATAAATTGTTAAAGTATTTAACTAATAAATCTTAGTTGGATTCGAGGCCGGTCGAGTTTAAGAAAATTACTTTTTTATTTTGTGTATTGAGATGATCGGCCCGGGATGGGATCGGGCTGGGAACGAGTTGGGTTCGGACTGTGTTGGGTTCAGGTCGGGTCGGATCAAAGTTGTGGTGATGGAATGTATATATCTTATACAATTTTAGTAATATAAATTGGGATATTATAATTTTTTTTTGAAGCTTAAATGAACTATTTTTGGTCTCCATGCTTTTAAGTGATCCACTGTTCATACTTAGACCTGGTAGAGTTACTTTGTGACTTTTTAATTATATAATAAGTTGCTAAGATGAACTATGATTAGCATGAATTCTCAATACATTTTCTTATTTGAATATACTTGTTACATTAATTTAAAAGTAATAATATAAGCTGTAAAAAATTGATTTAAATTAAAATTACCACACACACCTCAGTTACCTAAGTTAGTAGTTAGCAAGAAATGGATAAAAGGATAAAAGAGAGAATTCGGTACGAGATTCTTCCATCTTCATTAGCATATGTATCCTATGTCAGGTGTTGCGATACCCACAATTACCCACAATCACCACAATGACTTGGTCGGAATTTTTGGGTAAAAATATTTTCCTACTCCCCCGCAAGTGTACGGAATCGTCATAGTAGTGTAAGTAATTTGACCAAGTATTTATCGAACCCAAGAGACTAGGAGATGAGTGGACCCCCAAAGTTATACGTATTCATGGTATTATAGAAGCGATATAAGTTTTTTTTTTGGATTTTAAAAGCAAATTAACTCAAGTACCAATTTTCAACCAAAGACAACAAGAATTAAAACTAACAATTAACTACTAATCAAGTAAAGTAAGAACAAAAAGTAATCAAACAATTAAAATTAAATTCGAGGGAAAGTGCAAGGGTAAGAGAATTGCTTAGGGTGTTTTCCTTATGTGGGGTCACTAACAAGTTCACAAACCAACTACTCAATTATGTCATAAGTGGTGATTTAACTAGAAACAATCACTAAAATGTGTAGATCAATCCCTTTTGAGGCCTAGGTTAACAACGTGAATTAACTAGCACCTAATTAATCCCATAATCTCTCAAGATTGTGACGAATAGAAAGTTTCAACACGGTTACTAATTCATAGACATCGTCTCCTCACCAATCTCATAGACGACCTCCACTCGATTAATGTATATTGTTGTCGTTCTAGCCACTAGCCAACTTTTGATTGAACTAGCTACTAAGTAACGTCAAATTACCCAAATTGAGACTCACACTCACAACTTAATCAAGCATATCTTACCCTAGTTGTAATACACAAAAATAAGAATGCTAGTTAATAGAATCAACAAGATAATTGAAGCATTAAACCCACAACAATAGAAACCATAGGAAATCACTCACATAGACATAAACAAGCAATTAGTAAACAAACTCATCAATTTCCCCACATATATCCAACACCCAAAGCAAATAAGCTTAGCCCATGGTTCTAGAAGAGAAACCCATGGCTAAAATGACAATATAAAGCAAACACATAAGAAATATTTAATAAAACTTGCATTAAGTGAAAGGTATCACCTCTTGAAGACTTGAAATGAAAAGCATAAACACCTTCAATCCTTGTTTGTAAATGCAATTAACTCTTAAATCTAGCTAAACTATGAATTTCTAAGAGATCTACACTCAAAAGTACTTAGCAAAATTGAAAAGTATCACTTGGGGACATATATTGAAGAAAAATGCTCAAAAACCTAACTCTATAAAATTCCCAGTTGCCTCCTATGAAAAAAACGAGCTGAGGGCCTTTTATATGTTTTTTAATCCTCTGGCACTGTCCCTAGGTCAGAATGGGGGACCTCAGATATTTTGGCTTGCTCGACTCGAGCAAGTGTGAAATCGCGCACATGTTTTCTTTTTTTCAAGTTGCTCGACCAAAATTGGGTCAAGCAACTCAAAACTTCGGAAATTCGCTCGATCTCCTCCCTTGCTCGACCAAAATTGGGTCGAGCAAGTCCCGGAAGGCGTTTTCTTCAAAATCACATTTCAACAAGCCGGCTTTTAGGACCTGCACGACCCGAGCAATGTTGCTCGAGTCGAGCAGCCTCTCTTTCTCCATTTTTGCGCAACACTTTTGTTTTGCTCATAACTTGAGCTCCCAAACTCCGATTAAGTTGATTCTTTTTCCGTTGGATCCCTCTTTTCAATGCGCTTCTAATGGTTCAACCCTCTTCTGAAACATCCTTTTAAATCAGACCAGTTTTGCACCACTTCTTGCTCGTTTTTTACCCGTTTCCTACACATCTCATCACATTCTCAAATAAACGGGATTAGTAGCACTTTTCATTGCAAATGAGCTCAAATCACATCAAATAAGGCATAAAAAATGACCATCACACAAGCAATTAAGACCCTCATCACTCCCCAAAACTTAAAATGTTTCTTTTCCCCAAGCAATGAAAGAAAAGAACAAAGGGGAATGATTGCGAAGTGGGTGTTTATTTGGTACAACAAATCATGGTGAGATAAGATCAAGTAGCTCCCCAATAAACTCAAATTCACTCAATCAAGTTCCCTAACCTCCTTCTATCATGCTATGATCAAGACAATGAAAGTTCAAATGCTTGTCTCACTACTCTTCTCAAGGCGTGTTTCACTCATCACTCAAGTGTTTGCATAGGACGTGTTTACACTCAAAAATCACTCCACAAAATGCAAAATTATATGTTTGCCATTGGTCTCAATTCTCCATCTTTTACAAGAGTCTTGATAATCAAATCAAGGTGGACTTCAACGGGTTGTAATGTAGGCTCTTTGGACTAGGGTATGATGAATTTGGACAAGTGACTCACAAACTTGTAGAGCTTAAGAGTTGGTTAATTCTTCACATTTCCTTTCAAAATTGACACAACTCTCATAACTCTTTCTTTTCTCATTTCAAGCTCACAAAATTTCATTCATCTTTCTCTTTTTCCTTTGAACCTTCTTTTTTTCGTACTTTTTAAGCTCTTTTGAACCTTTTTCTTTCTCTTTTTTCTTTCTTTTACAAGGTTCTTTCCTTCATTCTTTTTGTTCTTTTTCAACAATTTCACTTTGACACTTCAAACTCCACAAATTTTTTTTTTTTTTCTTTCACTTCACCAACAATTAAGCTCTACAAGTCATTTGAGATCAATTAGGCTCAAGAAAGATAGGTGAAATGGTTTAATTCTTGTAGGTTGCCAAATAATATAAGCTTAAAGGCTCAAACGGGCTCACTACGGAATTAACTCATTTGGTGGGAATTTATTTGGCCAAGTGACTATCAAATCAAAGAATGCCTCCTATCATTTTTGAAAATCCTAACCCAAGTCAAGTTTCAAATAAGACCAATGGCAAGTTCTAGAATGCACAATTATGGATGATACACACAAGAATTAAATGAACCAAACTTATGATATGATTCACAAGGCTCAAAACTCTCCGGTTCATTCATGAGAACAATCACTATCACAATCATCAACCATCACATAGCACATCAAGAATTCATGCTAGAAGAACAAAATCAAGCAAATCATCATCCAAAAGTGAACCATCAACCCATCCACACAACTAAATCAAAGTACCAAACTCACATCCATTATCACAAAAGCGGGTAAAATCAAAGTGTGTGCGCATGTGCAATTGTACCATCAAAAATAAAACTACCACTCCCCCAAACTTAAACATTGCTAAGCAATTTTAAGTTTGGATGAAGGAATAGTCTCTCATGAAAACTCTTTTCACAAATCACACATATAACTCCTCCAAAATCATCACATCAAACTTTAAAGCACATCAATCAACCAAAACACAACCATATGCAAAAAATTCAAACAAGCTTAAGCCTTCAAGTGATCTATCCAACAACAAACTCTCAAAAATGGTGGTGTGCGCCTGTGCAATGTATAGTGATCAACAATAAGCAAAAATATCACTCCCCCAAACTTTTTCATTGCCAAGCAATGAAAAGTTTGGAGAAGGGTTGTACCTCTCATGATGGCTATATACACCTCATCTTCATAGATTCACTTCACATCTTTACAAGAACTCTTTCCTTCAAGCACCACAAGCATCCAAACACAACCCCCTACAATTAAAGCTCAAAAACACAAAAGAAAGAAAAAAAACAAAAAGAAAGCAAGTAAAAATGGGTTGCCTCACATTAAGCGCTAGGTTTAACGTCCTATGCCGGTCGTGATTTATTTCCTCAAGGGTCTACGAGCTCCACCACGTGGATTACCCCCTTCTCATGCAACGAGTAGTAATGCTTCACCCGATGGCCATTAACTTTGAATTCTTCACCCTTTTCATTTACCAAATCGAGGAATCCCGATGGATACACTTTCTTCACTTTGAATGGGCCATCCCACCTTGATTTTAACTTTCCGGAAAAAAGATCCAATCTAGCATTATATAGCAAAACATCATCACCCTCCTCAAATATCTTTGGTGTCAACCTAACATCATGCCACCTCTTTGTTTTGTCCTTGAAGAGTTGTGCACTCTCAAAAGCATTTTCTCAAAATTCTTGAAGCTCGTGTAATTGTAGGAGTCTCTTCTCACCACACAAATCACTATCCATATTGATCTTTTTCAATGCCCATAAAGCTCAATGCTCCAATTCGACCGGAAGATGACAAGCTTTCCCATACACGAGTTGATACGGAGACATTCCCAAAGGCTTCTTAAAAGTCGTTCGATAAGCCCAAAGGGCATCATTGAGCTTCTTGGACCAATCTTTACGAGTTGTGCTAACCGTTCTCTCTAAGATCTTCTTGATTTGTCGATTCGAAACCTCGGCTAACCCATTTGTTTGTGGATGGTAAGGAGTTGACACCTTGTGTTTTACCCCATAACTCGAAAGTAAGTTCGCCAAGGCCTTGTTAACAAAGTGACTCCCTCCATCGCTTATAAGAGCTCTTGGTACCCCGAACCTTGTTGTTGTGCTCAGATATATCACACGTCAGCATCACCAGATTTATCACACGTCAGCATCACAAGATTTATCACACGTCAGCAAGACGAATTATCACACGTCAGCAGGTCCCACCGAGACCACGTGATTTCTCGTGCTTACGCATATGTTTTGTCATGCTTTATGCACATGACTTGTCGTGCTTATCGATTAGTCGTGCTTAACGACTTGTCGTGCATATCGATTTGTCGTGCTTATGATTTGTCGTGCTGGTCCTCTTTATATAAAGGACCTCACCTTTCATTGTAAAAAAGACACACTGGAATGTTTCCCTCATTCCACTTACATACCTACACCCACATTTCAGGGAAGAACTACGGTTCTTCCCGCAGTGTTCTTGTTCGATTAATTATTTTGTTTGTGAGTTGTTATCAATTAAGCCACATAATACTCTCCACAAAAAATGACTCGCAACAATTGGCGCTAGAAGGAGGGTGAATTGAAAAATTATCAAGAACAGGGATGAATCTCCAAATCCAAGAACAAGAACACGAACAAAATTCCAACCAACAAACCCAGAAAAACTCCCAATTTCATCCCTATATTCATCAACACCAAAAAACCAAACCTTTCGTCCAAATACAGAAAAAACCAAACAATGAGATTGTTGGTCTAAATTGAAAACCCCATCTCTTATTTCCAAAAATCCAACATACACAGACTCACATATACATACAGAGATACATACAAAACAAAACAAAAAAAAAAAAGGGAAGATGAAGAACAGGGTCGTGGAGAGCATTTGCACCTCTCTCCTCCTCCTCAAACTGACCACCACCCATTCTGGCGACCACCACTCAAAATCTTCCCAACGGAAGCAACCCCAAATTCGGCCTTGGCACCGCCCAACCCCACCCCCAAGACCGCCTCTCCTCCGCTTCCTACGAAAAGCCCGAGCCTCGCTTCCCCCCCCAAAATCGCCGCCCTTTGCCGTTTTGAAATCCTCGCCCCAAATCAATGCCAAGGTCACCACCACCATCACCATCTTTGTCAACCGACCGCACCGCCACGCCTCAAATCGGCGCCCATGGAACCTCCGCCACCACGCGGCCACGCCAAAACCGAACCACCTCCTCACGACGATCGATTCTCGAAGTATTATCGCCTCTGCCCCTATGTGCGCCGAAATTGAAGTCTGCCCGGCATCGCCAACGCCTCCCATCTCCGCCCGGTCTTCGGTTCCTTGATTCCGCCGTAACACCGCAACACCGGAATCGTCGCCGATCCCCGCCGGCGAGAGCCACCTCGCCTCACCCGCGCCCGGCGCCGTAGCCTTCATCAGAATCCGGTGTTGGACACGTGGGGGCTGGAAGGATTCGTGGCGAATTTTCACCAAACTGAGAAATAAGAGTCAGGGGCCCTAATTTGATTCGTGGCATTTTTTTAAAACAAACTGAGTAATGAGGGGTATGTGGTTTTGGTCTGATCTTTTACATCATTTGGGCTGAGCAAGTGGTTGGGCCGAATTTAATTAAGTTTTTGGGCCCAATTTTCTACTTTAAATTATTGGGCCCAAGCTTATTTAATTTCGTGGGCCCAAGTAGTTGGGCTATTAGTTTCGTGGGCCTGGGTAATTGGGCTGTTTAATTCATGGGCTTGGACTGTTGGCTGTAATATTTGGGCTCAATTTTTCGACCCAGTGAAAAAAAAAAAGAAAAAAGCCCTTGAGATTCGGGAGAAGAAAATTAGACGAGCACCCGGAGTCTCGCGAGCTACTCGGGAATCTAAGGGTAGTCCTTTTACCCACCCCACCAGGTTTATTATGTTTATGTCCTCGTGGCTTTTCATTCATTCGTTTATTTTCATTTAATTTGGTCGTGCCTGCGAAGAGGTCGCACCTAAGTCGGACGACCCGAACAAAGACGAACGAGCCCAAGTCTATGTTCACCTGACGAACGAGTTCGTACTCTGATTCCTACAAAAAAAAAAGTAATGGATCTGCGATGCATAAAAAAGACGACTTGTACTTACAGATACCCGTAGCAAAAAGTGGGTGATGAGTCTTGGTCATTCACTAAATAAAGACGACCCCTAAGACGAAGTGATCGCACCTAAATAAGACGATCGCGAACCAAGAAAGGGGAGGTTCATAAAGTTAACCCATCTGGTCGCACCTAAATAAGACGATCAACCGATTGCAACATCAATAAGACAATAAAAAACGAAAGAAGTCAAGAGCGGGCATAGGCAAACACAATGTTCGAAATCATTCAGAAGAAAATGGGCACTACCGCCAAATTACAAAAAAAAAACCACTTATGATGATTATGCCCTTTATTCGGCGCAGTAATAATTTCGCACCGGCGTTGATTATGCCCGCTTATTAAAACGCAGTTATACCGCCTTTTGGCGACGATTATGCCCGCTTTACTGGCCGATTATGGCAATACTGCGCTTCTCGGCGGCGATTATGCCCGCCTGCACTCGGCGGCAGCAATCGCGCTTACCGACCACGATTATGCCTTTACTTTCGGCGCGAACCTTCTGCGCCTTTGGCGATAATTATGCCCGCTACTTTCGACGCGAGCAATCTTGCCGGCTTTCCGGCGACGCGATTATGCCGCTTTAACAAAGTACTGGCTTCACCATCAATACCGCCTTCTCGGCGATGATTACGCCCCCCTAATCGGCGATGGCGATCCGCCATTCAGCGATGAGATCATCGGCTTTCACAGCGATAACCGGCCGACCTCGCCGACGCCGGCTTTCCGGCCTTTCGGCGATGTCGATCCATGATTTTAGCGAAGTACTTTCCGCCTTCTCGGCGATGAGATCGTCGGCTTTCACCGGCGGCGAACGGCCCCTCCTCTCGGCGTTGGCTTTCCCGCTAACTTGGCGATGTCGATCCACCGTTTTAGCAAAAGTATTTTCCACCTTCACCGGTGATGAGATCATCGACTTTCACGGCGACAAGCGGCCCGCCTTATCGGCGTCGGCTTTCACTTAACTTCGGCGATGTCGATCCGCCATTTTAGCGAAATATTCTCGGCCTTCTCGGTGATGAGATAAATCGGCTTTCCACCCAGCGATAACCGGCCCGCCTCCTCGGCGTCAGTTCGCTAACTTCGGCGATGTCGATCTGCCATTTTAGCAAAGTATTCTCCGCGCTTCTCCGGCGATGAGATCGTCGACTTTCCGGGCGGCAAACGGCCCGCCTCCTCGGCGTTGGCTTTCGCTTTTCGGCGATGTCGATCCGCCGTTTTAGCGAAGTACTCTTTGCCTTCTAGGCGATGAGATCGTCGGCTTTCACAGCGACGAATAGCCCGTCTCCTCGGCGTCGACTTTCCGCTAACTCAGCGATGTCCAGTCCGCTGTTTTAGTGAAGTACTCTCCGCCTTCTCGGCGATGAGATCGTCGGCTTTCACAGCGACGAACAGCCCACCTCCTCGGCGTTGGCTTCCCGCTAACTCGGCGATGTCCAGTCCGCCATTTTAGCGAAGTACTCTCCGCCTTCTCGGCGATGAGATCATCGAACTTTCCGCGGCGACAAACGGCCCAGCCTCCTCGGCGCCGGCTTTACGCTAACTTCGGCGATGTCCAGTCTACCGTTTTAGCGAAGTACTCTCTGCCTTCTCGGTGATGAGATCATCAGCTTTTACAGCCACGAACAGCCCGCCTCCTCGGCATCGGCTTTCTGCTAACTCGACGATGTCCAGTCCACCGTTTTAGCGAAGTATTCTCCGCATTCTCGGCGATGAGATTGTCGGCTTTCACAGCGACGACCAGCCCGCCTCCTCGGCGTCGGCTTTCCGCTAACTCGGTGATGTCCAGTCTACCGTTTTAGCGAAGTATTCTCCGCCTTCTCGGCGATGAGATCGTCGGCTTTCGCAGCGACGACCAGCCCGCCTCCTCGGCGTCGGCTTTCCGCTAACTCGGCGATGTCCAGTCCGCCGTTTTAGCGAAGTATTCTTCGCCTTCTCGGCGATGAGATCGTCGACTTTCACAGCGACGACCAGCCCGCCTCCTCGGCGTCGGCTTTCCGCTAACTCAACGATGTCCAGTCCGCCGCTTTAGCGAAGTTCTCTCCGCCTTCTCGGCGATGAGATCGTCGGCTTTCGCAGCGACGACCAGCCTGCCTCCTCGGCGTCGGCTTTCCACTAACTCGGCGATGTCCAGTCCGCCATTTTAGCAAAGTATTCTCCGCCTTCTCGGCGATGAGATCGTCGGCTTTCGCAGCGACAACCAACCTGCCTCCTCGACGTTAGCTTTCCGCTAACTCGGCGATGTCCAGTTCGCCGTTTTAGTGAAGTACTCTCCGCCTTCTCTGCGATGAGATCGTCGGCTTTTGCAGCGACGACCAGTCCGCCTCCTCGGCGTCGGCTTTCCGCTAACTCGGCGATGTCCAGTCTGCCATTTTAGCGAAGTATTCTCCACCTTCTCGGCGATGAGATCGTCGGCTTTCGCAGCGATGACCAGCCCGCCTCCTCGGCGTCGACTTTCCGCTAACTCGGCGATGTCCAGTCCGCCATTTTAACGAAGTATTCTCCATCTTCTCGGCAATGAGATCGTCGGCTTTCGCAGCGATGACTAGCCCGCCTCCTCGGCGTCGGCTTTCCGCTAACTCGGCGATGTCCAGTCCGCCGTTTTAGCGAAGTATTCTCCTCCTTCTCGGCGATGAGATGTTGGCTCATTGTTTCTGCGTGACCGGTCCGACTCTATCAGCATTAACCTGCTTGCCTTCATCGACTTTGGCTCTCTCATAAGACCACATAGTCAGTCAGACGATTTATACGGGGTAAATGTATGGCTCCTTTCGGCCGTAAGTGGTCGACGACGGCAATATAAAATTTACTCCTATAAATCGCCTGAGCGATGCTGGAAAGAGGAAAATGTCGCCCTTTCGGCCATAAGTGGTCGACGATGAGCGCAAACTCTCCTAGCTCCCTCAAGTATCTTCGGCTCTCTCTCATGAGCTATCACAGAAGACCTGCTCATCTCGAGTAGGATCCCATCTAGCTCTCTCTCACGAGCCATATCAGAAGACCTGCTCATCTCGAGTATGATCCCCTCTAGCTCTCTCACGAGCCATCTCGGAAGACTTTTGTCTCGAGTAGGATCCCATCTAGCTCTCGACCAGTCATCTCGGAAGACACCTCACCTCGAGTAGGATCCCATCTAGCTCTCTCTCACGAGCCATCTCGGAAGACACCGCTCATCTCAGCGGGATCCCATTACGGCTCTCTCATCGACTAGCCGTCCATCTCGAAGACCTCTTTTCGTCTCGAAAGATCCCATCCGCTCTCTCGATGAGCCACCCTAGAAGACCATTTTCCCGCGGGTATAAAAAGACTTTCATCGATGGGGCTTCCTCGAAGTCTGAAAGACGAGAAACACTTTCGTCTCGATGGGGCTTCCCCCAATCTGAAACCTGAAAAGAACTTCGTCTGTGGGGCTCCCCGGAAATCTGAGCATAAAAAAAGACTCAGTATGAGGGCTCTCCCCAAAATCTGAGCATAGAAAAAGACTCATCTGACGGGGCTCCACCCGATGTCTGAGCCCTGAAAAAAAACTCTGTGGTTTTCTCTGAAAGACAAAAAGACTTCATCAATCCCACGAAAAAGACTCGTCTAGCAGGCTCTCTCCCGAAGTACAATCCCATACAAGCTCATCTGAAGACTCTCTGATATCTGAGAGAAAAAGACTCAATCGATGGGCCTCTCACGAGAAGAAAAAGACTTCTTCCCCCACGAAGAGGGGCTCTCCCTCAAAAAAAAGATCTGACGGAATCACCTCTGTAGGATCCCATCTACTCCCGAAGTCCATGAAGACCCGAAGGTCTCAGCTCTCCCAATCTGAGCCTGAAAAAAGACTCGTCTGGCGCCCCAGCAGATCCCATCCGCCACTCAAAAGACCGTCTGTGGGGCTCCCGGAAAGCTGAGCCTGAGACGAAAAAAAGATCGTCTGATGGGGCTCCCCCGAATCTGAGAAAGCAAATACTAGACTTGCGATGGGGCTCCCAATCACGAAAAAAGACTTCGTCTGGCGGGACTCCCCCCGGCACGAAAAAACAACTCATACACCTTCCCCAAAAAAAACCTTCGACTGGCACGTAAAGCTCCCAGATTTACAAACCGCCGGACAAAAGACTCGAGATAACGGGCTCCCCGGCACACGAAGACAAAAGGCTCCCAGATGACGCATCTGAAACGAAAGATGTGGGAAAGAACTTCGTGACGATGGGGCTCACATGAGCACAAAAACTTCGTCTGACGGGGCTCCCGGCACGAAAGACAGGTGATCTGACGACGGCCCCCGGCTAAAGACGTGGGGCTCCCCAATCTGAAACCTCTGATTTCAGACGAAAAAAACCTAATCAGACTTCTCTGACAGAGCGAAAATCTGAAAAAAAGACCTGAAAAAAGATCTTCGTCTGACAGGGCTCACACGTCTGGCAAAAAAAGACTTCGTCGATAGGTTCCCCCCCAAAATCGAAACCTGAAAAAAGACTTCGTATGACGGGGTTCCCCACGAAAGTACGAAAAAGACTCATGATGATAGGTCTCCCAGCATCTGATGATGGGGCTCCCCGGCACGAAAGACAAAAAAGACTCATCTGACGGGCTCCCCGGGCACGAAAGATGAAAAAAGACTTCAGACGATGGGGCTCCCCCAAAGCACGAAAGACCTGAAAAAGACTTCGTCTGACGACGGGCTCCCCGGCACGAAAGAAAAAGACTTCGTCATGACGGGTTCCCCCAAAGTACGAAAGCATAGAGAAGACTTCAGACGGCCAGGGCTCTCCTCCAGCACTGAGCCTGAAAAAAACCACACGCATAACCCGGCTCACCTCAAAGTACTGAAAGACATACTAGATTGATGACGAAGGTAAGATCCTCTATGCAGGGGCTCATTCTGAACGATCAAGATCTCATACAGCACCCGAGCAAGCTCGAAGGCAAACAATCTGACTACAGATACAACAAAACATGAAATCTAGTCGAGACATGAAACAAGATCAAGCTCTGAACAACGTCACAGCCCGATCTTGGGGGCTATTGTTGTGCTCAGATATATCACACGTCAGCATCACCAGATTTATCACACGTCGGCAAGACGAATTATCACACGTCAGCAGGTCCCACCGAGACCAGGTGATTTATCGTGCTTATGCATATGTTTTGTCATGCTTTATGCACATGACTTGTCGTGCTTATCGATTTGTCGTGCTTATCGATTTGTCGTGCTTATGATTTGTCATGCTGGTCCTCTTTATATAAAGGACCTCACCTTTCATTGTAAAAAAGACACACTGGAATGTTTCCCTCATTCCACTTATATACCTACACCCACATTTCAGGGAAGAACTACGGTTCTTCCCGCAGTGTTCTTGTTCGATTAATCATTTTGTTTGTGAGTTGTTATCAATTAAGCCACATAATACTCTCTACAAAAAATGACTCGCAACACTTGCAAAATGTTGTCCTTCAAGAACCCCATCACCTTTTTGGCATCATTGGTTCGAGTTCCAATTGCTTTTATCCATTTTGACACATAATCCACCGCAAGAAAGATGTACTCATTCCCATAAGATGAGGGAAACGGTCCCATAAAGTCAATTCCCCACACATCAAACAATTCCACCTCAATTATGTTATTCAAGGGCATCTAGTCCTTGTTTGAAATTTATTTCCGGTATAGATAATAACGTTGAGCTGTCTTTACTCCAAGGACAAAGATGTTAATTAATATAAAGGTTGTTCAGTGGCTTAATTAATTAATGGACTAATATAATCTTAAACGCGGGAAATAATGATCGGGAATCATATTATATGTGAAATCGTAATATGGGTTAAGATGGATAGTTCAATATTAATTTTATAGTGGAGTAAATTAATATTAATGGACTTGAATAATATTTGGGCCAAAATATTAAAGCTTCATAGTCCAATGAAGGTCCAATCTTAACTCTCCTAAAGGCCCCCCAAATAGCCCAAAATAAAGTCCAATTAATGAGAAAGAGAAGAAAATATTCTTGTTATATTTTCAAGAGATATTTTCGAAAATTTGTGGCCAAAAAGGAAGAAAAGATTGTCTTGATTTTTTTTAGATATTTTATGGAAAGAGAAGATTATTGTAGGAATACATAATTATCCCATAAATTCAAGAAGTCAAATCTTGACTCCTTTAGGCTTGTAATTTTCGAAATTAATAGGTAGAAGAGGGAAAGAAATTTTTATGGAAAATTTAATTAAGGAGAAAAGAATATAGAAGATATATTCAAGATTTCTTGGAGACCAAGAAAAGATTTTTTTCCTTATATTTTTTACCTAAAATTTCGACCACCTCCTCCCTATTTATAGGGGATGAGCTCTTCATTCCCAACTGCAATTCCATGTGTTGTAAATATTAGAAATCCACAAAGGTGGTAGCAAAATATTTAATTTCTCTCCCATTAAAATCGTTCGTGCAAATCCTCCCACCGGATAACGTTCGTGGACGCTGGGATATATTTGGGAAGGCTCTTGGGTTGATCCATCGTCTAAAAGGTTGTTTCTACAAGAGGTTAGTAATCCCGTAACTCCTAGTTCCGTATGTTTAGGATTTACGTGAATTACGTGTACGCATGTTGTTTAATTATTATGTTGAATTGATTTAGAATTAATTCGTGTTAGTAATTATTTATTTAATTTAAATATGTATTTAAAAATCATCTCGAATAGATCCGGGGACCCTAATTTCCCCCAACTGGTATCAGAGCTCTGGTTTCGAGCTCTGATTTTTTAAATTGTTATTTAAATTGTTGTACATTAAATTAAAATTGGATAGTAGAATTGCCAGATCTGTTTTGCAGGTATCCAATTGTCACGGTATTTAATGTGTTTTATTTTCATGAGTATGAATGAATGGTTTTTAATTCGACTCGTTCGGATTTGTTTTTCTCGTGAAAAAATCCACGAGTAGATTAGGCTATTTAATTTGTTCAATGTAATAGACTAGTCTAGATTTAAGGTATTTATTTTTTGTTAAATAAATTATAACCTGATCGGAGACAAAGATGGTGACGAGTGGGAGTTATAGACGGATCCGAAACAGTACGTGGGCGATGTGCGCTGCGTGAAACGTGCCAAGGGAGGCATGCGCGCAGCGTGGACGACGTCGCCGCCGCCGACCTAAGCGTTAAGCCGTAATGGATCGGCCCAATTGGACCTTGGTAAGGCTCGTGGAAAAAGTATATAGCCTTGCAAGCGAAGCAGGCATGCGAGGGTGCCGAAACACCGACACATGGGTGGCGTGCGTTGCGCCCTAAGCGCGTAAACGCAGGCGCCCGGCCAACCTGATGTGGGATCTTGGCGGCATCCATTGCTGTTTACTTGGCGTGGCGTTTCAAGACGGAGTTCCTTTCGAGACGAACGAATGGGAGAAATTCAAGATGGTGTTTCTTCAAGATCAAGCCAAGAAAAATCAAACCATGACAGTTGGATAATTTGTGCCCAATGTGTTTATTTTTTGATTTGCTTGATTTATTACTGTTGTATTTTCTTGTGCTTTATTTAATTTGTTTAAATATGTTTGCATGAGAATTGCCCAACGAAAAATCTCAAATTCAAAAATTACTAAGTATGTTTTAATAATTAATTTGGTTTTGACACAAATTAATTTTGACCTCCATGATTTATTTATTTGTGAATTCTTTTGGAGAAATTCCCCTACGGGACGGTCAAAAGATAGCTTTCATATGAATAAATTTCCAAAAGGATGATTGTGAATTATTATTAGTGGCGACGATGACCCTCCCACGAGGCTCGATCAAAACAAAGTAATAATTATGTATTTAACCATGGTTATTACTTAGGTATAAAATTAATATTTATATACTTCTCCGAAGTCCCTGTCAATTTTATATTGGTCAAGTGGGAGCCGACTATTAATTTTTTTTAAAATTAAAGGTTTGTAACTGTTCTTGTTTGTAACCTGCTTGAATGTGATTTAAATGATGACCCTCCCACGAGGCTCATTTAAATTTGTTTTGAGATGTTGGCTGATGCATGTTCATATTTTTTTTGAGATTTTAATATGAATCATGTGATCGAATTATGTGATTTAATTTTGTGTTGATCTGGATATTGATACAAAATATATGTTTATTTCAGTTCATCATGTCGCAACCATTTAATCCACTGTTCAATATACTGAAAGATAACCTCCCCACTGGAGAAAACTTTGTTGATTGGTATCGAAAACTCACTATTGTCCTCACTGCACAAAGCCATAACTGGGTTCTTACTACACCCAAACCAGAAAAGCCATCCGACGAGTCAACCAAAATGATTAAGAAAGATTATGCTAACTGGGAGCGTTCTAACGAAATGGCAAAGTGTACCATCTTGGCTTCTATGTCAGATGTGTTGCAACACCAACACCAAAACGTTGAGACCGCTGCGGACATCATGCTCAATCTTAAAGCGATGTTCCAACATCAGAACCGTGTGGCTCGTCAGATCACCATGAGGGACATGCTCTCTATGAAAATGGTGGAGGGAACACCCGTGAGGGAACATGTTCTCCAGATGATGGCTCACCTCAACAAAGAGCTTTGACAGATGATGGAACACCTGTGAGCTGAATATGACATCGAGACCCAGATCAATTTCATACTTCATTCCCTGCCCAAGAGCTTTGAGCAGTTTAGGCTGAATTATCAGATGAATAATTAAAAGTTCACTTTGCCTGATCTGTTGCAAGCTCTTGTCTCGGCTGAAGGAATTTTAGGAGAGAGCAGTCAAGCATTAGCGGCGGTTGGGCCTTCTTCCTCTTCTAGGCCAAAGGGAGGCAAGAGGAAGAGTAAGCCCAAAAGTGAACGCCAAGCTAACTCGAGTGTTGCCAAAACAAAGGAAAGGCGAAGAGGGATGGTGGAGAAAAAAATCCGGCTAAGGGGAAGTGCTTCAACTGCGGTGAAAAGGGACATTGGAGGTCGACCTGTTCCAAACCCAAAAGGAATGGAAAGAAAGGTAATTCACACTCACTAGTAGTTGAAACTTGTTTAGCGGAGTATGCTACCCACTCGTGGGTATTGGATATGGGATCCACTGACCATGTATGTTTCACAATGCAGGGTTTCAAACAGACCCGGCGACTAAGTGAGAGTGAGATCCTCATCACGCTAGGCGATGCTACGAGAGTGGCAGCTGAAGCAGTGGGAGAAGTGCACCTGTCCTTTGGAGAGAAAAAGTTAATTTTAAGAGATGTTCTTTATGTTCCTGTTTTTCGGAAAAACCTTATTTCTATTTCTAAGTTATTTAACGATGGATATTCTGTTCGTTTTAATAAAGATGTTACTATTTTTTGTAACGATGTGATTATCTGTCGTGGAACTTTAAGGAACAATCTCTATATTATTAACTGTGCACATCACTCACAAAATGCATCCTATAACACATCTACTATTTCTTGTAAACGAAAGCGCTCGACTGACGTGAACGAGACACTTCTTTGGCACCTAAGATTAGGTCATATTAACCCGAAAAGGATTCAAAGGTTGGTGAAAGATGGTTCTTTGGGGTCTCTCCAAATTGAGCCACTTCCGACTTGTGAATCGTGCTTGGAAGGTAAAATGACCAAGAGGGCATTTGGAGCCAAGGGGCTTAGAGCTAAAGAAGTGTTAGAAATAGTTCACACCGATGTGTGTGGTCCAATGCAAATCAAAGCTAGAGGTGGCTACGAGTATTTCGTTACTTTCATCGATGATTACTCACGCTACGGATACATTTTCCTAATGAAGCATAAATCTAAGACCTTTGATAAATTCAAAGAAAGGCTCAAGCAGAGAATCATAAGGGAAAAAGTATCAAGTTTCTATGATCTGATCGTGGAGGCAAATACCTCAGTGATGAATTTCTGAACTACCTATCGGAAGTGGGGATTGCATCCTAGTTGACTGCACCCGGTACCCCTCAACAAAATGGGGTTGCAAACGAAGGAATAGAACGCTTTTAAAAATGGTAAGGTCAATGATGAGTTATGCGGATTTACCAAAATCGTTCTGGGGTTACGCATTAGAAACAACGGCTTATATTCTGAACCTAGTGCCATCCAAATCGGTACCTAAAACCCAGAGAGAATTGTGAACGGGGCGCAAGCCCAGTTTCAGACACATCAGGATCTGGGGGTGTCCGACATACGTGCTAGACAAGAAGCTGATAAATTGGATGCACGTTCGGAATTAAGGATGTTCATAGGGTACCCCGAAGGAACTAAAAGATGCATGTTCTATGGTCCCGAAGATCAAAAGGTGGTGATCAGTACCCACTTTAGATTTTTGGAAGAAGACTATATGAACAGTCGAAAGCCTAGAAGTGGAATTACCTTAGAAGAACTTAGGTCAACTTCATTGCCAACTGTACAAAATGATATACCAAACGTCACGCCTACATAACCGGAACCTCGTCGTAGTGGGAGGGTTATCAGACAACCGAGAGATTATTGGGGATCGGAGAGTCTTCGGACTTGATCTCCGCAGAAGAGTCAGATCCATGGTCCTACAATGAGGTGATCCGAGACAAAGATGTTCAATCCTGGCAAACAGCAATGGAAGCCGAGATGGGTTCAATGGATCACAACAAGGTGTGGGAGCTAGTCGAACCACTTGATGGGGTAAAACCCATCGGATGCAAGCGGGTATACAAGAGAAAAAGGGGACCAGACGGAAGGGTTGAAACCTTCAAAGCAAGACTAGTGGCAAAAGGGTACACTCAGAAAGAAGGGATCGACTATGAGGAAACCTTTTCGTCCGTAGCCATGCTCAAGTCCATCCACATTCTCTTGTCGATTGTTGTGCATCTAGATTTTGAGATCTGGCAAATGGACGTCAAGACAACTTTCCTTAATGGAAATCTTGACGAAGTAATCTATATGCAACAACCCGAAGGCTTCATTGAAAAAGGCCAAGAGCATCTGGTTTGCAAGCTAAGGAAGTCCATTTATGGGCTGATGCAAGCGTCCCGCGCTTGGAATCAGTGTTTTGATCAAGTTATAAAAACCTACGGTTTCGATCAAAATGAATTTGAAAGTTGTGTTTATAAAAAGCGTGACGGAACTGCATTGGTATTTTTGGTACTATACGTGGACGACATTCTACTCATCGAAAATGATGTAAAGGTGTTATCCGACGTGAGGGCATGGCTGTCAAAACAATTCGATATGAAGGACTTAGGAGAAGCCGGTCACATCCTAGGGATCAAGATCACTCGAGATCGCAGGAATAGAATGATCGGGCTTTCGTAAGCCTCATACATAGATACTATTTTGAAGCGCTTCAGCTTGCATGATTCCAAGAAAGGCTTTGTGCCCTACAGACACGGAATCCATCTATCCAAAGAGATGTGTCCCAAGACACAGAAAGAGATAGATGACATGAAGGGCATCCCTTATGTTTTGGCTATGGGAAGCCTCGTGTATGCAATGCTGTGTACGAGACCGGATATCTGCTTTGTCGTAGGCATGGTGGCAAGATATCAAAGTAACCCTGGAAAAGAGCATTGGACTCCAGTAAAGAACATTCTAAAGTACCTGAAAAGGACACGGGACATAATGTTGGTTTACAAGTCAGACAGTTTGATCCCCATTGGTTACACGGACTCGGATTTCCAATCAGACATTGACTCCAGAAAGTCTACCTCGGGTAGTGTGTTCTGCATGGGGGGAGGAGCCATGACATGGAGAAGCGTAAAGCAGAAATGCATCGCTGATTCTACCATGGAAGTCTAGTACGTCGCTGCTTGTGAAGCAGCGAAGGAAGCGGTTTGGCTCAAGAACTTCCTGGTGGACTTGGACGTGGTCTCGAATTTGCCCGGCAAAATCTGTTGGGATTATACTGGAAAGTATGCTTTTACTTTGTATAATCAAAACTGAATTTCTGACTTATTTACTGAAATAAATTGTTTATCACTGATGTTTTAAATATCATCGAATGTTACATATATTTATTGCATAACTTTTCATTAAATAGTACGTTTTACATTATAGTTAATTTAGTGATACCAGATCACAAAAGGTTAAATTAACAATCCCTTGTAACTAAAAGTACACCATTCACGACCTAGATGGAAATGAACAATCCATCGTGAACGGATTGACTTGTCTTGACCAAGAGATTACACTAGTGCATGACTGATGCACTGAATAGGACCTACAGGGGGACAAATTCTTCAGAACTGAACAAGGAAGAATTATACCTCAGTGGTTCGTTATTTCTTAATCTTCGTTCCTTAAATAGGATCACGTGTGATTGGTAACTATTGCTTTGACTTATCATGGGTAGAGAATCAACGAGATTCAATACTTTTTATCTTGGGCAATATTATTGGTCACATGCGATTGCTAAGATTTAATACGGAGAATTGTGTGCAAGTACGCTTGTTCGATTTGCCCCCTTGGGAGGTTCATAAGCTTTATCATACCAAATCTTGCAAGTGGAACTAGTTTTCGGTATGAATAATAATGTTGAACCGTTCCTTAACCAAGGAAAAAAGATATTAATTAATGGAAAGTTATTTCAGTGGCTTGAATTAATTAATGGGCTAGATAATCTTAAACACGGGAAACAATAACCGGGAGCCATATTAACAGTAATATGGGTTAAGATGGATAGTGCAATATTAATTATGTAGTGGGATTAATTAATATTTATGGGCTTGAATAATATTGTGGCTCAATATTGATAATTCAAGATCCATTGGAAGGTCCAATCTTAATTCTCCTAAAGGCCCCCTAAGTAGCCCAACATAAAGTCCAATAACTGAAAAAGGTGTTTAAAAATAAAATAAATTTGGTGCCTATTTTTCTTGTATTTTTCGAAATAATATGGATAAAAAGGGGAGAAAGATTTTCTTTGAATTTTGTTATGGAATGAAGATATGTATTCATGAAATACAAGATTATCTCATTAAATTCAAGAAATCTCCCACTTGGTTATTTATATAGCTTATTTCAAAAAATTTGAAATATAGAGGGCAAGAAAGATTTTCTTGATTTTCTTGAAAAGATATTATGGATGATATGTATTTCTTGAAATACAAAAATATCTCATAAATTCAAGAAGAACCAAATCTTGGATTCTTGTTACTCCTATTTTTCGAAATATACTCCATAACAAAGAGTAGGTGGGATTTTGTGGAATATTATAATTATGGAAAAAAGAATATAGGAGATATATTCAAGATTTCTTGGAGATCAAGAAAAGATTTTCCCACATTATTTTTGCCCTAAAAAATCGACCACCACTACTCTATAAATAGGGGATGATTCTTTCATTCTCAGGTACAATTCCATGTGCTGGAAAAATTAGTAAATCCACAAAGGTGGTGCAACAAAATTTATTTTCCTTTTGTTAATTGTTCGCAAGCGTCCTACCACCGGATAGTCGAGCAATGTTTAAGGGAATACTTGGGAAGTTCTTTTGGTGTGTCTAATCAACAAAACCATTGTCATCCCAAGAGGTGCGTTCACGTAAACTCGTAGAATTTCCGCATGCGTAAGATTTACGTGATTCAATTATATGCATGATTTGTTGTTGGATTATTATTTGAATTAATATAGGATTAATTCATGCTAGTAATAATTATAAGAATTAAATTTGTATTTAAATATTCATCCCGAATAGATCTGTGCAACTTATTCCCCAACAAAATCACGGTCTACTGTGATAACGCCGGAGCAGTTGCAAATTCAAGGGAACCGAGAGCCCACAAAGCCAGCAAGCACATTGAAAGAAAATATCATCTCATACAAGAAATCGTTAAGAGAGGAGACATTGAGGTGGCTAAGATTGCATCGGGAGACAACCTAGCAGATCCATTCACAAAGGGTCTGCCTCAGAGTACATTCGAGAGACATGTGGAACGAAAGAGTGTCAAGGACGTTGCCAATTTGCTTTGAGTATAAGTGAGAGAAATATTATTAGGTTCATGTAGGGTGACATTAGATGTCACATAGAACACGAGACATGCTGTAGTATACTTAAAAGCAGACTTTGAGTATAAGTGGGAGATTGTTGGGGTTATACTGAAAAGTATGCTTTTACTTTGTATACCCAAACTGAAGTTTCTTATTTATTCACTGAAATAAATTATTTAATCACTGTTGCATTAAATATGAATGAATGTTATATATGTTTATTGCAAACCCGTTCAATAAGACAATACGTATTACGTTGTAGTTAATTTGGTGATACCCGATCACTGACGATCAAATTAACAACCCTCGTAATTAAGTACAAATTCACAACCCAGATGGAAATGAACGAACCATCATGAACGGTTGAAGTGTGAGACCCAGATTGGCTTGTCTTGACCAAGGTATCACACTAGCGCATTTAGGTGCGTTGAATGGGGACCTACAGGAGGACAAATTCTTTGGTACTGAATATACAAGAATTAGACCTCAGTGGTGCGTTATTTCTTAATCTCCGTCCCTTAAATAGGATCGTGTGAAATTAATAACTATTGCTTTGATTTATGATGGGAAGAGAGTCAATGCGATTCGATACCTTATATATTGGGCAATATTATTAATTACATGACGATTGCTGACATTTAATACGGAGAATCGCGTACAAGTACGTCTTGCTTGATATGTCCCCTTGGTGGGCTCATATCCTTTATCATAGTAAATCTTGCAAGTGGAAATTTATTTCCGGTATGGATAATAATGTTGAGCTGTCTTTACTCCAAGGACAAAGATGTTAATTAATATAAAGGTTGTTCAGTGGTTTAATTAATTAATGGACTAATATAATCTTAAACGCGGGAAATAATGACCGGGAACCATATTATATGTGAAATCGTAATATGGGTTAAGATGGATAGTTCAATATTAATTTTATAGTAGAGTAAATTAATATTAATGGACTTGAATAATATTTGGCCCAAAATATTAAAGCTTCATAGTCCATTGAAGGTCCAATCTTAACTCTCCTAAAGTCCCCCCAAATAGCCAAAAAATAAATTCCAATTAATGAGAGAGAGAAGAAAATATTCTCGCTATATTTCCAAGAGATATTTTCGAAAATTTGTGGCCAAAAAGGAAGAAAATATTGTCTTGATTTTCTTGTAGATATTTTATGGAAAGAGAAAATTATTGTAGGAATATATAATTATCCCATAAATTCAAGAAGTCAAATCTTAACTCCTTTAGGCTTGTACTTTTCGAAATTAATAGGTAGAAGAGGGAAAGAAATTTTTATGGAAAATTTAATTAAGGAGAAAAGAATATAGAAGATATATTCAAGATTTCTTAGCGACCAAGAAAAGATTTTTTTTCCTTATATTTTTTACCTAAAATTTCGACCACCTCCTCCCTATTTATAGGGGATGAGCTCTTCATTCTCAAGTGCAATTCCATGTGTTGGAAATATTAGAAATCCACAAAGGTGGTAGCAAAATATTTAATTTCTCTCCCATTAAAATTATTCGTGCAAATCCTCCCACCGGATAACGTTCGTGGACGCTGGGATATATTTGGGAAGGCTCTTGGGTTGATCCATCATCTAAAAGGTTGTTTCTACAAGAGGTTAGTAATCCCGTAACTCCTAGTTCCGCATGTTTAGGATTTACGTGAATTACGTGTACGCATGTTGTTTAATTATTATGTTGAATTGATTTAGGATTAATTCATGTTAGTAATTATTTATTTAATTTAAATATGTATTTAAAAATCATCTCGAATAGATCCGGGGACCTTAATTTCCCAACAGCGAACGTTCAATAGGAACAAGTGAAGGTCGTCTTCTCTTGGTCCTTCGGAGCAATCATAACTTGATTATATCCGGAGTACCCATCAAGGAAACAATAAAACTCAAAACTCCCTAGCCTATCAAGCATTTGATCCATAAAGGGAAGGGAAAAATGGTCTTTGCACGTAGCTTTGTTCAACTCTCTATAATCCACGCAAACTCTCCACCCCGTAGATACCCGTGTAGCTATCACCTCATCATTTTCGGTTTTTATAACCGTCATTCCACCCTTTTTTGAAACAACATGGAGTGGTGAGATCCAAGGACTATCGAAAATGGGAAAAATCATTCCCGAATCAAGAAACTTAATCACTTATTTCCTAATAACCTCTTGAATTATGGGGTTCACCCTACGTTGGTGTTGGACTATAGGTTTGCTCTCCTCTTCTACCCTTATTTTATGCATGCACAATGAGGGATTTATTCCCTTCAAATCCTCAGTTGTCCAACCAATTGCGGATTTGTGCTTACAAAGCACCCCAACAACTTTTCTAACTCACACGAATTAAGGGAGGAAGAAACAATTACCGGAAATTTATCTTTTCCATCCAAGAAGGCATACTTGAGATGCTCGGGAAGAGCTTTCAACGGATCTTTCTTCTCAATATTCTCTTGTGTTCCCTCCACTTGTTCATGAAGTGGTGGGATTGTGAACCTCTTCCTTGTGTCTAACATCTCTACTCTCTCCAAAGGTTCTCTACAAGTGCTCAACAAGTTTTCATTGGAGAGAGAAGAGTTGGAAAAAAATTTCCATTCATTTTGGAGTAGGTTGTCCACCACATCTATAAAATCGCAAGATTCCACCTTATCATGCTCCCTCAAGGACTTGAAAATGGAAAATGTGACTTCCTCATTGTTAAAGTTCAATTTCAACTCCCCTTTCTTGACATTGATCATCGCCTCTCCCGTTGCAAGGAAAGGTCTCCCAAGTATTAACGGAACATGAGCATCTTCATTCATATCTAGAATTATGAAATCCGCTGGGAAGATGACACGGTCCACTTTGACAAGCACATCCTCAACAATACCCCATGGCTTTGCAACCGATCGATCCGCAAATTGAAGAGTCATAATGGAAGGCTTAATGTCCCCCAAATCCAACCTCTTGTAGATGGAGTAGGGCATAAGATTTATGCTTGCACCAAGATCACACAATCCCCATATGGTTTCACTTCCACCAATTTCACAAGGTAATGTGAAACTACCCGGATCTTTGAGCTTTTTGGGAAGAGTGCTTTGGAGAAGTGCACTACACTCTTCCGTCAAGTTTATCGTTTCGTTCATCCCAATCTTCTTCTTGTTTGTCATCACATCTTTCAAGAACTTCATGTAATGTGTCATTTGCTCCAAGGCATCTTCAAATGGGATATTGATGTGAATCTTCTTGAAGATATCAAGGAACTTGGCAAACTTTCCCTCCATCTTTTGTTTTATGTATCTCTTGGGGTATGGTGGTGGAACAAGAGTCATGGGAACTCCCCATTTGTCGCATGGCACATCATCCTTCCTTTCTCTCAATTATTTGGCAATCCTCCATTTTGGAATTCTTGGTGGACTTGCTTCTTTTCGAACTCCTTTTTCCACTTACTTCTCTTGATTCTTACCTTTCATCCCCTTATCTTCCTAATCTTCATCCTTCCGATTAAACTCATTGTATTCATCATCAAGGTTCTCATCTTGATCCTCTTGACCATCTTCCTCATTTCCTTCTTGAGCAATTTCATCTTCATTTTCCAACTCCTTTTCATTCTCAATCATCTCCTTAGGCATTTGTGGTCCCTCGTATGAGGTTCCACTCCTCAACTTAATGGCTTTGCAATGCTCTTTAGGGTTGACTTCGGTGTTGGAGGGAAGTTTCCCTTGTTGATGGATATTCCCAACGGATGATGCCAATTGCCCAAGTTGAAACTCAATTGACTTGAGTTGATTTCCATGTTGAGCAAGGGTGTTCCCTTGTTGAGCAAGTGTATTCCCTTTTTGTACAAGAATATTACTTTGGGGCTTCATGTACTCCTCGAACTTGTCAAATCGAGCATCACTCGTCTCCATCTTCTTAGTCAAGTGAGAAATTAACTCTTCATTTTTTGCTCTTCCTTCTCCATTCGGTAGCTTAGCTCCCAGGTCAAAACTGGGTGGATATTGAATTTTCGGGTTCGAATAAGAGAAATTTTCATGCCTATGGAGATTGGGATTATAAGAATTGCTCCCTTGAGCATTGCCTTGGAAGGATGAAGGTTGGCCTCCTTGTGGTTGACTTTGAATTGGTCCTTGTTGCCCATGATAAGGAGGTCTATAGGAACCTTGCACTTGGCCTTGAGCTTGATTTTGACCTTGCCTTCCTCCTTGGTAATTTGGTTGGTAGCCTAATTGGTATTGAGGTCTACCCATGGAATTAACGTCCTCGATCGGACCCATTTGATTTGCCCCTTGGCTTTGTTCAACTTGCACCTGTTGGTTGGAAAGAGAACTCACATTCTCGATCAACGTCATCATCATCATTTTCATAAGATCTCCTTCCTCAATTTGTGCCACCCTTCTTTGTGGTCCATTTCGCGTGTTCAATTGTGAGGAATTATTGGTGATTACCTCCATCAAAGCACTTGCTATTTTCGAGGTTAGGTTGAGGAAACCCCCTCCAAAGCATGTATTCAAGTGATATTGAACTTCCTCATTCATCCCACAAAAAGAATACCGTAGTGGTTTCTTCATCGGGAAATCCATTTTAAGGACATTCGGCTAGCAATTGGTTGAATCTCTCCCACTCCTCTTTGATGCTTTCATTTGGCTTTTTCTTGAAATTGGTGATTTCCCACCTTGCTTGGACCGTTCTTGATGGTGGATAAAACTTGAGCAAGAATTTCTTGCTCACTTCATCCCAAGTTGTCACACTTCCAGGTGGAATTTCCTTACTCAACCATATTTTTGCTTTTCCCGCGAGGGTGAAAGCAAACATCCTAAGCCTCTTGGCATCTTCGGTCGCTCCATTCCTCTTAAATGTGTCCGCCAAAAGTAAGAACCGGTCCAAGTGTTTGTATGGATCCTCCTTATCACTTGCCCCCTAAAATTGATTCTCCATCAAGAGTTTCAACATTGCGGGATCAATTGTGAAATTGTTTGCCTCTACATTAGGCATTGCAATCCCGTCATAGTACTCTCGAGGTTGGGGCTCGAAGTAGGTGCGGAATGGTCTACCTTGATCTTGCATGTACGGATGATTATAGAAGAGGTAATGGTTGAACATGTTGGGATGCGGTGGTTGAAACGGGTTTTGCCCCCCATTAGGTTGTGGTGGTGGTGGATTATTTTGGAAAGGATTTGGGGGTATGCCTCCTTGAGGATTTTGGTAAATTTTGTTTTCACCACCTTGAGGTGGTGGTGGAGGTAGATTTTGGGCTTGTGGATTGTGTGGGTTTTGCGGATGTTGATGGTTTTGGTTCTCTCCTTGAGGTAGTGGTGGTGGTGGATAAGGAGGACCATGGTGATGGAGGTTTTGTGGGTTGTTTGGGTAGGTAAGGGTTGTGTTGATATGGTGGGTAAGGGTAGGGGTTGTAACCTTGGTAATATCCTCCGGGTTGCACATTTTGAAAGGGTTGTGGGTTTGGTTGTGGATTCACATTCCCGTTTTGCGCATCAACCTCAACTTGAGGATTTTGTGCTTGTGGATTTCCATCATTGTGTCCACCTCCCCCTTCATTTTGAGGATTTTCAAGTTTTGCTTCCATCTCTTGATTTAGATTTGCTCCTCTTCTTCGGTTCCGATTTCAATTTCTCCTCCTTGCCTATTTTTTCTTCTGCAGTACCTCGACGTGACATGAGCAATCTCAAGATTTATCGGTTCAAGGTTTCCCCATCGTGCTCTTGTGATCATACACCTAAGAAATGATCAAGTGACAATACCACAAGAAGAAACACGAAGAGTGAAATAAAACAAGAAATAAATGAAACTACTAATATAACTTCAAGTTCCACCTAAACAAGCTCTCAACTAGTCCCTTGCAACGGCTTCATTGACTTGGTCGGAATTTTTGGGTAAAAATATTTTCCTACTACCCCGCAAGTGTACGGGATCGTCGTAGTAGTGTAAGTAATTTGACCAAGTATTTATCGAACCCAAGAGACTAGGAGAGGAGTGGACCCCCAAAGTTATACGTATCCATGATATTATAGAAGCGATATAAGTTTTTTTTTTTGGATTTTAAAAGCAAATTAACTCAAGTACCAATTTTCAACTAAAGACAACAAGAATTAAAACTAACAATTACCTACTAATCAAGTAAAGTAAGAACAAAAAGTAATCAAGCAATTAAAACTAACTTTCGAGGGAAAGTGCAAGGGTGAGAGAATTGCTTCGGGTGTTTTCCTTATATGGGGTCACTAACAAGTTCATAAACCAACTACTCAATTATGTCATAAGTGGTGATTTAGCTAGGAGCAATCACTAAAATGTGTAGACCAATCCCTTATAAGGCCTAGGTGAACAACGTGAATTAACTAGCACCTAATTAATCCCATAATCTCTCAAGATTGTGATGAATAGAAAGTTTCAACACGGTTACTAATTCCTAGACATCGTCTCCTCACCAATCTCATAGACGACCTCCATTCGATTAATGTCTATTGTTATTGTTCTAGCCACTAGCCAACTTTTGATTGAACTAGCTACTAAGTAACATCAAATTACCCAAATTGAGACTCAGACTCACAACTTAATCAAGCATATTCAACCCTAGTTGTAATACACAAAAATAAGAATGCTAGCTAATAGAATCAACAAGATAATTGAAGCATTAAACCCACAACAATAGAAACCATAGGAAATCACTCACATAGACATAATCAAGCAATTAGTAAACAAACTCATCAATTTCCCCACATATATCCAACACTCAAAGCAAATAAGCTTAGCCCATGGTTCTAGAAGAGAAACCCATGGCTAAAATGACAATATAAAGCAAACCCATAAGAAATAGTGAATAAAACTTGCAATAAATGAAAGGTATCACCTCTTGAAGACTTGAAATGAAAAGCATAAACACCTTCAATCCTTGTTTGTAAATGCAATTAACTCTTAAATCTAGCTAAACTATGAATTTCTAAGAGATCTACACTCAAAAGTACTTAGCAAAATTGAAAAGTATCACTTGGGGACATATATTGAAGAAAAATGCTCAAAAACCTAACTCTAGAAAATTCCCAGCTGCCTCCTATGAAAAAAACGAGCTGAGGGCCTTTTATATACTTTTTAATCCTCTGGCACTGTCCCTAGGTCAGAATGGGGGACCTCAGATATTTTGGCTTTCTCGACTCGAGCAAGTGTGAAATCGCACGCATGTTTTCTTTTTTTCAAGTTGCTCGACCAAAATTGGGTCGAGCAACTCAAAACTTCGGAAATTCACTCGATCACCTCCCTTGCTCGACCAAAATTGGGTCGAGCAAGGTTGCTCGACTCGAACAAGTCCCGGAAGGCGTTTTCTTCAAAATCGCATTTCAACAAGCCCGCTCTTAGGACCTGCACGACCCGAGCAATGTTGCTCGAGTCGAGCAACCTCTCTTTCTCCATTTTTGAGCAACACTTTTGTTTCGCTCATAACTTGAGCTCCCGAACTCCGATTAAGTTGATTCTTTTTCCGTTGGAACCCTCTTTTCAATTCAATTCTAATGGTTCAACCCTCATCTGAAACATCATTTTAAATCAGACCAGTTTTGCACCACTTCTTGCTAATTTTTTACCTGTTTTCTACACATTTCATCACATTCTCAAATAAACGGGATTAGTAGCACTTTTCATTGCAAATGAGCTCAAATCACATAAAATAAGGCACACAAAATGATCATCACATAAGAAATTAAGACCCTCATCACACAAGAAGGAGACCATCCAAAACCGCAACTCGGAACCGCAATCGCACCACAATTGGAACCGCAACCCAACAACAGGGGGACCGCCACCCCACAAGAGGGAATAATATTCCCTCTCCATGTATTGATCCCGGGACCTCAAGGTCTCAGGTGGTGGAGCTCTAACCATTTGAGCTATCCACATTTGAGTTAATTTAAATTTGAGTGAAACACTAAAAAAGTCGAAATAAGTTGATTGACGCAATATGTCCGTAATCAACCCACTAATGGGCCACGTAACCTCGTATCCAAGAGTGAATAATGAAATTCTCATAAATAAATTTATCATCGATTGAAACTTTCAAGAATCCAACGTTAACAAAACCGGCTTGTATCACCCCTTCCAATCCCCTATTCCATCTACTGTTACATACCTTAGATTAATGTCACGTGTACAATTATTAAAATGTAGAAATATATGCATCACACCATAACATTAATTGCCATTTAGCTTATTTAGGAATGATGTTAATTTAAGATTTTCTTTTTTAAAATATATGATTCCAAATTAAATATCTCTTTGAACAAAAAGGAGATTCAAGCAAAAAGTGAGATTTGTATTTTTTTTTAAACGAAAAAAGTGAATTTTTTTCCAACATTTGTTTAACGATTCTAGATAAGAAAAATAAATACATATGGCACTAATTAACGATTAATAAACTCGGTTAATATTGTTAAAAAAAGGTTTAAATTTTATGTAATAATAATTCTTGTGAAATGAAATTATAGTTTTTTTAAAGGGATGACCTACAAATTTGCACGTACATAGTATAAAATGTGTGTATTTAATAATGGTAAATATTATAATTTTTTATTAAATATTTAAAAATTCAAGTGTTATACCTACTAATAAATTTAATAAAAAAAAATATTACATGAAACTCTTGCAACACATACATGACATATAATAGTAAATTAAAATTACATTATAAAAAATTAACAATATTCAAATAAAGTGAAATGGTTCTTCCCAACTCTTTTTTTTTTTTTAATTATTTTTCAATCTAAAATTTTCCCACCACTATTCAATTTTAAGGGGAAAAACAGAATCGGTACAATTAATTAGCATGGATTTCGTGATCATTCTTTTGAAAATCTTTAATTTTCTTAAATTAATATCATTTCTTAAATAAGTTAAGTAGTTATGTTATGATGTGATGCACATATTTCTACATTTTATTAAATGTACAAGTTGCGTTAATCTAAGGTAAGTAAAAGTAGATGGAATAGGGGTGGAAAAGGGATCCAAGCCGTAACAAAACAAGTATGTAGATTAGATAACCTTAAAACATGAATATGGTAATTTCCATAAATAATTCAAGAATTCAACGGTTATATTTAATTTCCATAAATAATTCAAGAAAACAAGTATGAAGATATGTAAATAACGTTTAGATACGTACAAGGTAATTTCCATATATAAATTTTCACTAATAAAAAACAACGGCAATAAAAAAACGGTAACAAAACGCGCATTAACCTTATTATAAGTAACCTCATTCAGTGTCCTAAAAATTAAAATTCACAAATCCCCAATTGTTTCTCTGAAATTAATTAAAGCGTCATGGAGAAAAGAAAATTGGTGTAAATCCAATTAATCTTTCAATGGCTGATGAAAGATTATCGGTGGTGCAGTACGAGAGGATGATTGCAGCTTGGAGAGGCGATTCAATTCTCGGAAATCGACCGGAGAACATATCTCCGGCGGTGGCTGCCGTCGGCCGTCGCTCGCCGCCGCCGGTTGAGTTCATTGACGATGCTTGCATTCTCAACATCAGCTTTCAACCAACACAAATTACTCCTCCTCAAGTTCTTGAAAGTGGCAAGAAATTAAGAAAAAGGTATCTGAAAACAGAGTCGGTTTTCACGGATCAACACAAAATCTGTGTAGTTTGTCAAGATAATACGGTTGGAGATGGAGAAAAGGTTGGGGTTCTAAATTGCAAACATGAGTATCATGTTAATTGTATTAAAGTTTGGTTGAAGGAAAAAAATAGCTGCCCCCTATGTAATGCTACTGCATTGTGAAATTTTGTGATTTGAATCTTTAATGCCAATTTTATTTCTTTTTGGAATTTGATGTTTGTGTTGTATGCTTCTATTGTGACTGTTGTTGTTGTCTGATTCTTGGATTGTAATGTAGCATCATATTTTAGAAAAACAAATCCTTCTTCTTCTATTGCTACAATTGTATTACAAAATTTATGAGCATTAGTTGGTATGCTACAATTGCTACCAAAGTATGTTCAAATATTTAAACTCTTAAGCAATTAGTTTAGAAGAAACAATGTAAATGATCTTTACACAATTACAACAACAAAAAAATTGAACATCAAACTGTTTAGGGCAAATTCTTGCATATAAAAGTTGCAATGTTAAGGCAAATTCTTGTATATACAAATTGCAATGTGCAATTTATGTATTTTTTTTTCTAATAGTGTTAGTTGTTTCAATTAAATAGTATTAGCGGTTCTACTAAAGAGTATTAGCTATTTTAGTGAACTGTATTAATTGTTATATTTAAAAAAAAAACGCACTGAACAAATCAATGATGGATCTAGGGGAGTGGGTGTAGGCCCCTATTTATATTTATGCTTTAAATTCGTAAGATTTTATCATTTCGCTCCAGTTGGAATTCTAAAATTTCGCCACCCTTACTGAATGAAAATTTATGTCTCATTGAAACGAAATCCTGGATCTGTCCCTAGAACAAATCGATATGAATTTATTTTAGTTGTTTGGGCAACACACATTAATTTACCCAAAAAAATTGGTTTTTATTAATTAACTAGAAATACTACATACTATATATGTTTACTCGTAGGCAAATGAATTTAATTATTGTATGAACATAATATAAGGGATGTACTACCTCCATCTCAAACTTATTTGTATAATTTTCATTTTGGTCGGTCTCAAATTCATTTGTACATTTTCTTAAATCAAAATACTTATTTTAACTCAAACCCTTAAACACTCATTTTTTTATAATATGTCACTCACTCAGATCCTCAATCACTTTATCATCTTTTATAAATATTATTCATAGCTAAATATAAACTTGATGAGTGAGTCTTATGTGCATCTATGTGCACCGTGCATTCATAGTGCATTTTAGAATCATGCAACTTGTTGGGATATTTTAGTTTTGATGAATTATGCCAAAACATTATCAACTTGTGTTATTGAAGCTAATTTACAGATAACAAGTTGAGGGGGAACGAGAGAACAAATTGAGGGGGAACTCACGAAATCAGACGTAGATGATCAAGATCGATCGAGGTCGAAATTTGCAAAAGATTTAGACTCATCGAGATCGATGAAAAAGATGAGTTCGAGTTAAGCGATGAGCCATATGTGCAAAATCGAAGAGAAGAATAAGCTAAGCCGGTGATCGGAAGATCGGATGACCGTAACGAACTGATTAGATGATCGGAAGAACAATGAAATGATATGGTGATCGGAAGAGCGCAAAGTGATAAAAAAACCCGTAAGATCGAAGAAGGTTGCCGATCGGAAGAGGAAGGGATGGGGACCGATCAAGATCGGGACGTGATCGAAATCGGATATGAAGATGAGCGGATGATCAAGATCGGGCGTGATTGAGATCATATGTGCTAAACCGATATGCTAAAAACTAAGGTAATCTTTGACTGATGCTATCCTCGAGATGTGTTGATCGATCGGTCGAAATGAAAACATCGGTCGCAGAGAAGAAATCGAGATAACTGAAAGTCAAAGTGACTGAAGGTCGATGTCTGGAATTTCGAGAGAATCGAAACTCGGTCGTCGATCTGAGTGTCGATTATGCTGATCGACATAGGTCCGCTAAAGAGAAGTCTGCTGAATCAAGTATCCTGAGGCTCAGATGAGAAATCTGAGACTCAGATAAACCTGAAGACTCAGATAGAACAGAAGACTCAGTATGTCTCTGAAGACACTGAGACTCAGAGGATCCTGAATGATTCCAAGGCGAGGAATCTGAGGAATATAGCCGTTAGAATCAGCTGACGTGGACCAATGAGAGGAAGACAACCAGCCTGAAGAAGTTGTTGTACTTACAAGAATAGTATGGATTTGAATGTGATTCTCTCCAACGGTAACATTCAAATCCACACTATAAATACAAGGTCTTTCATCATTCTAAGGGGTGGATGCGTGGAGATTATAGCACGAGATGCTACAGAGCCAAAGAGAGTTATACCCAAAGCATTCCCACCCTAGAACACAAGTCTGTAGATATACAAATATGTTCAAGAGTGTTCTAGAACCCAATCTAAGCAACCCACGATGTATCCTAAGCTTAGAGAGATTTTCCCAACCTTAGCATTGAGGCTAAACAAATGTAAGGGAAAATCTCAACCTAGTTGGAAACCAAACAAACCTTACCCAAATCAGTCGGTTAAGTTTGTAGGTGAGTGTGAACTCGGTAAACATCTAGCAATCCCGAAAGGGAGGGTAGGTAATCCCGAGTGAGGGTGATAAGTCCCGAGGCGAACCCGAGAGGGTGATAAGTCCAGTTTGAGTGAGAGCTCGTTAAATATCTAAAGGCGGGCCCGAAAGGGTGATAAGTCCAGTTGGAAGGAATTTCCCTAGGAACAGGGAGAGTGGATGTAGGAGCTTGAGTCTCCGAACCACTATACATTGTTGTGTTGTTTACTGCTTTACGATCTTATATTGTCATATGCATTCGATTATAAGCAAAACACAACACATGAGCTCAAAAAGAGAAAAATATGTAATCACCATTCCTTCACCCCTGTTTTTATATGCATTTCATGATTATTCCGCATTTCATGGGTTTTCCACCGGGACTATCACAACTTGTTATACTGAAATATGCAACTTGTTTACAATGAATCGTGCAACTGTTTTTCATATTAATAATTGCACGATTCAGTATAAATAAATTGCACATTTTAGTATAACAAAGTGCATAATTCTAAAATGCACTATGAGTGCATAGTGCACCGAATACATACAAGACTTAGCCAAACTTGATTTGATTTTGTTATGTTTGATCTCAAGTATTCTTGCCATGTATTTCATTTTAATGTCGATTTTGAGATTTTGTATAGAATTCAAGAATATAAAATTTTGATACATTTATTTTTCAATAAAACATAAAGTGGGGAGAGTATGTGTAAGAAAATAAATATATTTTCAATCGTAAAGTATTTTTTTAGAAATACAATAGAATTTCATTTTATTGATTTGATTTTGTTATGTTTGATCTCAAGTATTCTTGCTATGTATTTCATTTTAATGTCGATTTTGAGATTTTGTGTAGAATTCAAGAATATAAAATTTTGATACACTTATCTTTCAATAAAACATAAAGTGAGGAGAGTATGTGTAAGAAAATAAATATTTTTCAATCATAAAGTAATTTTTTAGAAATATAATAGGGAGTAAACTAGGAAGAAATTTAAAAAAATAATACTTCCTCCATTTTGTAACAAGGGATCTTTTTGCTTTTTTTGTTTGTACAATATTAAGTGATCTTTTAGCTTTTTTTATACCATTTCTTTCGATTTAACCTTTATTTTAACTTCAGAATATACTCTTAATTTTCTAACTTATCTTTATGAAGGATGTCAAATTTTGACAACATTTGATTAGGTTGGAATTCTAAAAATACATGGGTCATATATTATAGGAAATGAAATTTATCTCATGTATGAACTCTTAAGAATTCTTGCTATTAATTAATTGTTTTACTTTATAATATATTGTGATATTTTTTAAAAATCCATAATTATAAGTCCACCTATGAATTTCAGCGATTTCGAACCCATACGATCAAGCGTGTATGAGATGAGCCATGTGTTTATAGAACCCGCCCCATCAACCAGTCTCTGGGCCCCCTACATATAAATATACTTTTATGGCAGGTTTTTTATGCAACAAGTGCAGCGTGTAATTAAATGTATTTATGAAAAATACAATTTATTTAACTAAAAATTTTAACTTGTTTATATTAAACCATGCAATTTATTTTCACTAATACAAGGTGCATATTTCAGTATAGATAAGCTGCATGTTTATGTGCAATAAATTTCATATTATAAAATACGTTTGAGTTGTACGGTGTATCTGATACACATGACTTATCCTACTATACATATATATGACAAAAAATCGTACGAGTCAGTCTCATACATTAAATATGATACAATTTAGCACAAATCAAAATACACCTTTTTCAAAGTTTTAAAACTATATATTTATATTATGTTTCATCTTACGCAAGTGTGTCTCTATAGGGGGTAAAAGTGTATGTATATGTGTATATATGTGTGTTTAATTACGTAAACTTATTTTTTTTTTCTGACAGAACTTATATTGATACTAAGGTAGCTATGTTTGTATAAATATATTACCTATTTTTAAGTATAAGATGGATGCGAAAAGCTATTTTTTAAAAGTAATTATATATTTAAATTTTAATTATTTAATATTAGAATGAAGGTATTGTGTATATGAAAATTAAAAGACACGGTGAGACGGGGTATAAGTTGACATTGACGCTTTAACACTTTGGGAGGGGTGGGTGTGTTTTGTGCTTGGTTGTACCCCTTCTCATACATGAGACCGTCTTATATGAGTTTTTGTCTAAAATTAATTAAAAAGTAATTGAAATTTAAGTGGGGGCGGAGCGGGTTGGACACTAAGTGTCTTGATAAAACTATGAAGTATTTTTCGATGAAAATAATTTACATGTTTGAAAAAATGCACTTGAATTGCACAAATGTTTCAATGAAAACAAATTTTCATATTTAAAACTCTGTCAATTTGTTATATAGTTTTAATGATTATAAGAAAAACTAATATAATGGTTATAATTAAATTTAATAATTTTGTTCTTCCATAATATATTTGATAAAAAAAAATTATTATAATTAAAATCATGTAAAATTCTTAATAAAGTATTCTAAGATAATACTAGAAATTTTTTAATATATATAGGGAATTATCTAGGTTTTTTTTTGGAGAACTTCTCTTAATTATTAGATTAAAAGTATGTTCATCGTCCATTAAGTAAATGAATTGGTATAACTAGAAAAAATAGTGTTAAAAAAATAATGTTGGTAAAAAATATAAAAGTTGTAAATAAATATTCATTCTCTTTGTAAAGATATTATCACTTTCGAGCGTACTTACAAAAGATGATCATGATCAGAAGAAGAAGTACGACCAATATTTTGGTGATAACGTAGTTATGCTTAGCAGTGACAGGTCCAATTAAGAACAAGGGGTACAGTTGTACCCCCAAATTTAAAAAACACTGTAATTATTTTATGTAAAAAAAATTATGTATCCCCAAAATGACAGAATAAGTTATTAATTAGCCCAAAATATTTTATTTACTATTTTCCGTATCTCAAGTTCAAAATTCTAGATCTGCCATTAATGCTTAGTCAGTCATCTTGCAGAACCAAGTGACGTTGTTCGCTCCATGAAAAACTCAAATAAATTTCACTGTATTTAGGCATTTTATTAGTAACTCTATGTGCGTAAGGAATGCCATCAACTTTTAAATTACTCCTCCTCAAGCGGTTAAAATTTTATTAGTAAGCTTTCAAATTACTATTCCTCAAATTGTTGAAAGTGGCAGCAATGGCGGTTTAGTTAAGAAATTAAGTAAAAGGTATCTCAAAATAGAGCCGCTTATCAAGGATCAACAGACACTTGTCCTATGTAATGCAAATTGCATTGTGAATGAATATGGAAATAAAATTTGTAACATTGTTCTATTGTGAAAATGCATTGTGATTGTTCTATTGTGAAAATGTATTGTGATTGTTCTATTGTGAAAATGCATTGTGAATGAGTATTTTGTAGTTTTCCTATTAATCCTGTTTATTCAATTCTTAATTTTTGTGAAGTAAATTTTGCAGCATTGTTCTATTGTCAAAATTTGGTTAACTTCTCTGTTTTCCTATTAATCAAATTCAGCTCACATGCACTGCACACCACTAAAATGGCAAATCAAGACATGCTTTTATAATCTTTGTGTCCATTTTGCAAACCAAGACATACTTTCTTAATCAAGACATACTTTTATAATCTTTGTGCCCATTTTGCAAACCAGGACATACTATCTTAATAATTGTGCACATTCCATTTTGAGGTACACGTTATCCCAATACAGGGAGTATGAGCTAAGTTGCAATATCCTAAGCATAAATTATTTCATATTTGAAAGTTCTTTGATCAAAGTTTGTTTATAATTGTGCACATTCCATTTTGAGGTGCACATTATCCCAATATAGAGGGAGTATGTTGCAATATCCTAAGCATTAATTATTTCATATTTGAAAGTTCTTTGATCAAAGTTTGTTTAAAGATTTATTTTCAGCAAGTTAAAAGAGATAATGTAAAATGACTTTTCCGAAATTACAAATATAAAAAAATTAAATTGAACATTAAACTGTTGGCACCGTACAATTTATGTGTTTTTCCAATAGTATAGGTTTAATTAAACAGTATCAGAAGTTTCAACTAAACAATATTATCTATTTTTAGAGAACTGTAATATGTAATAAATGTTGCAGATGAACCGTACTAGTTGTTTATACCGAATGGTAAAACTTGGGAGTTGGGACACATATGTGTAGTTACTCCGAATGAACTTGGGCACATATGTGTAGTTACTAGCTATCTAGTGTTCAGTAAATTTCGAACCGGTATAATTAAAATGCACTGAACAGATGAATATGAATTAATTTGAATTTATTAAGAACAGTAAATACAAGAGTAGGTGTTGTGTGGAAATTTTCATATGTAAAAATTTTTATTCTTAAAAATTTCGCGGTCACAATAGGTATATACATATTTGACTAACAAATCTGGTCACATAACCATCTTTGGCCTAGCGGGATTTGCTGAGCGTTTAGTCCTGGGGGACGCGGGTTTAAATTCGGATCAACATAGTATGCTTTTACTTTTTACTCAATAAACCAAAACAGACTGCTTTTTCTTTTTTACTCAATAAATCGAAAATTTAAAAATTCGTTATTCCTTAAATCTTTGTGAAGAAAAATTACTTTAATAAATTCAAATAGATATATCAATAAGATATATTGTATATTTGTTAAATAAACTTCTTATTAAGTTATTTACGTTTTAGAAAGAATTATTGATTTTTTTTTAATAATTCAATATTACTTTTATTTCATATTTTCATGTTGCGTAAATAATATTATTTGATTTTCTACATAAAATATTTCGTCCAAATTTTTTTATTTATAATTTTTACTATATAGTGTTACTACTTTTATGAAAAAGTATTACGTCTTACACTTAACATTATTGTTTGTTTACCTAGATAATATTATATTACTATCTACATCAGTGGGGGACCCAGGGTTTTGAGATTGGGGTTCGAACAATAGATAATTTAAAAATATTAATTTATACATACATATTATTTTATATGCAAAAAAACGCAAATTATTAAAATAAATGAAACTCATAAGTCATGACATTAAAATGAGACTCACTAATTTTGGAAGGACGGAAGGAGAGCAAGAGTCACAAAGAAACACATTAAGAAAAATAAGCCACGTACAAAAGACCCAACAATGCCATGAGAATGAGTAACACTCCTGTAAACTAGATTTATAAATGATTTATATCACTGTTATGTGCAAAAAAATATTACCATTATGCAAAAAAACTTTAATTGTTTAAAAATATAAAGAATTTTTTAAACAGTAATAGTTTTTGTGCATAACAATGATGGTTTTTTATGCATAACAATGATAATCTTTATACATAATAGTGATACTAAAAAAAATCGAGTTCATGTTGAACTCAGCTTCACACAAGTTTTTGTCCATGAGGAATACGAGAGAAAAAATCAATGCAGAAAAAATTAAAGTCATCCAATATTTTCATAATTTTAATTAGATACTACACATACACTAATACAGACAAGAGTTGATGCCCCGAAATAAAGAAAAGTAAAGGGAAAGGGCCTTGGGCCCAATCTGCTAAAAGCCATGAGGCCCAACTCACGTAAGCTAGCAAGAAAATAACTAACAAGGTTTGTTTATGTGAGTTAATTCGTATTGTGAAGATATATACACACAAATATATATAATATTAAAAAAAATTGGATTTGGGGGTACAGTCCCTTAATAGGTCCGCCACTAATCCACATATACTATATATTGCTCAAAATTTACGTGTAAAGCTAAAACAGTATTACATGCAAGACATAACAGTATTACACGCAAAAACATAAAAGTATTGAAACATAATTAAATTTTATAATCAACAATCAAAGTCTTCTACTTTAATTTCAAATAAGAAACTGAAGCAATATTACGAAGATAACAAAATAGTACTAAATGCAAAAACATAACATTATTACAAACAAAAATGTAATAATATTACAATTTAAATATAAAAAAGGTAAGTTGTGAAAGTTATCTAATCAAAGAGGAATAGTATTACATGCAAAATATAAAAATATTACAATAAAAACACGATTTTGAATATATTATACGTACAATTTATAAATAAAGTATAAGTTTCTTTGTATATTTGAATCAATTGGATAAATAGAGCTAGTTCTGATTTAATTCATCAATCTTTTGTGAATTGAAATCTATAGTTAATTAAACATGCATACCTAACTAAAATGAATAAACACATTTATCATATATAAAGTTTTAATTTAAATATCAAGTTATTGTAATATAATGGTGAGAAGTCCGATTCCTAAAAACAACAAAATCATAAATTTTGACATATTTTTATTAAAACAAAAAAAAAAACACGAGTTATTATATATAAACCTCAATTTTAGAACATTAAATTTTAATAGTATAATTGTAATAAATCATTTCTATCACTTGCCATATTTTATTAGTTTATAGGAAGCCTCAATTTTTTCAACCAAATATTGTGTAAGATTACATGTTATTGTGCAATTGACCTCAGATCTATTCTATTTATTTAATTAAAAACCTCACTTGCCAAGTGAAACGCTGTAGTTTAAAGGGCGATGTCGGGGAAATTTTTTTGACCAAGTCAAAATTAAATTTTTAAATGTATGCAAATTTTTTAAACTAACTTTGTCTAAATACAAATGAATATGAATTAATTTGAATTTATTAAGAATAATAAATTTCAAAACGCACCGAACGAATATGAAATAATAGGAATAAGAATTAATTTGAATTGATTAAGAAGAAAGCAATTCGATTCATGAAATTTAATCCTCAAAATCAAAATTTGTTTGAGTTCACTACATCAATTTAATTGTGGTTTTATGATTGAGTTCACTACATCAATTTAATTGTGGTTTTATGTTTGAGTTCACTACATCTTCATGCATTAATTTACGAAAAAAATATTGGATTTTTATGTTTAAGGCAAACGAATTGATTTACTACTATTATTTTAGGTATAAAACGAGAGAAATAAACTTGCAGAAAAATATATCGAATACAAATTTATCTTCGACATATAAATAAAAAACTTTAATATGTCTCAATTTGAATGTCATGATAATATTTATTTATAAAAAAGAAGTCGTGTTACTTAATTGAAACATGGGATGTTATTTCTTTTCTTCGAAATTGCAGATCTAGAAATAAAAAAAGCCGGCTAAATTCAAATTGACAATTACTCCTAATATTCACAAAAACCGAAGCACTGAAAGAAAACGAATGAATGATTCCTTGCCAGAAACTAGAAATGGAAAACAAATTTAGCGAAAATTCATTAAATAATAAATTTTAGAGGAAATGTTTCAATCTCACAGATCTGCAGCTCCAAAAATGGAGAGAAGAATTATAGAGGAAGAAAGAATTGATATAAGTCCATTAGCATTCAAAACTGTGCATTGCCGAAGCACAACAGCTTTGCCAAGATGGACTTCAAATTTAAACATTAATTTCTTCTTAATTGTCATAAAACAAAAATAGAAAAACTTCAACTTTAACCATTTAACCAAACTGGAGAAAAAATGGTGAAGGAATTTAAGCATAAACTGAGCTTGAAGAAGACTCTGGGGCTTATTTATATATGGAAGCTGCGTGCCAGAGTTGAGTGATGAAAACCCTAGGGAAGTTGGGCCACACTTGGGTTGGGCTTCAAATGATTTTGGGCCTCAATTATTTTCTTACTTTCGATCCAACATAAGGACTCAAGCCTCTCCAAAATATAATTTTTTATTGGTTATTGTTTTTTTAACATGAAACATTTATTTAATTTTATCGTCCCTTTATTTTGAATGACCAAAAATGTTGGTCTTACTCACCATCATGGATTATGAGGGTATTTTGATTGATAACAATTAATCCCTGCTCACTATCAATTCAACCTAAGCGATTCTCTATTTACAAAGTAAATGAAGTGTCAATTTCACGAGTTTTAAGTCTCCATAAAAATTGAAATGTAAGCGGGAGATGAAGGCCTGTTCGATTAAATTTATTTTAAACATCTTATGTTTCTAATATCTTATAAATTGTTTTAAATATTTATAAGATGTAATTTTTAATTAGTTTATAAATTGTTAAAGTATTTAACTAATAAATCTTAGTTGGATTCGAGGCGGTCGAGTTTAAGAAAATTACTTTTTTATTTTGTGTATTGAGATGATCGGCCGGGATGGGATCGGGTTGCTGGGAACGAGTTGGGTTCGATTGTGTTGGGTTCAGTCGGTCGGATCAAAGTTGTGGTGATGGAATGTATATATCTTATACAATTTTAGTAATATAAATTGGGATATTATAATTTTTTTTTGAAGCTTAAATGAACTATTTTTGGTCTCCATGCTTTTAAGTGATCCACTGTTCATACTTAGACCTGGTAGAGTTACTTTGTGACTTTTTAATTATATAATAAGTTGCTAAGATGAACTATGATTAGCATGAATTCTCAATACATTTTCTTATTTGAATATACTTGTTACATTAATTTAAAAGTAATAATATAAGCTGTAAAAAATTGATTTAAATTAAAATTACCACACACACCTCAGTTACCTAAGTTAGTAGTTAGCAAGAAATGGATAAAAGGATAAAAGAGAGAATTCGGTACGAGATTCTTCCATCTTCATTAGCATATGTATCCTATGTCAGGTGTTGCGATACCCACAATTACCCACAATCACCACAATGACTTGGTCGGAATTTTTGGGTAAAAATATTTTTCTACTCCCCCGCAAGTGTACGAAATCGTCATAGTAGTGTAAGTAATTTGACCAAGTATTTATCGAACCCAAGAGACTAGGAGAGGAGTGGACCCCCAAAGTGTAAGTAATGATAATGGGCCCCGTCAACGTGGATACTAACATAATCCATTTGGCCTGAACTGGGCTCAGACAACTTAATTCACTTATGCAGAATTGGGCTTCCATTATCATTTTTCATTTTCTTCTAGATAAAGTGTTAAATTTGCCTGAAATTCTTTTTTGTAACAAGTTTGAAATTTCAATACCTGCCCCCAAGTACATAGTTAAGTGGTAAATTTATATTGATGTGAGGACGCAGGTTCGAACCCCATGATTGAGGTTTGTATAAATTTATATCCTTCTCACAAGTGTCCGCTAGTTTGGCACATCCTTCAATTTACATCATCCTCATAAGTGTCTGTTATTTGAACACATTCTTCGATTTACATTTGACTGAGAGGAGCTTCTCGTCTCTTCCTCACAGAAAATATAAACAAGCAAAAGTCGAAATTTCGATACTAAAAATGCAATTAATGGCAAAATATGAGTTCAATCTTTTTGCCCACACTTCAATCGAACATGGCATGCAAGTAATTGGATTTGCCTAGTTAAGGTCATGGTCGTTTCCTTGGATCCCTTCTCTGGGGATTCGCACTCCCTATCTAGCAAAATCTACTAAAATTTAGGTTGAATCAACCAAATTTCAGGTTGTTACTTTTTGATAATGCATATAACTTGTATGCTTAGTGGCTAAATTAATGGTCACAAATATGGTACTAGCGCCCAACGGACTATTAATTTATCATAGTGCTTCACGAGCCATCAAACTGATAATCATATTACTATTTATGTGTATATTACAACATTTTATTGCTCACTAAAAATATTCTCACGCTTTCTAAATTAATGTTTAATTACACCTTTGGAATGAAGACATTTGTTACAGCAGCTGGACTTAATTATAGCATTTCGGCTCTATAATAAAGATATTATTCTGACATACTGTAGTATTATTTATCGAATAATTTTCTATAAGTTGAATTTTGTAAAAACCTAACTTTATCGTCTACGCTTCATTATCTGCCTAGATCGCCAAAAGAAGTGCCAAGCCCCCAGCTCTCATTGATCTCGATACGATTATTATATTAATGATCATAATTAAGACTTCTATATTTTTCAAAATCTAATATGGATTAAGTTAATTTCAAGTTAATTAGATAATCAGGAGACCACCTCGACCCAAACTTCAATAGGAAGCCCTAATTTTATTCAGGATAAAAAAATAATTATTTATGACTATGAGTTGATAGCCTTTTTTTTTTACATAAATAAATACCCTCAGATCCTGAATAAATATATAATTGGATTACATGACTTCGTCGCTAATTTATACGTGAGATTGACTTCGTCACTAATTTATATGTGAGATAATTTTATACGAATTTTTTATTTGTTGGAATCCATATAGGGGCCGATCTAAAATTTAATTTTGGGGGAAGGTGTTCAAAAAATTTATAATATTTTATGAATTTAAGGCATAAATATATATAAAAAAAAATACACATATAGCAAAAAACTTATAAAATTCAAAGGGGACAACCGCCACTTGGCACCCTTCAGATCCGTTATGACATCAAAATCATGATAGAAAAAGGGTGCTGCTAATTAAATGGCCGGACCCCCAAAGATGATGGAGGTAGTTCAATCATTTTATATGTGATAAAATTACTGTTGTACTCTTAATAAAATAAGTGATAATTTTATATTAATTTTTTTTTATTAAAGATATAAAAATAATTTAACTGGTCTGAACTGTTAACTTGTGAATTATCTCCAATTTTTTTTTATCAAAAAAGGGATTTCATTAATAAAAGGCCATGCGAAGTACCCAGATTACAAATGATATGGCAAATGCCATAAGAATTGATAGCATAGACAAATACAGTAAATTTGCTCCTAGTAGGTATATAACATTATCTAAGAACTGCTCTAGGCTCATTACACCAATCGGTATATGATACTTTGTTTCTCCATTTCCCTCTTTCGTTAATCCAATTCCACATTCTTCTCTTGATATCTTCCACAATCTCCTTCACAACAGACGTCTCATTACGCAAAATAATAGCATTTCGGGATTTCCACAAAGTCCAAATAACACTCCCACAATCCTGTCATGAGGGTTTTTCCCTCCTTCCCTCCAATAAGTCTACTAAAGTGGAGTAGACTTATCTTCGGGTTGAATGAAAGAACCTTACTAATCCCAAACCAATCGACACATTTTGTCCAAACATTAAACACAAAAGAGTATTCAAATAGAACATGTCTTACAGTTTCGGGTTCGTTCTTGCAAAACGGGCAATGGATTTCCGAGGCTTGTAAATCATCTCCAATACATTACCCTAAAATAAATGAGAAAGGATTGAAAAGATGAAATGAAAAGGATATATAGTACAGGATTTGTTTTTCGCCTGAATCTGTTTATTGGATTTGGATGGTACTCCCGCTATGATACGCCACTGAAATAAAGAATGCATGGGGAGGTGTGAATTTCTGATCAACATCATCATCAATTATCACTTAATTATTATTCTTTCACATGCATTTTAATAATCTATCCTGATAGCTTTAATTTAAATAGCTCTCTCCTACTACCTTTAATTTAATTTAAATAGCTCCCTCCTAATAATACCTAAAACCTGAGAATAAGAGATAATCGTGACTGAATATTTTGAAATCGAACTAGCACTCTCTTAATACCCTTAGGTCTCATTTGCTTGTTTTGAATTGATTAGTTACGATAGAATTTGATATAAATGTTGAGTAAGATTGGATTTTTCCAGTCCTAGTTGTAAAGTCTATGTACCAATTAGTCTTTTTTTAATTTTTAACACAAAAGTAATTCTTACCTCATGACACCACAAATATTCAATCATACAGACAATGATTCTCTCTCTTTTCCAGATTTATATGCATATGTCAATTTGTTTCTGCCAGTAATGTCCTCTGAATAGACAAACAAGAATCCAGAACACACTGTCAATTATTATAAACTACAAGTAAAAAGGAAAAGAACAAACTTAAATTGATAACTGAAATCACATTGCTAAGATTTTCATCAACAATTTTTGTCTCAAATAAACAAATAAATAACTGAGAGACAGCAAAAAAAACAAGAATGATTCAAGCGAATCATAATCTCCTCTTTTACTACAGACAAAATCCCACCATCAAATTAAGCCAATGTGACTTATGTTCAACATTAATACCTTGTATTCATAATAGTGACATTTAACTAAAATAATGGTCATCATTCATCTATAGAATTAGATCTATAAGACCTTTCTTAAACTTTTGTCTTAAATTTATGCTCCCTTTTCCATTAGAATTCGATAAAGCTCAATTTCACATTGTCATGTACATTCAGTTGCACCGTGTACTCATAGTGCATTTAGAAGCATATAACTTGTTATACTGAAAGATGCAACTTGTTTACACTAAACCGTGCAACTATTTTTCCTTGTTAACTGCACGATTCAATGTAAACAAGTTGCATATTTTAATTTAATAAGTTGCATGATTCTAAAATGCAAGAAACTGTTCACTTGGATGCATACTAGACTTACCCTAAGTTATTTTTCCACTTGCAGAAATAACCTTTTCTAACTAAAACGGTTTGGTCGTTGCCCACTAATCAGATGATAAAAGTAAATCATAATGGCGATATAACAACATATATGTACTCCAACATATTAAGAGAAAGCAACTTGTTACATAACAAGATTCATATCTCCCATAACTGAATTTTGCCAAACTTGACAACTCAAAAAAAAAAAAAAATCCTTAAATTAAACAATTCAAATACATCCATATCCAATTCTCAAGTCCATTTTCTTAACTAGCATACATAACAACACCCAAAAAAACCACCCAAATATTCGTATAACATCTTATACACTTAACTAATTAATTAATCAAATTACACGAGAGGGCTATTAAGAAGTCCATGCCAATTAGAAGCCCCAATCCCATTCCAGCTTCCCATATTCCCATCCCCACCCCCAATGTTCTGCCATGGAAATCCCCACAACCCTCTCCCAATTTCCCCATCTTCCCTTATAACCCCATTCCCACCACACATCTCTTGCTTCACCGTCGTCGTTTGCCCACTCATTTCCTCAAACCCCATCAATCCCATTCCCTGACTCAACCCCGCCATCCCCATTCCCATTCCCATCCCATTCATTTCCAATCCGAGGCTAACCCCATCCCCATAGTACAAACCCTGAAACCCCGATAACGGGGTTTCAAGATAAGGCATGTTTGGCATTTGGAACCCGGAATGGTCATCCGATGCAAAGGCATTGGAATGGACATAGGACGGAATGGGAATGGGGTTTGTGGTGATTTGTTGATGGTCATGTGTTCTCTTGGATGAGGAGCGTTTGGCGGTCTTCCTGCACCCGCCTCCCACCGGAACATTTCTCAGGGTCCCGCCTTTTGTCCAGTAGCGTCGGCAGGATTTGCAGAAGTAGCGGGGCTGGGAGAGGCTGTAGTTGTTGTAGTAGCAGAATTTGGTATTGGTGGAATCGCAACGAGGGCATTTTAGGGATTGTTCGGAGGGTTTTGCCTTCTTTTCTGGTTGGGGTTTTGAGGGAATCAGCATGCTTTCTAGTGTTTGTGACCCAATTTCCTGAAAAATTAAACAATTTCATGATGAATAAATGTGTAGCATTAATTTTTTGTAAGATCATTCTTAAATGTTATATAAGATATTAATGTTGGAAGTTGGAAATATTAATCTCTGAAATAATGGGAAAATAATAGAAATAAAAAAACACAGATTTATTGACCAAATTTGTTAAAAATAACTATGTTGAGGAGTGTGATACAACATAAAATGAATCAGATTGTTATTTATAATAAAAACTGGGTTTTAAATCGCTATGCAGTCCATCAGACTTCATGAATATATTGTTCTCGGGTTTTCATTTGCAAGAATTATGAAGATATTTGTGGCATTTTGATTAGTTATTAATCAGTGATTATATATATTAGAAAGATTACAATTAATTAAAAATAATGAAAATGGATTAAAATAGTTTCAAAGTTATATGGGATCAGCTTTATGACATCAACTTGTGAAAGAAAATCTTGCTTAATATTTTTTGCAACAAGATTGAACTTGTGAACTAGCCAAGATAATGAAACATACAAATCATGTCCAATAAAACAAAATACACGAAAAGAAAACAAACAGGAATCAGGATTAAAACGGAAAAGGGAAATAAATGGGAAATCTATAGAAGAAAAGAAATAATATCTATGTTATGACCAAAAATTGTATCAATATGTAAAAATCAAATTGAATTTATAGAAGAGGAGCTTTTGTGAATTAAATTGAGCATAAATTTAAAATTAAAATTCGATTACTGCTTCATCCACTCCAGTCTAAAATTGTGAATTAAGAGAAACTGGTGTACTAAATTTCCTTAACATGAACTTTATAAAAAAAAAATGATGAATATGTAGCCATTTTGAGAAACACAAAGAATGGAGAAACAGGGCAATCTGGAAGGTGATTCAACAAAGTAAAATCATTTATAAGATTTACTAAATGGATAGGTTATAGTATAAGCTAATTAAGTATAATGTACCTGGTGATGGAAGTGTGGAGTTGAGGCCATATGAATGATGCAATAGATGTTCTTCAAATGATCAGGTGGTGGATCTTGAAATTAAGTTAATTAATTTATTATGAAGAGAGAGATGGAAATGAAGTTTATTTAATTAGTTGGGTGTAAATGGTGGAAGGTGATGGAAGTGCAGGGTAAAGACATATATAGAAAGAAGAAAGACAAGGTGGGGCTGCCTGTGGGGGAAAATAATGATTACATGATTTTTATTGGTATTGGTATTGGTATTGGTATTGGTATTGTAGTATATGTGGTTTGGAGTAATGCTATATCTTACACGATCCGGATTGGACATGGTTGTTTCACTTATTATTTTATTCACTATGTGACAAGCTCTTTTTTAGACTATAATTTGGTGGACCCCTCTGCTAGTACATGTTGTGAAATATTTAGGAGTATTTCAAAATTCAGTAATTATTAGCTAGCTGATAGACTTGGACCGCTTGTTGAAGATATGTTTCACCAAGTCACTCCGTTAAATTTAAAGCCTTATTCAAAAAAAAAATCATTGATTTTTTATATGATAAGTATATATAGGTAATGGTGAAAACGAATCGGATACGGCCGGATAATGCTTATACCGTATTCTAAATTATATTTTTTTTTCTTGAATTTGGAGTCGGATACGGAAAATTCGGATTCAGATACGAATTTAGAATATTCGGTATACGGATACGGGACAGATATCGGACGAATCCGGGCTGAATTCGAATAATTATAATCGGATAATATATTTCAAATGAAAATTATCAAAATGTGATTGAAACACATAAAAAAAACTACCTATGCAATATTTCATAGAAGTTCTAATGCAAATTATAAAAATTATATATACTAATAATATGAAACTAAAAGTTATATCCTTTGTAACCATCACCACTCCAGCACAACATAACGCCTACATAATTATTAAATACTAATATTATATTATATATATATATATATATATATATATATATATATATATTAATATAAAATATAAACCAGGAGCTTAGCCCACCTGGCCACTGAGCTCCTCATTTGAATGGAAGACCCAGGTTCGATTCCATTTGGGAACGAATTTGGAGTTATAGGAGTTATAAGGTGGATTGGTGATTTTGTGGAGTATTTGGGTGTTTGGTGTACTAACTACTAACAACTAACTTTGCCAAATTGTTTTAAATTAAAAAAAATAAAATCGGATATCCGGATTTACTATCCGGATAATATCCGATAAAATATGGGAAAACTCGAATTGTCGGTACCTTGAACAACTCTCTCGGGTACGCATGTGACTGAATTTTTGAATTTCGATGCAGATCAGTGTTTTACAGATATAATTGCTACTACTACTGCTTTTGCCTTACCTTATCATACTGATATCACGTGAAGCAAATAATTCACGTAAAATAATTAATTACCATCTTACTATATAATTGGGACATATCAATCATCTATTTCATAAAATTCATTCATCTATTTCATTTCATTCATCTCCGCCATTTTCAATCAAAAACTCCAGCTGCCTTCATTCATCTATTCTCTGCCATTTTTATCAGTTAATCACATATTTCTACTATTATCCACATATTTCATAAAATGAGTTATTATCATGATGGTGATTATATATCCGAAGATGTTACTGGGGATTTTATTACTCCTCCACAGGGTTTACACGGAAAAGAAGGAGTTCATTTTTTTGTTACAAGTATGTCCCGTATGAGAAATATCACATTGTTTAGGTGTACTTCTAATGAAACAACGGTAAGGTATATGTGTAGTGAAGGTGGGCGAATATGTATGTAAAAAAACAAAGAATGTGTGAAATACCAAAACCATTAAAAATTCTTGTCCAGATGAGTTTTTCTGAAGACACTCAGAACAGATTTTTCGAAAATCTGGGCCACTCGCCAGAAACTCCATCTTCGAATTTGCAGAGGAGGCCAACCCCCCCCACCTTTTGATGCCCCGCATCGCAACAGTACTGCTAGTTCAAGTAGGTCACCCAATTTTCAAACAAATATTAACTATCCAATACATTTTATTAATTCTTCGATGGAGGGTCAATTTCCTCCATACATGAGATTTTACATTCAATCCTACAACGATGTAATTGGAGATGGGAACTGTGGATTTAGAGTTGTTGCACTCACAATCTCTGAGCGAGAACACAGTAGGCTCTTGTCTGCAAAACGATCTTCTTAATGAGCTGAGAATAAGAAGCGATTTATACGAAAACGTTTTGCGTGGTTTCATAACCATGCCAGATTTTGAAAATACACTCGATCACTCCAACGGTTTTGCCCAACCAGGCAAATGGTTTTCATTACCTGAACATGGATACCTCGTTGCAACCACATATAACGTTTTCGTAATGACATTTAGTGAACATGGCGGTTTTTTGTCTTCCTTCAATAACCGATGAGTATCGAGGACTTCCGACCATAAAATTGGTCTTGGGGAACGTGCACGCCAATTCTCATTGGATATTGGTAAGAAAAAACTATAATAATGTTATTTTTAATTTTTTTTATTTCATAATTTTAGTTAATTATAATTATAATTTTTTTAACTATAATTTCAGTTGCATATACAACACAAACCGACAAAGATCGGCAAAGACCATTCATATCTGCATATTGAGGAATGTACACATGACCTTCGTAAATGATATACATTTAGCTTTTCAAAGCAGGATAGAGCTATTCCGTAAATTACACAACGAGGATGAACCGCGACGTCGTGCTAATTATGAGTCTAGAAAGAAAGAGAAGAATAAATTTTATACATTTTTTTAATTTTTAATTCAAATGTTATACGAGAAAGAAATAAGGAGAAAGAAAGAAATTTTTTTATATATTTATTTTTCATATAATGTGTATATTTATTTTTTTAAATTAATTTGTCTATTTATTTTTTCATGTGATGTGTATATTTATTTTTTCATGTTTAAATTGATAATTGAACTAATATTTTTCAAATATTTTTTCAAGTAACTAATTAATGAAACAACTAATACTTTATAAGTAAATAATTTATATATTTAAATTATTTAAAAAACTCGCTTATAAAAACACGTGAAAATAGTAAATGTGTACGTTAATATTTTTTCAAGTAACTAATTAATGAAACAACTAATACTTTATAAGTAAATAATTTATATATTTAAATTATTTAAAAAAACTCGCTCATAAAAACACGTGAAAATAGTAAATGTGTATGTTATTATTATGGGGCGGGTAGGATCAAATAATACTTTTAATTAGTGTGGGATTAATTATAATTAATAAATTATAAATGAATTCAAATTTAATTAAATTAAAAAAATTAAAAAAAAAACTAATATTAAGTCATTGACCGCGCGACACACATAATATGTCATTTAGCAATTGTGTGTGGTTTGGCACGCCACACAGATAATAAAGCAATCTTAGTCAGATCATCTGTTACTATGTGTATGTGAGAGAGAGAGAGAGGTCCTGCGTTCAGATTTAGACAGAGAGGGAGAGGTCCTGCGTTCAGATTTGGACGAGGTTAGCATGGGAATGCAACTTGCAGCAGTAGGGCCCACACACCACTAACACCCTTTTGTGGGGCCCTATACACTACCGCCTTTCCAAATAACCAACTTACATACACACTCCGCGCCCCTATCACCCTCTTTATTATAAAAAAATAACTCTTATGAGTCTCGATCTAAAAGAAATTGTGAATTCAACCTTTTTTTTTTGTAATTTAATTGTTATGTATAAAATTATCATTATTATATATAATAAATATTATTTTCAAAAAAGTAAAATATTTTTTTAATAGTGATAATTTTTGTGCATAACAACGAAAATATTTGTACATCACAATGACATAGATTATATATAAATCTGATTAACATAAGTGTTACATGTTACTTTGACTCAATATTGGGTACACAAAGTGTAGAAGTGGAGTACTAAGTACAATTTTGAGAGACAATTTCATAAATTTTTTATCTATAGAGTAAAAATACTGATTGAATTGTGTGTATGCGTGGGTCTAAAACTATTATTATTTTTTATTGAAATTATAAATTTTTTGAAGGTGAAATTTATGGAGAATATATTTTTAGGGGGTGCAAATTGTTTTGAGAGTGCAAGATCGTATGGGATGGAGGGACTGTTTATTTTTATCAGATAATATTATTTATTTTATCGAATAGTATTAATTATATATTTGTCTTGGAACAATATTAATTGTATATATTGTGTACACACGTTATTCGTGATAATGGTGTTGCGCGGGTAATAAGATGAATTTGATTATTTAAATTCTGTATATTTTACTAACTATATATTTTTTAATCCTTTACTTAATTAGTTAATGAATTATGTGGAGTGCCTAAAATATAATTGATCTAATAGCCCCAAAGATGTGGAGTACAAATGATATATATCCTTTTCCTTTGGCCGAAATCAATTTTAGTATAAATCGGATAGAGACTGTAGTGTAGACGTTTGTGCCATCTCTATGTCTTAGGGTAATTAAATATTCCTCGATGTTAATTACGTACGACCTTTACTTCCGACAAAATTTGTTCATAGTATGAAATTTATATCATTATATTTATCAATTAATATTATTACACTTATAAATAGAGATTATAATATAAAGACAAAAACTCATATGAGAATGTCTCATGTAAATTGGATTTCGAATCCCAGATTGTGAAAGGTGCTTAGAAGTCAATTATGTATTCTACCCTCTTTCTTGATTTAAACTTTTATCTTTTTAAGGTTGGAGTTTAACTGTTTAAGGTGATTTTCTTAAGAAAAAAAAGTTGAAAACTTCATTCCTTCTGGATAAAAAAAAATATGATTTTAGAAAATAATTAATATAAAGTAGTTGAGAAGAGACAAGCACATGGATAATTGAATAGCTTCGTAGCACCTGGATTTGAAATAAAACGAACCCTATTGCCTAGCTAGTATGACATAAACACATACCTTAATTTGTTTTTTAACCAATTTTCTCTCTTTCACTTTTGCGCCATCAATGAAGATGTCCCCTTAATTGTTATCATTATAAAGTATCAGAATCAATTTAGTAATTTATTTTAATGAAATGATTGATCTAAATTCCTTATCCACTAAGATAACAATGGTGTCAAAAGTAGAGAAATGATCATAACCCCACATTCCCACAATAGATTCTCTGGCTTTCACTAAATTCTTCTATTGTATTAATATGGTATGGTATATAGATATGAGTAAGTTAAGTATGACAAAACATATTTCTTTCTGATTAATACCAAGTTTCAATTTTGTTATTTGTATCATATTGTATCATTAGACGGAGTACAACCTAACACAAATTACATTCATCTCTTTCAAAATATTAAAGCGGCAATACCCAAATTATGTCTCGTCTCACCGTGAGACTGTCTCATATAAGTGTGTCTCATTACATAAAGACTAGGTAATACTCCCTCCGTCCCAATTGAACATTTGTCAAATAATTTGTGTTGAATTAGATTGAACATTTTTCAACGTGTCAATAAAATAACTCAATCAACTTAAGGATCCTTTAATTATATTTCAATATTATATAATGAAACTGATTTCCCATACTAAACACCGCTCAATAAAAAAAATATTATTTAGTATAAATAAATTGTATTTTTTAATATAATAAATTACACAATTTTAAAATACAGTTGAATCCGGATGCACCCTCTCTATATAGTTATAGATTAATTGATGTTGTAATATACAATCCAATTAAGTAATCTTTGAAAATCTATATGTAAACCCCCATCTTAACTAGACATCGGATTTTGTCTATGTTACACTATTGGGCACTGCCCAGCATTCCTTTTAATACCATATACACATGTGGGGTTCACATTTTTTTTATATACTTATATTTTTTTATTTCAATTTAATCAATAGTATCAAAATATATAAGTACTTGTCACTACACTGCTATATAGCATAGACAAAACCTAGACACCCTTTTGTTTTTCTTTTGCAAGTGGTAACATTATAGTGGAGTCAAGATTCTTGAGAAGGTGTGAAAATCAATGTGAAACTCCCAACAAATATTCTAACCTGTCATCATCTGTCAAAGATTGGTACATATCATAAACACACAATCATTGATTCCACTCTCTTCATTATCTCTTGGGATCCCATCAACATTATTCATGCTTTTCTTCTTGCCTCCCCCTCAATTCACTTCAAATTAAACACAAGATTATACTAACAATGAAAATACATCCACAAAATTATCAAATTAAACCCACTTCTTTTTTGCAAAACATTTGGTGGCCCCATATGTGTAACATTGTGGGACATGATCAAATTTGGGCAATCAGCATCTGTCAAACATTGTTGACTGGTCAATATTTATTTTCAGTCAAATATAATAGGAACGATGAAGCAAATTAAAGTGAAAAGAGACTTGGGAAACTGTGACATAATTTATGTATTTCCATGGTATATTATTACTAATAAGTCATGAAAACACATGGCCATGGTGGTTCAACTTTAGACATAAAAAATGATCTCTTAAATTATTCATAAAGTTTTACCCTACAGAAAAAAAGGATAGGCTAACGTAGTGAATATCAATGCTATATCCAATATAAGTAATACTACTATTTACTAAAACTAAGCAACATTGTTTAGTAAAACAAGGGGTACAATAAAGAAAACAAGGTTTCACAATAAACCAATTAATTTTACATGATACTTAATTTGGCTAAACATTGACGATCGAGACTACATTTTTATTAAAAATTAAGACCATTTAATTTGTAGTTAAGATTGTACCCAAACATCTTGAAAATTTCCAAATAGGTCCAAGACTCGTCACCGGATTACTCGGTATCAGGGCTATAGTCCCCGGGTGTTAGAAAGGTTGCATAGTAGATGACTGAAAAGATATAAAAATTAATTAATCGTGGCTCATGTTAGACACGATTTTCTTAAAATAACATATCTTTCGCATTTGGTGCTTAGTGAATCGTAGGATACTTATTTTCCCGAATACAACGATATTAAAAGCAGTGATATAAGCATTATATCTTACTTGATTCGAACTGAGATGATGCTCGATGAATATAATCATCAATTCACGAACGAAATTAAGAACAAAAATCACTTGAAATGTTTGCGCACCTTATCCAATTAAGCACTATATCTTGCTTGAGTCGAATTGAGATGTTTTGCTCATCTTTCAATTTTGTGCGCAACACATTTTAATATCAGATTTTGCTCCTAGACTATTGTGAGAGTCAAGTGATGTAGAAGTAAATTCTGAGCAGAAGTGAAATCGTCCTGAATTAAATCATCCTGAAGTAAATTAGCCTGAATGGGTTTGTTCAGAATCAGCCTGATTTTCAATTTTCTGCTGATCCTGATCCTGACCCTCAGATGGATTTTCAGTTAGGGACTGAGAGTTCAGTGGAAAAACGCGCGACTACTGAAGCGGTTATTCTGTTATTTTTTTTGGTTTCCGATTATGTTAGATGGTTACTACTATAAATTGTGGGGCTTCACCAATTATCTTCATAACAAGAGAGAGTGTTATTTTTCTGGAGAGTTCATATCAATTGAGAGAAGAAAGAAGTTCTTTAGAGATTTCATAAGATCGTTTCTAAATCTCGATCGATTGAGGGTTGTAACTGTTCTGAATCGTTCATTGTTGATAAGTGAAATAGTGCTCTGATCCCGTGGATGTAGGTTTTACAACCGAACCACGTAAATCGTTGTTTGTGTTATTGTTTGCGATTTCGATTTCATCCATTCTTGTGTGTTTCATTTTCTGAGCTTTGAATCTTGCGACTCAATCACATATTGATTAACAAGTGGCGCCGTCTGTGGGAAGCTTGAGAGAAAATGGGATCACTAAAGTTTGATGTTGAGAAATTCAAGAACGACTTTGGGCTCTGGAAAATCAAGATTAAGGTCCTGCTGATTCAACACGGTTTGGCAAATGCATTGAAGCCTGCTGATCAATGGGCAGTAGCTTCATCAACTGGTGCAGCTACAGAGCAAGCCAAGAAGACAGAAATTCTGGAAAAGACTCACAGTGCTATAATTCTATGTCTTGAAGATAAACCTCTAAGAGAAGTTTCTAAAGAGAAAACGGCCATAGATCTGTGGAAAAGATTGGAGGATCTTTATCAAACTAAGTCTGTGTCAAACAAGCTTTACATGAAGCAGAAGCTTCTTGGTTTCAAGATGTCAGAGGAAAAGAACTTGAGTGAGCAACATGATGAGTTCAACCGGTCTGTGGATGATCTTGAAAGTTTAGATGTGAAGCTGGATGATGATGACAAGGCCCTGATGTTATTAAACTCATTGCCTAAATCCATAGAAAACTTCAAAGATGCCTTGATGTTTGGGAAACAAGAACAACTGAAGTTTGATGAAGTGCAATCTGCAATCAAGACCAAGTTTATGCAGATTCAAACGGACAAGAAACCTTCAAAGGATGGTGAAGGCTTAAATGTGAAATTCAAGGGTGGCAAGAAGAAATTTCAGAAGAAGAAAGATGGGAAATCCACTAAACAAGATCAGAAGGGTTCTGATTTTGTGGAAAAGAGAAAGTGCTTCCATTGCCACAAAACTGGTCACCTGAAGAAGAATTGTCCAGATAAAGAAAAGAAGACACCAGAACCTCCTAAAGCAGAAGCAGTTGTTGCTGAACAAGGCTATGAAAGTGCAGAGGCCATGACTGTAAGTAACAACAAACTCTCTTATGAGCGGGTGCTTGATTCTGGTTGTTCCTTTCATATGTGTCATATAGAGCATTGGTTTGTAGATTTAAAACTCTATGATGGAGGTCTTGTGTTATTGGGAAATGATGAAAGCTGCCAATTTAAGGGTAGTGGATCTGTCAAAATCAGGATGTTTGATGGGAAGATAAGAATATTGACAGATGTGAGATTTGTTCCTGATCTCACGAGAAATCTGATTTCACTAGGCTCACTTAATGCACTTGGGTATGAATTCAACACAAATAGAGGTTTCATACAAGTCACTAAGTCTAACAGAGTAGTGATGAAGGGAGAAAAGACAAATTGACTATATACTCTAGAAGGGGAAACTGTTGTTGGTGTCTCAGATGCAACTGCTAGTAAAGATGTTACTACTTTGTGGCATAAGAGACTTGCTCACATTGGTGAAAAGGGCCTGCAAGAGTTGACAAAGAAAGGTGTGTTTTCTGGAAATAGTCTATCAAAGTTGGAGTTCTGTGAACAGTGTGTATTTGGGAAGTCAAAGAAGAAATCATTTCCAAAAGGCATGCATTCCACTGCTGGGAAGTTTGATTATGTTCACTCTGATATTTGGGGACCATCTAGAGTAGAAACTCATGGTGGAGGCAGATACTTTATGACCATTATTGATGATTTTTCAAGAAAGGTATGGGTGTTCATTTTGAAGCTGAAAAGTGTTGCATTTGGAAAGTTTAAGGAATGGCTTGCTGAGTATGAAAATGAGCTTGGGAAGAAGCTTAAACACTTAAGAACAAACAATGGCCTGGAGTATCTCTCTGACGAGTTTCAGATTTTCTGCAGAGAGAAAGGGATCACAAGGCACAGAACAGTTCCCTTGAATCCCCAACAAAATGGAGTTGCTGAGAGGATGAATAGAACACTACTTGAGAGAGTGAGGTGTATGTTCTCTGATGCAAAGCTTCCAAGAATTTTCTGGGGAGAAGCTGTAAACACAGCAAGCTATCTGATAAACAAGTCTCCATCCACTGCTATTGGGATGAAGACACCTGATGAAGTTTGGTATGGAAGGATCTCTGATTACTCATAACTGAGAGTGTTTGGATGTACTGCTTATGCACACATCGACGGACAAATCGAAACCTAGAGCTCAAAAATGCATCTTTGTGGGCTATCCTAAGGGTGTTAAGGGATACAGATTATGGTGCTTCTGACTGGGAATCGAAAATGCATAGTGGCGCGAGAGATGTGACATTTCATGAAACATCGATAGGATATAAACATCGGGATGTTGATGGAAACATTGCTGAAGAGAACACTCCACTTCAGGTGGAGATATCAGACAGAGATGAAGAAGAAAGGGTCACTGATGAACCACTTGCAGAAGGTGAGAATGATGATGATGATGGTGCACATATGGATGATCAAGCTGATAATCTGAATGATTACAAATTAGCAAGAGATAGAGTGAGAAGAACCATAACACCTCCAGCTAGATTTGCTCATGCTGATCTAGTTTCATATGCCTTTGTCACTGCAGAAAATGTGGAGTATCAGGAACCAAAAGACTACAAAGAAGTTATATCCAGTAATGACAGCAGTAAGTGGATATTGGCTATGCAAGAAGAGTTACAATCTTTAGAGAAGAATTGTACTTGGAAACTTGTAGAGAAACCTAGGAATCAGAAGCCGGTCAGTTGCAGATAGATCTTCAAGAGGAAAATTGAAGTGGGGGTCACAGAACAAGTCAGATATAAGGCTATATTGGTAGCAAGAGGGTTTACACAGAGGGAAGGGATAGATTACATTGAAGTATTCTCACTAGTTGTGAAACATTGCTCCATAAGACTCTTATTGGCAAAGGTTGTTCAAGATGACTTGGAACTTCAACAGTTAGATGTCAAGACATCATTCTTACATGGAGAACTTGAAGAAACCATTTACATGATACAACCAGAAGGTTTTATTTCTCATGGGAATGAGAATAAGGTATGTCTATTGAAGAAATCTCTATATGGTTTGAAGCAAAGTCCTAGACAATGGTATAAGAAGTTTGACAGTTTTATGATATCTATTGGATTCTCAAGATGCCCCTATGATAACTGTGTTTACTTAGAGAAAAGAAATGGATCTGTTATCACCTATCTTCTGTTGTATGTTGATGATATGTTGCTGGCAAGTAAGAGCACAACTAGGATTCAGATTATTAAGGGAAAACTCAGCAAAGCCTTTGAGATGAAAGATTTAGGTGAAACAAAGAGAATTCTGGGGAATGGATATTATCAGGAATAAAGCTGCAGGGAAACTTGTTTTGACTCAAGCTGGGTATGTTCAGAAGGTTCTCAAGAGATTTTACATGCATCAAGCAAAATCAGTGAATACACCTATTGGTCAACATTTTAAGTTGTCAAAAGATCAGTCTCCATCTTGTGAAAATGAAAGAATGCAGATGAACAGTGTGCTTTATGCAAATGGAGTTGGAAGTTTAATGTATGCTATGGTTTGTAGCAGGCCTGATCTTGCTTATGCAATGAGCATGGTAAGTAGATTCATGGCTGATCCAGGAAGAACTCATTGGGAAGCTTTTAAAGTGGGTATTTAGATATGTTAGTGGGGCAACAAAGTCAGGCTTATTGTTTGAGAAAACTGAGAAGCAGACAGAACCTCTACAAGGCTTTGTTGATGCTGATTTTGCAGGAAGTATTGATACAAGAAAGTCTCTAACAGGTTACATATTCACACTTTATGGTACAGCAGTGAGTTGGAGGTCCATATTACAACTAGTGGTGGCATTATCTACAACTGAGGCTGAATATATTGCAGTCACAGAAGCAGTGAAAGAGGATACATGGTTAAAGGGAATTCTGCAGGATTTTGGGATTGATCAGAAGAGTGTTACTATCTTATGTGATAATCAAAGTACCATTCATCTGGTGAAGCATCAAGTCTTTCATGAAAGGGTGAAACACATTAGTGTTAAGTTCCATTTTGTAAGGGACATGGTGGAGAAGGGTGCTGTGAAAATTAGTAAGGTGAAAACTGAGGACAATGTAACAGATATGCTCACAAAAGCGTTGCCTGGGAGTAAGTTCAAGTTTTGCTCTGAACTGGTGAAGCTTGGACCATGTGAGATTGATTAGTGAAGCTGTTAAGATTGGAGATGATGAGCACTTGGAGTTCTAAACACTTGAGGTGGAGAAATGTGAGAGTCAAGTGATGTAGAAGTAAATTCTGAGCAGAAGTGAAATCGTCCTGAATCAAATCATCCTGAAGTAAATTAGCCTGAATGGGTTTGTTCGAGATCGGCTGAATTTCGTTTTTTATCGATCCCGATCCCGACCCTCGACGGGATTTTTCGATTAGGGACTGAGAGTTCAGTGGAAAAACGCGCGACTCTTGGCGGTTATTATTCATTATTTTTTGGTTTCGATTACATTAGATGGTTACTACTATAAATTGCGGGCTTCACCAATTATCTTCATAACAAGAGAGAGTGTTATTTTTCTGGAGAGTTCATATCAATTGAGAGAAGAAAGAAGTTCTTTAGAGATTTCATAAGATCGTTTCTAAATCTCGATCGATTGAGGGTTGTAACTGTTCTAAATCGTTCATTGTTGATAAGTGAAAAGAGTGCTCTGATCCCGTGGAGGTAGGTTTTACAACCGAACCACGTAAATCGTTGTTTGTGCTCTTGTTTTGCGATTTCGATTTCATCCGTTCTTGTGTGTTTCGTTTTCTGAGTTTTGAATCTGGCGACTCAATCACATATTGATTAACAACTATGATTATACAAACACAATAGAAAAAGAATAAAATTATCTGTAGTGTAACACGTTGCAAGACCGTGTGTGTAACACTTATTGATTTTATATATTTTTTTTTTTAATTTTTGGTTCAGGCTAAAACAGAGTTTTATGGAAAAAAAATATACATAATTAAAATCGTGTCATGCACCTTATCCACAAAAATAATTTTGTCTTATTTTTATAGTTAGATTATTTGGAATATGAGCAAAATTGACAGTACTAGATCGAATTTTTTAACTGTTAGTCTTCCTTTTTCAGTATCCCCTCCAATATTTGTTTGTTTGTTTGTAGTTGAAAATTATAATTGTTTGGCACTTGAAATTTCCAATATTTGTTTGTTTGCAGTTGTTCTGGAGGTATACATGGCTGATCGTATATGTGAACTTGAGACCAAGAAATGAAAAGGTTATTTAGTTAGTAAAAGCATGCGAGAGAAACGTGCATGGATTATAAGATCTTTAACAAACCACGTCACTAGCTACAATAAACTATCATAAATTAACCATGTTTATGAATTAACCATTTTTTTATTTTTGACAAAGTCTTGGGTACAAATTTGTATGTATACAAATCTTTAATTTTGACCAAAACTTTATTTTTGACCAAATTGTATACAATTCGCGAAAAAATGTAGCTATCATGTCGCAGACAAGGTTCAAACTCAGTATCCCGAGAGCGAGACAGAGAAACCCTGACCACTAGGCTACACAACCTTATGTTACAATATTGAATTTTTCGGTATATGTATCTATGTTTGTCTATTTTAATTAAAATTTATATTTTAACAAAGAAAATTTTAAATTAATTAAAAATGTATATTTAATATAGAAAAAAAAAGTCAACTACTTTACCTATATTGGTCAAACCTTACCACTACACTACAAATTATTAAATAATTTAAAATTGAGACATTTTAAATAATAAATTGTGTTTAACAATTTTAATTAAGTATATATATTTTAATTATTTGTAGATTATATTTACAATTGATTGATGAATGAAAATTTGAGTTAACTCTAGTTAATTCAAGTATATAAGGAAATATTTTTTTATTATTGCTTCTGCTTACAAATTGTATCGTATAATACATTTAAAATTATATATTTTATTGTAATATTGTTATATTTTGCATCTAATACTGTTTCGTTTTGATTAGATACTCTTCATAAAATACCTTAATTTTCTTTATCTTTAGAATGTTCGTTACGTTTTTTTTTTTGTAATACTAATATATTTTTGCATGTAATACTGTTATGCTTTGTTTGTAATACTATTATGTTTTTACTTGTAATACTACTTTAATTTTCTATTTGAAATTAAAATAGAAAGCTGTTGATTATGAATTTTAATACTGCTTCAACTATGCATTTAATATATTTCAAATTTTAAATTTTTTCTTATTTTGGATGTAATACTTTATATTTTAAATTCATAATCAACAATCATTAATGTCTTCTTTTGATTTCAAATAAGAAATTGAAGCAGTATTACAAGCAAAAATATAATAGTATTACAAACTAATAATAACAGTATTACATGCAAAAACATAACAATATTACAAAAAAAAAACATAACGATATTATAGTCTAAACATAAGAAAAAAATAAGATAAGTTATGAAGGTTATCTAATCAAAATAGAACAGTATTAAATGCAAAACATAGCAATATTATAATAAAAAAATAATTTTAAATGATTTGTACATACAAATTTGCAAACATAAGTAATAATAAAAAATGTTTCCTTATATATTTGAATCAACTAAATAACTAATTAATTTTACTTTTTATTTACCAATCAATTGTGAATATAGCTACAATTAATTAAAATATTGTCAAAAGTTACAATTTTTTTTACTAAATTATCAAAAGTATTACTAATATTCACTTAACATAAAACATTATATCGAATCGATGCCAAAATTATAAAGTTAGACCTTTGTAGTTCAGTGGTAAACCTTCTTGTTGGTGCACTGGAGACCCAGGTTCGAGTCTTAGTCAGTGCGATTTTTTGCGAATTTTTTATTTTGTTGGAGATCCAAGTTTTTTTTTTCCGTGTTTGAGATCTAGGTTCAAACACGAATTTTTTTTCATTTTTTTTTTTTTTTTTTTATTAAATCAAATAAGGAACTTGGTCAAAATAAAGAATTTGGTCAAAATTAAAGATTTTTATGTATACAAATTTGCACACAAGACCTACTCTTTATTTTTTATATCAGACAAAAACATATTTTATTTCTCATATTCGAAGTAAAAGAAATACCTGAGACCCCGAGGTCTTGAGTTCGAGATACGAAGAAGAAATATTTATTCCCTTTTATGGTGGTCACCCTCTTGTAGGGTTGCAGTGCGGTTACAGTTATGATTTGCAGTTTTGGGTGGTCCCCCTTTTGTGATGGTTGCGATTTCGGTCTACAACAAGATGAAATGATCTTGACATGTGTCAGGACCGATCTTAGAAATTATAGAACCTGAGTCGAGTTTAAAATTTGACCCCTTATATTATAAAATTATAAATAATATTATAAATTATACGACATTAGATATTGTATAATACTTAAAAAGAACACTTTTATGCAAGTTCGAAGTAAGTCGTTTAGGTGTAACACTAATTATTATTGATCAACAAAAAATATAAAAATTACATTCCAAAAAAAATCTAATATAGTTAAGCCAATTAAGGTTCGAGATCTTGACCTCTACAGATGGACCCAATTCGTTAAGGCAATATGACTATTGTGTTTTGTCTTTGTAAAATTATCTATATATTGTATTTATAAACATAAATATTTACATGCCCCTAAAAAGTCATGAAAATTTTGGGCCTTTGTCAATCGATTCACTGGTCTCAATAGAGGCACGACCCTGTCATGTGTCCGATGGTAAAATAAATTATTGTAATTAACGATTATCTTAGAGAACTATTATAATTGATTATCTTTCAAAAGAGTACAAGAAATACCTTTAGGCTCCGTTTGGATGGATGAATTTGAAATTCGTAGATTTCACACATAAACTATCGCTCTCTCCACTTGAATTAACTAAATTTATAAATTTTTTATTTTGAGTCTAGTTTAAAATTGGGGATTTTAAATCTTCATCAAAATCATGTCATTTGAAATCTCCTCCTCTCTCCCCCTTCTTCCCCCCCACCAACCCCCACTTCCTTTACTTCTCTCTCATCTATTGTCAATTCGTGATTTGAAATATATGTATTCTTACATTTGTTATTTTTCAAATCCATTCATTTCAAATCTCCCTAACCAAACGTAACATTAAGCAATTTTTACACAAGTTATTTATACAGAGATCATATCAGCATTCTAAAATGAATTTAGAATTTGACCAACAACTCAGACATTGATGCATTATTACAAAAGATTAATTTTTTACCAACACCAACTTCACACTATTTCCCTTTCATTTACCCTAAAATTCTAGTTGCATTAACCACACCACCCCCAAAAATTATTTGGTTCTTGAATTTTCACAAAACCCAAACAATACATACATACATATATATATATATATTTACGATCTTCATACCTTTCTTTCAATAGAGGACGCCTGCGTACGTGCATAAGTAAAATTTCTCGTAATTTTGAATAGGTGAAAAGTTTTTTGTCATTTCCATTTTAAATGTCGTCTTAAATGCATGTCCATAGTTTTACTGCAATCTAATGTCTATTGGTGTTAAGTCTTCCATACTACGTCGTCAACTCCTCATTAGTCCATGCACGCTAGCGGTTAGATGAATTTGTCAACAAATTTTTGTTTCAGTTAAGTAATTTATTTTATCTTTTAATATTTATTTCTAATTAATTGAGATAAAATAAATGAGTGACTCTCATGTGAACCATTTGCACAAGATACAATTGGTGCACTTGAATTCAATTTCAATTTGGATAAAACATCTACACCTTAAACCTTAAATAATGAACCCTAAATCATGACTTATTCGGGCCGGGTGAACCATGAACTACTCCGACCGGGTTTGGGCCCGGGTCGAAAAAAAAACCTAAAACTAAAATTAAAGTTAAAAGCAAACTGAAATTGAAAAAAAAAAACTAAAACTGAAAAAAAATTAGAAAAAAAGCTCCTAAAATTTAATTGCATCAAATTAAGCACAGGAGAATTTGCCAAAATAAATATATTATAAGTCACTTTATTCATTAAATATTATTAAATGTTTTTCTTAATTCGTATTAAATAATTTTAAACATCAATTAAAATCAAATAGAAGAATTAACATCGATACTAATATTGAATATTAGGTGTGGGCATCAGATCAGATGGTTTGAGTTCAGGTACCAAAAATCGATTACCCGACATTTCGGGTAGAAAAAAATAATAATACCCAAACCCCAAATACCAGAATATTATGTGTATCCGATTTAAACTCTTATTTTTAGAGTACTGCCTTTTTTTTTCTTTTTTTTTCATGTAAATATATTAAGTTTCAACAATAATTTAATGTTAATGTAGTGGTGACGTAGCTATTATATAATTTATTTAAAGAGGACTTTAATGGGGGTATTAACATTTAATGCTAATGTAGTGGTGATGTAGGTCAATCAAATATCAACTATTATATAATTGACTTTTTTTTATCGGGCTAATAGTAACTCAAATTCATGACCTCACGACATAGGCAGTGGTGTTCTAACCACTATTATATAATTAATTTAGTGAGGGCGTTAACAAGGGTGTGCCCTAGTTAAATTAATTTAAATAACAAGGGCGAATAACCCTCAATACTTTTCTCCTCGCTAACATTTTAAGTGAGGGTAGTCACATACCTGTTGCGTTCGAACCCAAGACCTCCTACACACAAAGCTCTTATGTGCTCTAGCATTACCGAACCAAATCGAATTTTATTTTGATACATATTTGGATATTGCCAAATTAATTGTACCGAAAAATTGAATGAAACAATACCGAACCCCACCGGACTGCATGAAGCTAAATAACCGAATAAAACATGTATATCAAATTGTGTTATAAGGTTGCATTGTTACTGAATTCAAGTATAACTATATTTGGATGAACTATCAATTTTAAAAAAAAATTACTAGTAATAAAAAATATTAGTTATTACAAATTTAAACACCTTAACTAAAGAACCACAAGATTTAATTTTAGACAATAATATAATTCAATCATACATATGAATTAGTTAATTAACATGATTTTTAACTTGATACAGTTTAATAAAAGCAACTAGTATTTTTCAATGAAAACACATAATACTCTTAAGTGAAAATAACTAATATTTATTTAGTGAAAAAGAGGGGTGAATAGAAAAAAGAAAAAAAACGTAAAAAAAATTATTTTCCTACTCCGATCCATTCCATTTTGATCCAGTTCCATTAGTGGAACTTAATAATCGAAAATTCATTCTGATTCTTACTGAAAAATAATAAATTCATATTGTTCCGTACTAAAATTTTAGTATGAACACTTATATTTTAAAATAAAAACAAATTAATATGAACATCAATATTTTAAAATATCCGTTTTGATCTACGGAGGAAGTGAGGGTAGCATTGTTAATCCGGGCCGGCCCGTTTAAACTTATTATATGCAGGGTTAGGGCCGAGCAATGGGAGACCCGTTTAAAATCGGGCCTTTTTGGCCCGGACCGATTAGCCCGCGGGCTAAACGGGCTAGCCCGCGGGTTAACCGGGTCAACCCGTTTAGCCCGTTTATATTTATATATACTCAATTTTTTTTATTTTTTTTTTATTTTCTAATTTTTTTAATTAATTTTTTTTAAGTTTTTTCACAAATTTAAATAAGGCAAAAATCAATTATGGACAATCAATTACAAATTAAATATTTCTATTTGATTTAGTCAATTAATAATTAATCCTCTCCAATTCAATATTTTTTAACAGTTTTGAATTTCTATTGAATTGAATAAATAAGTAAAATATTAATCCAATATAAAATAATAATATAATATTTTTATAAATTCTATTATGAAATTTGTTCATAATATGAAACTGATATCATTATAATTATAAATTAATATTATGGTATTAATTTATAAATGTGATGATACAAATTTTATATTATTAACTAATTTCATGGGAACTTTACTCAATTATGTTATTAAAGATGATGGGAACTATTTTTATATTTTGAACATTTGTTATTAAAGATGATGATGCAGTCTGGATCGAAATTTTTGTCATTATGTAATGTTAATGTTTGAACTTTTTTTTTAAAATTTTTTTCGGAGCCCGTTAGGTGGCCCGTTTAGCCCGCAACCCGCTAGGGTTAGGGTTAGGTCTCAACTATTAGAGGCCCATTTAAAATGAACCGCTTAAGACCCAAAACCGTTTGACCCGTAGCCCTGTAGAGTTGGCCCTAATGGGTTAGGGCAGACCCGTTTAACAATACTAAGTGAGGGTAAGTGGGTAAGGCGAGTAAGACGAAGAAGCAAGAAGCGGGTCCACATGGTCGGCGAAAGTGGGGCTGATGCCAAATCCAGGAAAGTTGACGTGGCATTCGACATGTGGGCCCCTACACCCTACACGACAAAATATTTCAGTTTTACGAGGAAAGACAATCCCTAGTGCGTGGGCCCCTTTTCTGTTTATACAACTCCACTTTCTCAAGGAAAGCATCTATTTAAGCAACCAAATTCTTCATCATTCTTTTTTTAGTTTTTATTCAAATAAGGAAAATGCCCAAATAATATCACAATTCACGCCAATTATTTTCAAAATTATCAAAACATAAACCAAGTTTATGCTATAACTTTGGATTATTAGATTCATTTTATTTATTTTTAAAATATTTTTTAAATTATTAATCTTGACTCGTATTATACATCGGGTAGAGCTGAATGATATAAATTAAAAATAATCAGGTGGCTCGTATTATTATTATGTACAGATTTTATTGTTATTTTAAAATATTTTATTTATGAAATAATGATAATATTTATACATAATATTAAATAATTTATATATAATAGTCATAGAATTTATATATAGAACTTGTTTAAATGAGTGTTACTCTTACATTATTTGGACCCCTATGCATACATAGGAGAGAGTCCAATGCTGGAATTCAATTTTTTACGTTTGATCAAATCAAATTTAAGAGTAAATTTTCAGTGAAACTTATTCATAATATTAAATTTATATCATTTCACTTATAAATTAATATTACTATCTTAATTTATTAATGTCATTATTTTTATAAATTAAAATTGTAGTATTAAATATTATTGATATTAGTTTGTAAGAATGGTAGTGTCATTTTTTATATATATATAATGATACTAATTTTATACTATGAACAAGTTTTACAGAAAAGTTCGTGCAAATTTAATGATTGTATAGGTGATTGTAATTAAATTTAAGATTTAAAGATTTTAATTGAACTCCTCCTATATTGCATGTGATACAAATCCTAGTATTACATTGTCTATCTTAGCTGAATCGGTAATGCGTAAATCGAGTTTAATTTACTGTTTAAGTTAGTTTTAATATATAAATAATACTAATACTGTCAAAATAAACGAGGCACACTTGCATGAGACAGTTTCACCTTGAGATGAGATATAAGTTGAGCATTGTCATTTTAATATTTTAGAAGGAATTGATATAATTTATGTTAGGTTGTACCTCGTCTCATGCATGAGACCGTCTAATGCGAATTTTTGTCTTTCTTCTCTAAAGTAATAAGATATTCACCAACTCTCATGACCATGGTTATATATTTTAACATTTTATACTTAATACATTTGATTTTAATTTCTATTGCTTAAATATAGATATTCATTTTTCTTTTTAAAACCAAACACAGATATTTGAGTAGATTGTAGAAATGGTGGGCGGAATGGAGTGGCCTAAAGCGGCCCATTTTGCAGGCGTCAGATTAAACAGCCCAAGTTAGTTGGGCTCATTTAATACGACAATATGGCCAACATTTTCTGTTATCATAATTACAATCATCACCTTCCATCACCATGACACATATTTCAGTGTGACACGTAAAAAAGACAAAATAATTCAAAATTCAATAATACCCTATTTTTAAATAAAAACATTAATACAATTATATATATAAAAAAAAAAAAACCAAAAATCCTAAAATCAGGTTCCCATTACAGAATGTTATTGTGTTTCCCGAATTGGTTATTCAGATATAATGTTTAGGTTTAAAAGATTATTACTGAAAATATATACAGTATAATTTTGAAGACTTTAATAGATATAGTTGAAATTTCATGACTGATTCTTAGCAAGTTTGATATATAAGCACTAAAAAGAACATGAAGAAAAGCAGATTGGTGTAGTTGATTTCGGATTGTGTATATTGTATGGAAGCATCTATGCTACAATTCTTATACAACTACTGTATGGTCCAATTTTATTAGTAATAATTTATCGGGTCCACCAGAAATTGGGGCTGGGGTATATCAATATCATCCCCATTCCCACCCTGTGGACAAAATAATCGAAAATTCTCCTTTACATTTCCATTTCTACTCGATATTGGGAAATATCACGTTTAAATGATTTTAAAAAGAATAACTCATAAAAATAATACTACGTTTTAAATATGTGATATTTTTTTGTAGTGAAATGTTGAAATGATGTGGGAACAAATCATACTATCCCACGGGGGCCTACGGCTAGGTCTACTAAAGTTCGACTCGGTCTTTTTAGCGAACAAGTCATGCTTGGACTTTTTTAAAAGTCTATTTATTTATACAAACTAGGCTTATGCCTTTTAAGAAAGTCTTTTTAGCTCAACAAGCCGTCCCGTTTAAATATATAATATCCAATAAAAATATTATATTATATAATTTAATTAACTTATATTATATTAATATAATTATATAATTAATAATATTAATGTAAAATAATATATAATTAAATAAATTATTCAATTAAATAAGTTTAAACACTAATATAACTTAAATCTTGCTAAAACTATAACAAAATTAACCAATCTTACTATTAAAATCTTAATATATCTTTTTTAAATATTTATATCTAATGGAATATGCTTAACAAGGCTTTATACAGGCTTACATGTCCGCCATTAAAAATGTCAGACTTAAGCCTAACACATATGTACTAGGCTCAGGCTTTCTAACGAAAAGTCTACCTAGACATGACCTATTCCCACCCCTATGGAACGGACACAAACTCAAACCCATATTGAACCCGTCCCGCTTGGGCAGATTTGAACCCGATCAAGCTGTCTTAGACGATATCTTTACCTTATTTGAATTATGTAATGTTAAAAATTAATTATTTTAAAATTAATTTAAAAATAAGCAGGTAGGTGGGTCCGGACCCAATTTTTAGAGGGCCACATTCGGATTAGACCAAATTCATCCCAAGCTCGTCCGATTACCATCCCTACTAAAATGCATTACTTTGGGAAAGACACATGAGCTCATATCATTATATGTATGGACATGATCAATGAAAGCATAGAAGAAGTTGGGGAAGGAGAATAGAAAAACTGAGCAAGCAATGCATTAGCCTAGCTAGGTCCATATCTCCTTAGAACAAGTTGGTCTTATGTAAAACAGTTTAATACAAGCTAGTTTGCAATTATAACTTTATAGTAAAACAACTTATACTTTTTTAATGAAACGACTAAATACTGTCAAACTAATACCTTTTAATGAAACAAATAATACTTTTTTGTAGTACACACAAAATGAGAACCTGGTTCACATAAGACTTTGACCCTCAAGTGCTTACCACGCATGCGCACAAACTAATACATATGTTACACATTTTGTCCGAATATGAACATCCATTCTATATACAACACTTTCACTCCTTAACCATTAGATTCAACACAAGTTCAAGAATTTCACCTCGCATTTTAGACACAGCAGATGGGGTTACCTGCTCCTTGATTTTAGAGAACCATAAATCCTTTGTCCCCCCACCAGCGTACCACTCACAGATTACCCGTGCAATGGCTGTAACGTACAACCCACAATCATAGCCGTTCGTTTGCTTCGGTGTATCAGAACAGTGAATAAAGTCAGCATCAGACGCTGTGTAAGAAACAACAGCTCTATACACTTTTTTAGAGTGTGTGTTATTGAATCCACTGCTGCTATCATGGTGCACGAACAGATTAGCGTTAATCTCGAAAGCAAGTAAGCTCCAGTGGGTCCCACCTTCTGCCATGTCCACGTCATCATTGTCATTGATCGGGAATATTATCAGCTGCTTTCGTGAGAGATGAAGAGGTTGCAAGAAATCCTTGAGGCTTGCTTCGTCTGGACACTCCTTTATCCAGAAAGCAATAGAAGGTGGGACCAGAAGGATGTCCTCGGATGGGTAGGAGGAAGATAGGTAGCTGAAATAGAATTCGATAATGCGATCATTGAGATAAAAAGGACCTCTCAGAATGTCGAGATCTGAGCGCCTTAATACAACATCGTTATAGCTGAGGATCTTGTCATTCGGCTTTCCTTCTTCCATGTTTTAGAGTGCACTCAACACCTGAAAGGAAATAGAAAACTCTCCTTAAGGAATTAATAACCAGAGCAAAACTTAAAGGCAAATACTTCTACCAGTATTAGTTATTTTACTAAAGAGTATTAGTTGTTTTCACAGAATAGTATTAGTTGTTTTCATTGACCAATATTAGTTGTGCACTTGTTGCACAATGCAACTGGTGCAATCAAGTGTTACTCAAACTTAAAATTTTTGGTCTTCACTAATTAAAAAGAAGACCGATTTTCAACTGAGCTGAAAACGTCAATGTTATCGGAGACTCCATATTTTTACCCCGACCTGCCAAGAAAGATTGTTGGCGTAGTTAACTTACAAATAAGATCTTCACTGAAGCTGTCAAAATTAATAGGGTTCACTATTTAGTAAAAAGCTTATTGGTCTCATAACTTATCTACTATCCCATTTTAGTCCCCAAAAAGTAAACTTTTTCTATTTACTCTCAAAAGATAAAAATAAAATTCCAATTTTGGCCCAAAAGAGCTGGGAAATTGGATAGCGTCGTTTTATGTCATGTGATTTTTAAATTTTGGCTCCATAACTTGTCTACTATCCAAAGTAAATCCTCATATGACATAAAACAACACGGTTTTCAACTTTGCGGTGATTTTGGGCCAAAATTGGACATTTTTTCAATATTGAGACTAAATAAAAAAAAAATTAACTTTTTAGGGACCAAAATTGGACAGTAGACAAAGCATTAAGCATGGGACCAAAAAACTTTTTAACTCATTGATAATTCATGCATAAACAGAGATACTTATACGAGTGAAGCAGACAACTATGTCATTTGAATAAAAAGATTCTCGTCTTGCCATCAAGCAGTGTCATCTCTTTTACTAGAAAAAACAGACATCTATATTGTGGGAGTTGCAAGAAACGTCACTAGACTTGCAACTCCTACCTTAACCTTGGTTTTCTCTTACAGCAATAAAGTTATCAACTTGATCGCATACATCTCATCAACTGCATAAAGAAAATCATGTTTCTCAATAGGGAAAGTTCATAAGGAGAAAACCCGAAGAAGGGCATGCAAAGGGAGAAAATTCATGGGAAACCATGCTTCATATAGGCATGATAAATTGCAATCATAAGGAGAAAAATTAAGGAAAGCATAGCTTCAAATTGTTGATGTTGGACTATATTCACAACATCACAAACGTCAAACTCTTTATAGATATAATATCACAACATGCCTCAAACTCTTAGTAGATGTAATATCACGACATGCCTGGATACCTATAAAACTGCAGAGCAATTTTTCCCATTAAGACTCTGAACTCATACAACAGACAAATATGTAAAAAAGTAATACTCTTTTACACCAATTGTATGGTGCAACTGTACAAAACAAACACTTTTTAGGGAAAACAACTAATACTTTACAATAAAACCAACTAATACCATTTAAAAACTCCCTTGAGTTGCATGGTGCACATGGTGCATACAAGGTTTTTAAATAGGTCAAATGCAACTACAAGATGTTGTCACATTAATATTCATCAGAAGATGATTTCTTGAAGTGGATGAAAATTTATGCTACCAAAAGATCAAGCAATAGTAAGCTTTATCAAACAATACTGCCTGTCCCTAACCTACCTGACATAAATAAAATCTTGATAAACTACAAAACAGTTTTACGTTCTTTGTTCTGATCTACACAAATACTTCTTGAAATTACAGATGCCATGATCAATAAATCATATGCTAGGATTTCCCTCTCTGAAAGGACCTAAACACTGAGTCCAGTGCCACAGGTTTATTCCCTTCAAGACATTATGATTACACTATAATTTTAAACTATTTCGTTACATTAAATTCACCATCTATTCTGACCTTAGAATCTGCTGCTAAACCTAGAATTTAATATGCACTGAAAGATTAAGATTGTATCTTACATTCTACACTAGGTGATTCCATATAGTGAATGAACACCAAAAAATTACACACAATCACACAAACCGGGTGCAGAATCACCACAAAATACAAACGCGGGTGTGTGTAAGATGGGGGTGATTATGTGTAAAATTTGTGTGGATTCTACAACCTTCAGAATGCACCTAGACTGAGGTGGAATACACCAGGATAGAGAGTAATATTATCTTTATATATTAGCTGCAAGAATAAAAATGATACTTCTACTGTAACTGCAATAGCTGGAACTAGCAATATAATTGGAATTTCTAACATCTAATTCATGAAATGAGTAACTTTCACGTTTGCAACCCCACAACTAAAGACAGCATAGATTCAAATTCCAATTCACGAGGCCTATTTTCATTTTTTCAACAAAGCACACAAAATATACACCCAGGAAAAGGAACATTTCTATGGGACATTTCATCGAACACATTACGTTCAACAGAATGATAAGATCATTCATTAGAAATTTCAGAACAGTAAACAGAGAAGACGTCTCTTGCTTCAAATCCAGCTAAAATAACTAGCAAGATAACAAAAATACTCGACGAATTTCTTATAAAACCCATAAAAAATTCTCAAACAAAGCGTGAAATTGGCACCTGGTTTGAATAAAGCGAAGCCAAATCAATTTGCAGCGAAAGGACCAAGGGAAGGTTAATCTTTGAGCAATTTGTAGACTGTGATAAAATCACTAGGGCAGAAAATGGTGATTTTTTTTTTCAAATGATCAAAATTTCGACTCCTGTTTTTCACTCTTTTATAAATCTAGCACATCCTGTCAATAAACAAAAATTCTGGCACATCCTTAAATTTTAATTTAAGCACAGTTGTATGAGACGGTTTCACAATGAGACGGAGTATAAGTTGAACATTGACGTTTTAACACTTTGAAAGAAGGTGAGTGTAATTTTTATTAAGTTGTACGTAGGGGTGTGCAAAAGGCGGTTTGGTGGACCGAACCGACCGTAATATAAAAAACCGAATATAAACCGAAATTTATGAACCAAACCGAAACCGAACCATATTTGTAAAAATCGAACGGTCCGAGACCGAAATATTTCGGTTCGGTTTGATCCAAAAACCGAAATTTTTTAATTTTTTTTTTTAGATTTTCAAAAGCAATGACAAAAAACGGACATTTTTTACATATACTACAGTAAAAAAACATATAAAAATTAACATAAGCATCAATTCATTAGTTTCCAAAAGCTAAAAACAACTTAAAAAGGTTAAGCATTAGTAGGTTCCAAAAGCTAGCCTCCACAAACCACATTTTAAGTATCACTACAATAGTTGTTTTATAGCTTAAAAATTAAAATAATATTTTCGAAAAAAAAAATTATTTAAAAAAAATTCGAAAAAAATATACATTCTAGAAAAAAAAATATGAAAAAAAAATTTCGAAAAAAAAAATTATTTCGGTTCGGTTCAGTCTAATCGATTTTTTACTAGTAAAAACCGTATACCGAACCGAAATATAAAAAATTATATTTTCCAAACCGTAAATCGAACAGTAAACCGAAATTCGGACCGAATTTTAAATTTCGGTCCAATTTGATCCGATTTTACGGTCTGCACCGTATTTTACACACCCCTAGTTGTACACCATCTCATGCATGAGACCGTCTCGTGTAAGTTTTTGTTCTTAAATAATTATCAAAATACCTCATATATATGCTTTTATGGTTTAGTTTGTGTTTAAAAATTAAAAGATGTTCTGTTCAAATTCCACGTGATCAATTTTAGGGTGGGTTTCCTTATCAAATTAGGTTCGTGATTTTTTATTTTTTTTTAGTGTCGCTGTTATGAACTTATGCGTAAATAGTATCACTATATATATATCACTGTTTAAAAAAAAATTGACTTTAAAACAGTAATAACCTATATATATATATATAGTGATAGTGCGTATATATAATAGTGATATTTGAAGAAAAAGAGTTCACGAACACATACCAAAAAAAGGAAAACGTTTTCTAAAAATGGTATGTTTTTGTACAGTTATCTATTAATATTGTTATCTCACACCCAGCGACGGACATACATTGGAGCCAGGGGGTCACTGGGCCCCCCTGACCCCACTTGAATTTCTTATATATATATCTTTATAATTAAAAGACACACCTGTGTATTTGTATGAGATAATATCATAGTAAAAAGACAAGATAAATTGTGTATTAACGCTCTAATATTTTGGAAGAATGAGTATTATTTGTGTTATAGATTATACCCTATATCATGTATAAAACTATCTCATACTGAATGTCATCTCCTTTTAAACAAAGTATTATGTGCATCATGTTCATTTATCAGACACCACTATTACTAATCCTTGTAAAAATCAACACTCTATAAATAAAATGTTGATTTTTAGGTGAAAAAAAGGGTAACAAAATAGAGAAAGAATATGTATAATTCACATTTTCAATATACATATAAAATGTATTCGACTTCTGTTAATATAAAGATGTTTAGTCAAAATAATTTTTAAAAATATATAAAAATTTTAAAAGACATTTAAACTACACTTTATGTTATAAATTGGGCCCCCTTTCAAAAATTTAAAATTCGTCTCTCTTGCTCACACCCCATTTATCATTTTAGGTTCCGAGCTTTAAGAACACAAGCTGCAGTAACACGAAGTTTTCCCTATCAAAACTTAAAGATTTTATGAATAAAGAACTACAAATGACTTGTAACAATTTATGAGTTCTTTAAAATTAAAACAATTGATGCATTATATTTATCTTTATGTGGGATGAAAGGAGTTGTATTTTTTATATATATATATAACATAGGTATGCGCACGCAACTAATAATTTATATTATCATTTGACATTATATTACATGCAGCCTGCAGGCACCAAATGAGCTAATTAAATATAGAGGACTGGACTATTATTAAGTGATGTATTGGTGGCAAAGTTTTGTATAGTAATTTTAAAACATGCAAATTAATTCTATTAAACATTAGTAACATATTTAAATGAAAATGAATTATATTTTAAAATAATTTTAAATTGCATGTGTACACTATTTCTAAATTGGATCTGTAGGTATATGTACTAGGTACTATGCGATTACTTTTTCGTTTGGATTAAAAAAATTCCAAATTCTTGTAACGGGCCCAGTTCAGTTTTGGAGATTGAATTGCATTTGATGATAAAGTCTTGATATATCACGTATTTAGCAGGCCATTTTTTATGGCTTTGTCGGCCCGTAAAATATTCAATCAATATTTAAGATTGGTAGGTAATTGATTTGAGTCACACTCTTTGTTGGGTTTCGGTACCGTCGACAGCCACAGAAGATTTAAGGTTATAACACGGACTCAGATTTTTATTTTGACGACGGTGCTAGCAATGTACCAATTCTTCATCTCTCTCTCTCTCTACACAACAATCGCTACGCACCTAAGCTAATAAGATTCTTTCCCTGATCTACGAATACCAGGCCAAATTTGCCAACCATGTAGTTGACAAATAGGAAAAAGGAGACCACGATTGTCAGAAGAATTAAAATTACTAAGAAGATTTTAATTTTGTTCCCTTTGTTGCCAAACATGGATCTGCTCATAGACGCTACAGCTGGGCATGAGATGTTCTCATTCATGGATAGGTATAGCGGCTACAACCAAATAAAGATGAACCCTGTGGATGCTACATGCCTTCAGAACTCAGATCAGAGTCTCCTTTCCTTAGGAGCCTAAGATCCCGCGTCGTGATTCTTTCAATTGAAAGTTTTTAACTACGATCCCTTCTTAGATTATTTATATTGATTCCAGAAACCCTGGGACAAGAACGATCAAGCTTCTTCTTCTTTGGTTGATGGACTCAGACGTCAAGCTGTGGTATTGCGGTCTCCCTCCGTAAGCCATGATATTCGCGGATCTGACGGAAGAACTCCGTATGTGCGCGCATACATCTATTCAACTCATTGTGCGCGTCAATTTTTTTATAAAAAAGCTCATCAGAGTATCCTGCATTTGCGAGGCAGAGATGGAAAAGATCAAACACGGGAATAAGAATAATCAATTCCTTTTTGATCATTTTGAGCAGAATGAAAAAAATAAACCGATATGATCTCAATCATTTTTTCTCCTCTGCAATAATATGTTTAATTTATTTATTTAATTAAAATTAAATTCTTAAGTTAAAAAGTTTGGTACACATAGTGGTGACTCGGACCTTTAAAGGTCAGGCATTCTGTGTGAACGTGGAGTTACAATGTTACTGAATTTAATTATAAATTGACACACACACATCCTAATCTTTTTAGACAAAGACTTATATATGTAAATCTGTTTCATCATACAATTAGTTTGCATTTTGTACGTATTTTAAACAGTATTGACTGTTACATTAAAACATATTAAATTCATTAAAAAAAAATTGAGAGGCTAAATTCATCAAAATTAATTACTTCATTTAGAAGTATTAATTGAAAATTGCATTAAATTATACGAGTCCTAGTGATTTTGGAGTGATTTTTTGGAAAATGGAGAATAAAGTATTGAAGCAAACAGTGATTTTGGAAGATGGAAAATAATTCTCAGAAGGCAAATTTCATATGTGTGCATTGTATGCACCAATAAAATTGGTGCAATTTAATTTTAAGAGTTTTTTTTTTTTTTTAGTTTTAGTTTTTTTTCCTTTTCTTTTCAATTTCAATTTTAGTTTTTTTTTTTCGATCTGGACCCAAACTCGGCTCGAGTGGTTCATGATTCACTCGGCCCAAGTGATTCATGGTTCACCTGATCCGAATAATTCATATATAATTTATGATTTATTATTTAGGAGTTAAGATGTAGAGTGTATAATTCATCCAAATTAAAATTGAATATAAGGGGATTAACTTATATCAGAATATAGAAACAAACATTGACTTCTTAATTTTATTCAAAAAAGAAAAGGAAAAAAAAACCCACGATTTTACGAGGCAAAAAAAAAGTGTTGCAGTGTAGCGTGCAGTGTGAACAGCAATTCAATGTTCCTTCCATTTTACTCACCCTCCCCCCTTTCCCCTCCCAATTAAAACGGAAAACGACACCAGAATTTCTTCCATGGCAGTTGCCACCATCACTGCCACACAATTCAATCCCAACATATACATACACATATACGTATAACTCAAAACTCCAGCCGGCAGCGACTCTCTCTCACATACACCACACGCACGGCACTGAACCACCCTCTCTCTCCGGTCTTCTGTTGCGTCACTCTGATCGAATTCAGATCTGAAGGACTGAGACTCGAGCGACTGTGATCCGAATTGTATCGGTTGAAACCGCGGTTGGGAAATGGAGTACATAGACAATTTGCCAAGCATGGATCTGATGCGCTCCGAGAAGATGATGATGGCTCAGCTCATTATCCCCGTCGAGTCGGCTCACCGCGCCATCTCTTATCTCGGCCAACTCGGTCTCCTACAATTCCGAGACGTAAGCTCAGATCCTTGTATAAATTAATAGAACCATCTGACTCTATGATTTTCGTTCACTGTCGATAAGTAGGTTTTTAACTTTTTATTATCATTGGTGAATTTTAGTTTGTGGATCCATTGTTTTGAGTAGGTAGGGCGAAGGATTGTATAGTGATGCCACTGGTTTTGACTCATTAGGATTGGGTTTTCCATTAATTGAGTGGCGCTTTTAATGATTCGCTTTAGAATACCACGTGTGTATCAGTGACTAAGGTGCATGCTTGTAGAATTAGTTGGGGGCAACAATTGATCTTAAATAAAGGATGTTCAAGTGTATAAAACCAATTTAATGTGGGAGAATGTGAATGTACCTGATTACAGAGACATAGTCTGGATGTTCCTTGTAAATTTAGTCCCCCCTGTTTTCATTAGTATTTGTTTGTCAATGTTTTTGTTAGTAAAAGAAAAATTGAATAAAGCTTGAGTGCTCAGGGTGTTTTTACCAGGCACTGGGCACATGCAAAAGGAGAAGGTGATATGCTCTGGGTAAAGCGTTGTTTTCTGTTTTTACTTGCATGCATATGATTCTTGAAGGTGTAAATGACGATCTTGTTATTTATATCAAAATATCTGTTGTTTTTGGGGAATGCTATTGGGCAACTGCTCTGGAACATTCTTCCAGAATTTTATGTTCAGATTCTTCTTTAGAAATCTTCTCTAAGCTTAAGGTTGCTTAGTTTATTCTTTGTTTTGCTAGTACTTATGGATGAACCTAACTGTGTTATTTTACTGCTTAGTTTATTCTTTGTTTTGCTAGTACTTATGGATGAACCTAACTGTGTTATTTTACTGGCAGTTAAATGATGATAAAAGTCCTTTCCAGAGAACATTTGTTAACCAGGTATTGTTCATGAATCCTATTAATCAAATACTTTGGTTGACATATCCATGAAGCTTACTGCTTTTCCTACAAGTTACACTTGGGTATAAGCTGAATTCTTTAGGCAATGTTGTCTACTTCCCAGTTCCTTAATTACTTCCTCTATTTCAAAGATCATGGGATGCTTTGATTTTTTGGTTAAATTGGGCATTTTACCAGTAATGATTTTTATGTGAACATATATATATGGAAATATAAACTTGTCGGTCGTAAAACAAGAAGACTTCTGGAAAAATGGTGCCCTAAGCATAATGTTAAAAATTATCTGCTAAGTTGCTTGAGGTGGCAGGAGACTAATTTTGAAATCTTGTTGCTGTATATTTCTTTTATAATCCTTCATGTCGATGCACTGTCTGCATCTCGTTGATCCTTTCCCTGATTCTAATGCCTGTTGCTGAACATTTTTGGGTAACTAATTTTCAGTATTTGTTGTCAACAAGTCACCATAATATTCCCCATCATTTATGGCCTCAATTCCACACACCCCTCCCAACCCCCCCACAAGGTTATCTTTTGCAAGACAATGCTGAAGTTCCATTTGCTTTTATCTGTTTAGACTACCTATGTTTAACATATGTTTGCCAATTGACATCTCACTCTAGTTCTGTCCACCAAACCCCAATACCATCTCACTACTCTAAGCATCACTGACAGTCAAAATCAAGACTGGCTCCTCAATCTTTGATAAATTATGTGGAACAGTTTTGCTCAACCGTGAGAACCTGGATTTGTGTAGCCTCCTGCTGTCTAGTCCATTTTGTTAATTTGATCTTCTGAATCTCTGACTTTAATTCAGCAAGTCTTTTCTCATGGAAGAGATGAATTTATTTCTGGTAGTTCATCAGTTGATACTTAGCAAAATACTGAATTGAGTTTAGGTAAATATGAAAGGCAGCATCATCTGATCACTGTTGAAACCAAGAAAGTGGGCCAATTAGGCCAAACTGCTAGATAGGAGGAAGCCACTTTCAACATTAAGAAATGTCTGTTTACTTTTTTAGGTTGGGGGAAAGTGGGTTATGTTAGGGGTTGTTGATGCCCATTAAACGCGCATACATTCCGGAAAGCCACTTGCAACTGTTAAGCAGTCAAGCATGTGATGCATCTTAGTTCAATATGATGCGTAAACAGTAATCTGGTTATGAGAAAAAGCATTTTCCGTGAAGCGTCAGGATGTCCTGGTTCTTGAGTCTAATTTTATAGATCCTATGTCACTACGTGCCATCTATTAGAAAACTAGGACAGATAATTTCTGGTTATTCACTTTCTCCTGCTGTAATATGTTTGGATTGTTATTCTGTTAAGCTTTGGCAGAATTGAAGGTTAATAGGTAAAGTTTCTTCATGAATGTCTACTTGCTACATATTACCCTTGTGTTAGTGGCTTGTTCTAGACGCCTTTCGGGTTATTCTTTTCTTCAGAAAAAGAAAATGATGAAAAATCAACTGAGACCCCTCTGATGCCCCATGAATTAATTTCTTGATCTTATTATTTAGATATCTTCATTATGTGAGTTGTGTTCTGAATTGGTTTAGGAAGTGATTGTCTTCTGCTAACATCCTCCTTTCTCATTGAAATTTCGTTTTTGGTGTAACTGTGCATAGGTCAAAAGATGTGCTGAGATGTCCAGAAAACTAAGGTTTTTGAAAGATCAGATACATAAAGCTGGTCTAATACCATCTCCTCATCCAGCTTCTCAACCTGATATTGAAATAGAAGAATTGGAGGTTTGTTTCTTTTATTTTCTTCTTCTTCTTCTTCCTCTTCTTTTTAATATTAGTTTGATCATCATCACCACCACCACCACCACCACCATCATTATTATATTGGCATTGTTTCATTCTTGATACTATTCTAGTTTATTATAATAATTAATGTTATTATTGTTGTTCTTAAAATGCTGTTATTATCAGAATTATTATGTTAGCTTTTCCGACTGCATATTGATATATCCATGCGACGCATTTTCCCTCATTTTTTCCATGCTTATTACTTAAGACTAATTTGAACTCTTTGCACTTCAGACTCGGCTTGCTGAACATGAGCACGAATTATTTGAAATGAATAACAACAGTGAGAAGCTGCAGCAAACACATAATGAGCTGCTTGAGTTCAAGACAGTTTTGCAGAAGGTGATGTCTCCCTTTTTTTAATTGTCAATTAAAAAGCACTCTTTTAAGATAAAAGTTACTAAACCAAATAAGGGTGGTGTAAGAGTACATGAAGACCAGAAAAATAGCCATTTACTTATGAAGTTGTTCAGAATTTTATGATGTTCCACATATTCTTTCCCGTAATCAGATCAACCTAATAATTTCCACAATTTGGAAGATCTTATGAAGATCATTGGATGCCTTTCTTATTTACAGCATGCTACTTTGTTCAAAAAAGAAAGAAAGATTGACCAAAAAATATAAAAAGGCAAGAACAGTCACATGCCCTGGAAACAAGGACAAAATGATTATTCTCCCTTTTCATTTGCAGGCTGCACGTATCAGAACAACTGAAAAAATTGACTCTTCTTTCTTCATTCACAAGATACCAAGAAACTCAAGTAGACCAGAAAAATAGCCATTTACTCTGACGACTATGAAATAAAACTAACCATAAAGTTTTTTAGAATGTTTTTGTGTATATTGACAGAGATTGGAGTTTTATGTTAAATGTCTCTTTTTACGTTATTTTCGTCCCATATATCCATTTTTATTTTAATCAGTAAATTTTCATTTCTTATCCAAGAAAAAGAACAAAAAATGATGTAGACAAGATTTTTACAAGGTTGAATGATTGACTGTGACATCTCGAAAAAGCTAATGAGAAAGAATTAGTGGAGAGTTCCTCTTGTTGTTGGAGCAAAACTATGCAGCTTGATAAGATTACTGTACTCAATCCTCTTTTTTCTAAGGAGCGGTCAACTTTCATAATATTACAATGGTTTAACAGGATTTATGTACCAGTCTCCTTTTCAGGATCTCATGCATTGCATTGCATGAATTAGATGCCCCAGCCAATTCAAACCCTCCCCAACCCCCCAACTCACAAAAAGAGAAGAGAGAGAGAAACATGCACATGCACACGCACACGCACACATATTTCTGAGGAGGAATATTGAGTTTCTTTTTTTTAATCTGGAAGAGATGAAAGAATGTTCAATTGTTTTTATCATCCTTAAATCAATATTATCAGTGGTATTATTATTACATGTAAGCATTTTAATGGGTGACTCCAGGCAGGCGACTTTCTTGTGCCTAGTGGGAATCATTCTGTGGAAGAAGAGACAGAATTAGATGAAAATGTCCATATGAACAATGATTATGGGGATGCATCATCACTTATGGAACAGGTAATGCATCGTTGCTGGGACGCTTTTATGATTTGCCAAGTATGCCCATATGCTTTATTCATATAGTTTTTCCAATTTCAGGAGATGCAACCTGGAACGTCAAACCAATCTGGTGTAAAGTTTATAAGTGGCATTATTTGTAAATCTAAAGCTTTGAGATTTGAGAGGATGCTATTTCGCACAACAAGGGGAAATATGCTTTTCAATCAGGCACCAGCTGATGATGAAATCGTGGATCCTGTATCAAATGAAATGGTCAGTGCTTTTGTCCAATTTTCTCTTCTGCTTGAAATTTTGAAAACAAAAGCTCAAACCTTGAAAAATCAAAAGAAGCTGAAATATCACTCCTGAAATGAACCAAAAAAAAAAAAAAAAAAATGATTTGTTTCATCATCAGAATATCTTAAAAAAATGATTATTTATTATAAAGTGTTTTGCTTCTTCAATGAATGGTATTGTCATATTTTAGATCATCTTTTCGGATTGCAGCCACAAGATGTTCTTAATGGATGTACACCTTTTCTCCTGCAGGTTGAGAAAACAGTTTTTATGGTATTCTTCTCAGGCGAGCAGGCAAGAAAGAAGATCCTGAAAATATGTGAAGCATTTGGTGTGAACTGCTATCCGGTTCCTGAAGATGCCATCAAAAGGAGGCAAATAACAAGAGATGTATGGTGCTATAGAAATTGCTTTTGTTTTTGCATTAAAAAAATTATAATTTACGTGTTTCCTCTGTATGCTATGTTTGTACGTAAGAAATAAATGGCAAAAAAAAAAAAAAAAGAAAGCAAAAAAAATTGTTTGCCTCACAATTAATATAATGAACAAATTAATATTTTAACACAATTTGATCCTTGAGTGAATAAAAAATAAAATATGATCTCAAGATTTACAAACGTTCTGAAGGTAACCATTTTATGGATTTAACTATTTTAATGGATTCTTATATGAAACCTCCAGATGCTGTATATTTGCAATTCATGAATTCAATTAATCAAAGCCTTGTCATGAAGTTTTGCGTACTGTCACCACCGTATGAAGTGGCTTTTGCTGCTCTTACGCAGCTTTACATTATTTTTGGTGAAAAATAAAGTAGAAGCATTCTCTTCTTCATATTAATATTATTAATTTATTTTTTGTTTTAGGTTTTGTCTCGCTTGTCCGAGTTGGAAACTACCTTAGAGGCTGGTCTACGCCATCGAGATGCTGCTCTCTCCTCTATTGGGTTTCATCTTACAAAGTGGATGAATATGGTCAAATGTTTTTGCTAGTTTTTTATCTTCTCCAAAATCACTATCACTATGGGCTAGTGTTAAAACTTAACACCATATTCCTAACTCCACTTTCTAGGTGAGACGAGAAAAGGCTATTTATGACACACTGAATATGCTGAATTTTGATGTCACAAAGAAGTGCCTGGTTGGTGAGGGTTGGTGTCCAACATTTGCAAAAACTGCGGTACTAGTTCTAAAGTATTGTTACAAATTTGAGATAAAAGTAAGTAAATTATGTTCCATATAGTTGAGTGATAAGTATATGTTATGTAATATTGCAGATTCAAGAAGCTTTGCAACGTGCAACTTTTGATAGTAATTCACAAGTAGGTGTGATATTTCATGTGATGGATTCAATCGAGTCTCCTCCAACATACTTCAGAACTAACCATTTTACAAATGCATATCAGGAAATTGTTGATGCATACGGGTAAGCCATCCATAATCATACATCTGTTTAAATTATGCTTTTTTCCCCGTCAATTTATTGAGTAAAATGCTCTTATCAATGTAACTCTGTTCTGATGAATCATCACTTGACTTATGGTATTCTATGGCATAATATTGCTCTTTCTCCCAAGGCACATAAATTAAGCAAACATACTGTTAGCTTTCTTAAAATTTCTGCCAAAAATAATTAAATTAATTAATCTGTAACATGTGAATTTGTTGGTATTTCCAATTTTCATTCAGTACTTTCTAGGTTCTCTGACTATGTATTGTGGCTCAAGGAAAGTTGATTTCACTGTATAAAGTGTACCTAATTCCCTTTCATAAGTGGATATCGGGGCGCTTGTGTGGACGCATCGTGCAGACAGATCTACATTATTTCTTTGGTTTTTCTGTTGATTTATTTATAATCAGGTTTGGAATTATTAATGAAAGCATTTTAAGATGATAGCCACAGAGTTTGCCCTTTTTGACTAGTATCCAAGTTGGCCCCTGCATGCTATGATTATCTGTGTTGATTTATGCCTTTTTTCTTGAGAGGTATGCATATAATTTTTTTATTTATGCAAAGAAATCTATGAAAGTACAACTGCGTTTGTGCTTTCTCAAATTTTTAGGGATCACATCTTGTCATATAAATTATAAAGTTCATTTATGTTGTTTATCATTGTAATATGTGGATTGTATATGTAATAGTGTAAGAGGTGCCATTAAAGATAGACCCTCTCTAATTTCCAATTTCCTTACTAATTATCAGGTTGGAAGCGTGGATTTTTTTTTAGTAACTTCCTTATTTATATATAAGGGATTGCCAATGTAGCAATGCGATGTGGGTTTCCATGGGGATGTGAGACAGTGTGTTTGAAATTTCCTTGCAAGTGAAAATTGAAAATGGAAAAATCTTAGAACTCTGTTTTAAATTTTTAATAATGTCAAGTGTAAGAAGTCAGTTTACTGTGCACGGAGATGGTCTGATGATTACTATTAATTAACACATCCTTGTTGTGCATGGTGGAAGGTCGATTCAAGAAGTTAACAATCTTATCTCTATTCTTCTTACTCATTATTCTAACTTGCCAGTCTTGATCTGGGTAGGCAAATTAGCTTTTCTACCATTCTTCATATACTATGCAGATTGTTATAAACTTTTAGTGTAGTTCCTCTTTGCTCCTAGCATGTTAGGCAATAGTCAAGAAAGAAAACACCAAGATCTTTCAAAATGTGGACCTAAAATGTGCATTGCTTTCAGTGGAGTTCCTTAATGATTGCAGATGTTCTCTGAAGCAATTCCACTTTTTAGTAGATTATTAATGATTAGCATATTGGTTTTCATTGTTCGACGTGAGACTTGTTTTGGGATTTGGTGTCCCTATCTTTTGATGAAAACGAATCTGTAAAATAATGATTTGTACAAGCACTTTGAAAAGTTAATATTTTGTTTTACATGCTTTGTATGTACCCCTACATTACACAATACTCAATAGACTAATCTCAAAACTTGCTCCACTTGTTGTTATCCTAACCTGTAACGAATAGCTGCAGAAGTTCACAGGTAAATGTATGGAATGTTATACTATTTTGACTCGATATTTGTCATTGCTCGTAGATTAAAGATATTAATTCGTTATTTATAATTTTTTGAGAAATGCTTTACGTGCCACATTGTTAAAGCTTTATCCGTCTTAGCTGTGAAATGTTAAGTTACTGATGAAAACTTTACTTTGTCAGTGTTGCTAAATATCAGGAGGCAAATCCTTCAGTTTATACCATTGTTACATTTCCATTTCTTTTTGCGGTGATGTTTGGGGATTGGGGTCATGGTATATGCTTACTGTTGGGAGCTTTATTCCTCATAGCCCGTGAGAAGAAATACGGTTCACAGGTAAGTTATGGCAGTTTTGTGATTTTTTCGTTAAAGATTTTAGTTTTCTGTTTAAACATGAATATAAGCTGAGTTGTGGATGTGCTTTTATTACTCATAGTTACATTTCTGATGGTCTATAATTTTGCTGAGTTTCTTCTTGTCTCAACAAATTCATTCACAAATGACACATTTTCATTTAATAGACTTTCGTTTTTAGAGCATACACAGGGTGCAGCAGTTGACTTCATTGACATTAAAAGGAAAAAAGAGGCCCTTTTGAATTTATTGTAGTTCTGTAGACAGTTTCCTATCTGGAGGAAATCTTGATTTTTCTTGATGGATACCTTTTTTATGTAAGAAAAGTAAACATATGACATTCCCGTCTCTTCTTAGGCTGGAATATAGTCAACAGAGTTCAACACTTACTGAGTTTATGAATAGATTGCCTAAAACCTGCTGTGACTGTAAGATTTATTTAAAGAAGGCAGCCTTTCAACCATTTGTCCTGGAATATCCATAGTGAGGAACCTGTAGATTTATACATCTCAACGTTTTGGTGAAATCTAAGTGCTAAACTGAATATGCAGTTGCACACATGAAATATGGCTTACGGAGGACCCTATTAGCTAAGAATCAGAAAAAGGTTAATCTATTTTGTTAAAGAGAGGAGCTAAATTGTCATCTGGTAGAAAAAGCTATAGAAAAAGCTAGATACATCTTCCGTTCTTGGTTCCCCTTGCAAGACAACAGAGAATGCAAACAAAGCTATTTGATCCAATCTCTATGTAGTGTGAAAAATAATGTGATAACCGATAGTGCATAAAATTTCATAGGTCTGGTATAATAAATGTACATTTTTGGCCTACTTTAAAAGTAAGTTATAGAAATAAAAAAGTGAATAAGTAAGACTATTGCATAAACAAATTATTTGTCAAGTATAACAGACATAACAAATCATCTTAGGGCTGTAGTCTCATAATTTTTCTAATACTTGTTTGGTCACTTTCACTGTCACTGTCAATTGATAGTTTGATGTCTATGGTGAGTTCAATATACACAATATTAGAGAAGGCAAAGATACACATTCAAAGAACAGAAGAGTAGGATGAGGAAAAAAGACATACACATATTTTAGTTGTAGACTTTATGATGGTGGCAAGATGAGGTTTGCTTCAATTTTATTGATCCAAGTCCATATGCATGTGCTGATTGCTTTTGGTACTGTTATTATTATAATTATATTTCTGCTTCCATTTATCTTAAATGTTTATTTCTACCAGAAACTTGGCAGTTTCATGGAGATGCTATTTGGCGGCCGATATGTCCTCCTTCTGATGTCTCTCTTTTCAATTTACTGTGGCCTGATATACAATGAATTCTTTTCCGTTCCTTTTCACATATTTGGTAACTCTGCATACAAATGCAGAGACGCTACATGCAGGTATGTATCAGAAAATTCGCCATATTTCCTCTTCTTTAATCCTCGAATTTTCTGCTCCGGTGTCAGAGAAAAGAAAACAATTAGAAAAAAAAAAGGAGAAAACGAATCATTTCGTTGGAATAGAATTAAGATATAGAGAATTGAAGAAGGGTAAAGTGTTAAAAGAGCAAATACGCTTCTTTGGTTGGAAAGATGAAGGCTCTAAATGTTAGGTTTACATAATTGGAATAGGATGAAGCATGTTGAATCCAATAAATCAATTGATGAACCATGTTGAATCCAATAAATCAATTGATGAACCATGTTAACTCATGGAGTTTTACATAGCTTTCTGATAGTTTAATGCTACTCAGTTTGGGTTTCCCTTTCTTTTACTTTCACCATCATCAATAAATTGTTTCTTTTCCCCCTCTTTCTTTTTGATATATTGTAAAATCAGGTTGTCTTCTTTTGCCTTTACAGTGATGCTCGTACAGTTGGTTTAATCAAAGCTAGAGATACATATCCATTTGGTGTGGACCCAAGTTGGCGTGGAAGTCGTTCAGAGCTACCCTTCTTGAACTCTCTCAAGATGAAAATGTCTATCTTGCTTGGCATATCACAGATGAATCTAGGAATTATACTAAGTTATTTTAATGCACGGTTTTTCAGCAACTCACTCGATATCAAGTATGTTCTCTTTCTCTCTCTCTCTCATTCATAATCTCAATGTTTGTAATCAATCACAGAAGCTTATTATCTTTCTTTCTTACCAGGTATCAGTTTGTGCCACAGATGATCTTCCTTAACAGCCTTTTTGGATATCTTTCTCTTCTCATTATTATTAAATGGTGCACTGGTTCTCAAGCAGATCTCTACCACGTGATGATTTACATGTTCTTAAGCCCTTTTGAAGATTTGGGCGAAAATAAGTTGTTCTGGGGTCAAGGCGTGCTTCAGGCATGATAGTTATTCAATCTTGTTCTGATTCTGCTAGTATGTATATACATGAAAAAATGATTGGAAATTGACCACAAATAAATTTTAACAGGTTATATTGTTGCTCATAGCTGTTATTGCGGTGCCATGGATGCTCTTTCCCAAACCTTTTATTTTAAAGAGACTTCATACTGAGGTATTCTTTCTACTCTTTGTTTCTGTCCCTTTCCTTCAAACAGCATTTGTATCTTATTTATCTTTTTCATCCTAGTAAAAGGTGGGAAATACTCCATTTTAAATTGTCAGCATTTGGTCTTCATTTATACTTCAATAAGTATGTTCCATTCTTTTATTGATGCTGCTGCTGTGCTGCACCTATATTATAAATCTTCTGCACCCCATATGCTTTATTGCCAATCTTTGTCAATTCAAGTTTCTTAGTTTGTCTTGTTTCCTCGTGATGGTTCACAGTTGAAACAAGCTGAGGACTGTAGGTATATCAACATCTGCTTTAATTACTTCCACTATTGTGTTTTAATCCAGTGTATAATTGGATTCATTAGAAACATTATCAAGAAAACTGGAATGAATTAGTGCCGTGGACTCTTTGTAGACTTTTCTCCTTAAAATATGCAGGCTTTATGTTATTTCATAAACTGAATCCTCAATAATACACTCTGTTTTGTTCACATGTGGGGAAAAATGTTTTTGTAGGCCGTAACTATAGGGAGGTGGCAATTTAAGGACCATATAATTTTCATTATGACAAATGCAGGCCATTAATGTTTTTTTGCAGAAATGTAGGACCGTAAAAATTTATTTTTCGCACATTTAGGCACGAAAAATAGCCTACATTTGCCAAAAAAAATACTCCCTCCGCCCCACAAATATTTGCCCCAACTTTATGGCATGCGTGTTAAGAAAAAGGTGTAATGAGTGGAGTGTTGAGGGGTAATGTAGTAGGTTTATATGTATAAAGTAAATGAATTAAATGGATTAAGTGTATATGTGGGCCACAAAAGTAATGGCATTTGGTGTAAATATGTGAATATTGTGAGGATGAAGTTTAGTAAGGAGTTGTCATGATCATGAGTTGGGAACGAAAGGAGAGATAGAATTGGGGTTTTTGGTGTCAGTGGAGAAAAGGGGTTTCGAGTCCATGTGTCTGAATGAGGAGGACTTCATTTCGAGGTTAGAAGGAAATTTGAAGAGTCGGGCGCTCAGGTTTATCTGAATGAGGAGGGCTCGCTCAGGTTAAAGGAAGCTCAGGATAGTCTGAATGAGGAGGGCTCGCTCAGGATAGAGGAAGTTGAAGAGTCGGACGCTCAGGTTTATCTGAACGAGGGATCTGAGTTGGAGGATCTGCTGAGCCAAATCACTTTGAGTGTCATTATCTGAATGGCGAAGTCGCTGAGCCAAATCCACCTGAGTGGATTTATCTGGATCGAGCCAAATCCACTGGTGGATTTATCTGAAACGACGAGAATCTTGACTTGGCCAAATATTCTGAGTGGATTTATCGGCGAGAAGAATGAGCTGAGCCAAATCTTCCGAGTGGATTTATCGGCGAGAAAAATCTTGCGCAGGCCAAATCCTCACGAGAGGGAGTTATCTGAATGAGGAAATGCTTGGGCTTCTCACAGATGGGCCCAAACATTTAGGGGGCTTAGGCCCAATCATTATCTATTTTAATTATGCATTTAAATTACCTAAGGAATATCCATCCGTGTGTGGACCCCACTGTTTGTTACAAATATGGTTTGCGGCCGATGAATGAAATATCCGAAAAATTTACACTATTCTCTCTCCTCTAACTATCTCTCTTCTTATCTAATTCTCTCTCCCAATTTCTTCAAATCTTCATCTCTCGATCTCTTACTCTTCCTCTATATGCAATTTACCTTCTTATTTCCAGAAAATTATACAAAAAATATGGATTATAGTGTTGGTAGTGTTGGGTTTGCTACAATTGGTATCAGAGCGAATTATTCTCGGGTTGTGGGTTATGAGCCTAATCAACGGCTCAAGGTGGAAAAGATCTTCCATGAAGGCGATTTAATTGATGATTCGGGAACTGCAATTGGAAAAGGGTTTCAAGGTATTCAAGCTATGAACCCCTTACCTAAAGTCGATTTCCCTCATTTTGATGGTATTCGTCTCAGGCTTTGGATCCTCAAATGCAATGGGTATTTTAAATGTATTCCTGATATAATGGATTCACAAAAAATCAAACTAGCGTGTGTGCACTTGAGGGTAAGGCAGCACATTGGTGTCAAAATTCCAGGCTAAAACAAGTAGATATTACATGGCAACAATTTTTAGAAGTGTTATCTGCTAGATTTGAGGGATGTAAAGAAGCTAAAATTAATTCAGAATTTGATAAATTAAGGCACAGTGGTTCTTACTCAGATTATGTAGAAAGATTTGTAGAATTGAAGGTTGGGTTGCTACTATTGAACAACAGGGATTTTTCTGAAGAGTATTTTGTTGCTAGTTTTATTAATGGGCTCGCTGAAGAATCACAAGCTTTCATCACAATGTTTGAACCAACCACCTTGCAACAAACAATTGAGCTAGGAAGGAAGTATTTGGAAACTATTGAAGCCATCACTAAAAAGATAACAAATTGAAGAAGAGGAATTATCTTATATTGAAATGGCAGGGGATTCTGATACTGAACTTCTTCCTTATCAGTTGGAAGAAATCCAGATTCGCTTGTATTTGATAGCTTTGAAATTTGAGGTCTATCAGAGTACTCCTCAATTAGAAGGTTTGCTAATTAGTGAATCCCAAGATGTTTTGGAGGCATCCAAAGGGTTTCAACCTATTGAATGTGAGGCGAACCTTTTGAATTGTCTTTTGAAGTTTCACAAAGAAAAATATGGTCAGATTCATTTGATTGCATCAGCTACTTCTGGTCTGAGTCGCTATCATGATGACTTTGATATCGTTGTTGTTGATGAGGATTTGGAAGAAATTAGAGTGGGATTAGAACAAGGCTATGAAAGAATCAAGCAACACATTCAAGATAAGGTGGACGACGAAGAGTTGCTGGAATTCGTGGAACTCGAGGATCATACAAGTTTGATTAAACTTGTTAATTCCGGAAGGGAGTTTTCGGAAGTTCTTATTGGACTTGTTGATAGTGGAGGGAATGAATACTGTGGAGGAACTTGTATCAGGAGTGCTGTTGAACAAGGGAATGCTGAGTTGCTTGGTGAATTCGGTAGTAGCAGCAGATATGGAAATCTGGGTGGAGGTGTTATTGTGATGGGAAAGGATCAGAAGCCAGTGCCTATTGTAGAAGTGGTGTATCTAGCTGGCTGTGATGTTTATGAATTAGTTAGGTTGATTAGCCGATTTGTTGATTTCATTAGTTTGATATCGCTTGAATTTGGTGTTGGAAAGGTTGCAGATGAAGAGATAGTTATGATATTTAGAAGTTTTGGGGTTGCTAAATCAAGAAGTGATATTGTACAGGGAAGCTCAGGAAAATATGCATATTATGTGAAAAATTATATCAGGGGTGATAAAATTGGTGGTGAAACCTCAACGCATTTCGGGCCTCAAAGATGATCGAGTAGTTCAGATAGCTAGTGGTGGATATCATTCTCTTACTTTGACAGATAAAGGAGAAGCTCTTTCATGGGGTCATGGTGGGAATGGTCAACTAGGAAATTATACAAAAGTATGCAATCTATATGCAACTTTTATAAGTTGTACTCGATTTAGATCCTTGGGGACAAGGATCTCAAAAAAGGGGGAGTATTGTCATGATCATGAGTTGGGAGCGAAAGGAGATAGAATTGGGGTTTTCGGTTGTCGATGGAGAAAAGGGGTTTTCGAGTCCATGTGTCGAATGAGGAGGGCTCGCTCAGGTTAGAGGAAGCTGAAGAGTCGGGCGCTCAAGTTTATCTGAATGAGGAGGGCTCGCTCAGGTTAAAGGAAGCTCAGGATAGTCTGAATGAGGAGGGCTCGCTCAGGATAGAGGAAGTTGAAGAGTCGGACGCTCAGGTTTATCTGAACGAGGGATCTGAGTTGGAGGATACGCCTGAGCCAAATCCGCCTGAGTGTCATTATCTGAATGAAGCGAGTCGCTGAGCCAAATCCACCTGAGTGGATTTATCTGACTGAGTCAAATCCACCTGAGTGGATTTATCTCGAACGCAGCGAAATCTTTGAGCCAAATATTCTGAGTGGATTTATCGGCGAGAAGAATCTTTGAGCCAAATCTTCCCGAGTGGATTTATCGGCGAAGAATCTTGGCGAGCCAAATCCTCCTGAGAGGAGTTATCTGAATGAGGAAATGCTTGGGCTTCTCACAGACGGGCCCAAACATTTAGGGGGCTTAGGCCCAATCATTATCTATTTTAATTCTGCATTTAAATTACCTAAGGAATATCCATCCGTGTGTGGACCCCACTGTTTGTTACAAATATGGCCTGCGGCCGATGAATGAGATATCAGAAAAATTTACACTATTCTCTCTCATCTAACTATCTCTCTTCCTATCTAATTATCTCTCTCCCAATTTCTTCAAATCTTCATCTCTCGATCTCTTACTCTCTTCCTCTATATGCAATTTACCTTCTTATTTCCAGAAAATTATACAAAAAAATATGGATTATATGAATGAGATATCAGAAAAATTTACACTATTCTCTCTCCTCTAACCATCTCTCTTCCTATCTAATTCTCTCTCTCCCAATTTCTTCAAATCTTCATCTCTCGATCTCTTACTCTCTTCCTCTATATGCAATTTACCTTCTTATTTCCAGAAAATTATACAAAAAAATATGGATTATAGTGTTGGTAGTGCTGGGTTTGCTACAGGAGTTTCCTTTTTTAGGTGTGCAAATATTTTTGGGGCGTCCCAAAAAGGAACTTGGGCAAATTTTTCTGGGACGGAGGGAGTAATATATATTAATGGCCTATCGCACCACAAAATTGGCTTACTTTTGCCACAATGAAAACTCAAAACATATTGTCCCTAAATTGCCACCCCTATGCCTTAAAAAAGAAAAATCCCCTTCCCGTGCGTGTTTGTAGGTGATTATGTTGTTTTTAGCATCAATAATGTAATATATGTGGCTACAATCTTACTTAGAACTAGAAACTTGATCTATAGCAGTAAACCATACCGATGGATCGTCTGTGTGTAATTTCAGTCTATATTCGAACTTTCCAGAGATGGCTGACTTATGTGTTTTGTTGTGAATATATAAGAGATTTCAAGGGCGGTCATATGGTATGCTTGGAACCTCTGAAATGTATAATGAAGGCGAGCCTGATTCTGCTAGACAGACTCATGCGGAGGAGTTCAACTTTAGTGAGGTGTTTGTGCATCAAATGATACATTCTATTGAGTTCGTATTGGGTGCCGTTTCAAATACTGCATCATATCTCCGTCTGTGGGCACTGAGGTACACTAGTTTTGATTTTCTGTTTGCACTATATTGATAATTGGCTTAATGTCATATTTTAACTGTTATACTTGTCCAATTACAGTTTGGCCCATTCAGAATTATCGACAGTTTTCTACGAAAAGGTTCTCGTTCTTGCCTGGGGGTAAGTTTTTTTCAAAATTCGAGAAGTTGCATTACACTTTGAATGTCTGTCTTAAATTACATAGACACATAGTGAACAAGGACTAGTTAAAATGGTTTTTCTCAAAAAAATTATATATCATTTTTTTTAGTCTATAGTACATTTATGCTGATTTCACCTGACTCAGATCTATGTCCTACTCATGTAAAAAAACTAATAAATGGAAAAAGAAAAAGTCATTTTGATCCATACCTATATTAGGTTTCTCAAGATTATGGACAAACCCCCTTGTGTTTTAGAATTTCAAGATTCTTAACCGTTGTGTTAAGCTTATTTTACTGATATTGATGGTAAAAAATGCAGGTATGAGAATATTATAATTCGATTAATAGGTTTCGGAGTTTGGGCATTCGCAACAGCGTTTATACTACTGATGATGGAGACTCTGAGCGCTTTCCTGCACGCATTACGTCTTCACTGGGTGGAATATCAGAACAAATTCTATAGTGGGGATGGATATAAGTTCAAGCCCTTTTCGTTTGCTGCATTAACTGATGACGATGAATAGTTTCATTCCTAATTAGGTGTAGTATTTTTTGGAGGTAATACGAAATAGAAAATGATTTTTTGCAGTGGGAATAGTATACACAACAATTGAACAATTGATCAGAACTGTTGTCGTCGTTTTTTAACTATACTAGTTGTTGACTAGACTTGTAATTGTAAACTCTCACTCGTGATTCTTTAGATGCAAAGCCATTAATTCCTCCACCGGGATTGACGAGTTAGTTGTAAAGAGACACCTTTTCTTTTATACATACGTAGAATCAATTTCTCGACCCTTGTTATTTTGCAGAGCTATATATATATAGAACCATTGGTAAAATGCTATATTATATGCCTTTTTTAAATTATGCGATTCTATTGCATCCCTTTTTTTATCTTCTTGTTAATGGTTTTGGTTCCTCATCTAGCTAGCATCAAACTCTGTTGTAATTTTACATTGGAAAGTGAATGTGGTTTTTGGAAAATTGGGATCTCATTTCTTAAATTATTGAACAACTCATTTCCATCGCTAACATTAATTTTAATACCCTTTAGTAATATAACATCGCCGTCTTTCGTTCTCAAGTTATCGTCTTTCGTTCTCAAGTTATTCGAGATGAATCGCTCGGAAAGACCAGTGGGGTTGTTGTTTCTTTCTGTAGGCGGAATCATGTGTGGATGAACCCCGTTAAGAATGCACACTCCTCCGTCGATATCCATGAGTTCATTCATCAGTGGCGGCGGTGGAAAGTGATGAACTACTCTTCTTGCAAGTATCCAACCCTGCCCATCTTCATCCAAAACAAAAGGACCAAAGCTCAGAAACAAGTTACAAGAAATTAAGAATCAACAATGGAATGAAATTATTGGTCTTTCAATTTTTTCACTGTTTGGTCTTTTTATAATAAGAATGAAATACTATATGGATGGAAAGAAATTAGCAACGGCCGTTTATTTTGTTCAAGAAAAGATCTTGGGAAGATTAAGGAAATATTTACGTATCAAGAATAAGGAAATATTTCCTAACGGTCATATTAACGTTAGGGCCAAGGGAATGTATTACTTACATACATATGGTAATTTATAGTATATTTTTTTAATTAATTAAATCTTTGAGATAAATATATTCCCACTTTAAAGTGGACTTATTAATAATGAGTTATTTTGTAATTAAAATTTTGAAATTTCTCAAGTTTTAAGAAAATATAGATAAAGTAAATAAATTAAGGAGTGTTAATAAAGAATATTATTGTAGGGTTCATTTATGAATAAAGAAAATTTTGTGGGTAAAATATAATAATAATTTGAATAATTAAATGATGATTAAACGGTGGAGATAAAATAATTTTGTACATGTAGAGAATGAACACATTTTTTATGGACGATTAAAATAAAAAGAGCACACTTTTAATTGATGGTGATGGAGGGGTATATTGCAAATTTGCAACGTGACTTACTAAAAGCAAAGCCATTTTCAACAAAAAATTGAATCTTCAAAAGAAATATATTGCAACGTTAAAGTGGACTTGTTAATGGTAAGTTATTTTTAAATAAAATCTTCTAATAGTCAATGTTAATGTGATAAGGGGTTTTATTAATGGTAAGTGATAAAAACTAATTAAGTGAATGACTAAGCTTTTGGTGAAATTTGTTCATAACATGAATTTATCAGTACAATTATAAATTAATATCATAACACTTATCAATTGATATCATTATACTTGTAAATTGAGGTCATAATATTAAATGTTATAAGTATTAGTTTATAAGATTAGTGTATCAATTTATAATTATAATGATATCAATTTCATAGTACGAACAAGTTTTATAGAAGAGTTTGGGTAAGTGTGAAATTATCAAATGTATAAGGCTGAGCAACTTAAAATTTTTAAGGTTTCATGATAGATAGGGCTGAAGACATGAATCACTCATCTCCGATTCGCAAATGACACTGTTATTTTGGCAAAACATCGATTGAAAATGTTAAAGATATGAAGGATATTTTTAGGTTACTCAAGATTTCCCTCCATGGTGTTGGGGTTGAAGATTGTATTCTTAAAGGGCGTACTGATGTTATCGGTTGCAAAGTGGGAAACTTATCTTTTTTTTTTTTTTTTGAGGAAGAGACGAGAAACTCCCCCACCCGTGCCGTTGGCCCCTCAGCCGGGCAGGTTGTAAATCGAAGGATGTGCCCAAGTTGTAGATACTTGTGGGAGAGAGTCAACATGATTCAATCCCCAGGACAAACCTCCATAACATTTCAATGGAGAATTTGTCCCACACGGGTTTGAACGTGCGTTGTCGGGGGACTTCTCCCCACATCACCACAAACTTTACCACTTGGCTATGCCTTTGGGGCTCTTTCATTTACTTGGGCCTATTGATTGGTGCTAACTACGAGTTTCAATAAGAAAAATTCGCACAAAATGCACAACATGACGAGTTTGTAGAAGCTTCCATCAATCCGGACAAAAACTTCTGCATAGTTATAAATTAAGACAAAAACTCATATGAGACGGTTTCATGTAGGGCCGGTCCTATGATTTCAGGGCCCTGTGCAAAAATAAAAATAGGCCCTTTACATATGTATAATAATTAAAAAAGTAATGTATCTATTGATATGAAGATAATTTCGGTAGTTAATTAAATAAAATGAGATGTATAACAATAAAATATATTACTACTATATATAAGTTTCGTTAGTATGATTATATATTTTCAAAGTTAAACAATAAAAAGTATATATAATTTTTTAAAGCACTACAATTACATAATGAAATTTGTAATAATTATTAAAAACAAACTAAAGGAAAAAATAATTAAGAAAAAGACAATACAAAAGAATGAAAAATCAAAACAATAGAGAAACGTAATTTAAAAAAAGAAAAGAAAAAGGAAGGTGAAGGCGAAATTTGAATACTAGATGATGGAACTCAAAAAATTAACAACCCTTGCAAGGGATGAAGACCCTCAAATACTTCAACCACCAAATCCGCTGGCTTAAGTTTAGAGAAATTAAATAGCCTGCAACGTATTTTATTCAAGGGTACAGAAATCGGTAGGCGTCAGGCGGGCGTTTCTAGGCCGTCTAAATTTTTTTTTTTTTTTCAACATGAAAAATCACAACAATTAACATAAAATCATAGTCATAAATTACAAAATAAGAACTCAAAAGTCAAAAGTTCAAAACAAATTCTCATCATCAATGACAATAACCAAATTAAGTGGTACGATGATCGGAAGGTTGCTCATCTCCATAAACACGATCATCATCAGACTCAAACTCAATGCCCTCCTCTACATCCTCATCATCCGAAGAGAAATCAATCCTCATTAAGGTTCTCTAGATTTCTATTAGTATTAATTAAAAAAAAAAAAAAAACAAAACAAATTGTAAATAAATTGTAACCGGATCGTGAACGAAAGGCGAGAGAGAGAAGAATTAAAAACGGACGTCAAAGTGCGACGTCGCGAACCAAGCGAGCACGCTAAAGCCGAACGCTAGCTACCGCCTTGCACCAACCCCATGCGTCGCCAGACCAGGCGGAGAGCGACTAAGCGTGTTGGGATTGTTGGAGCCTGAACGAAACCGGAATGCGTGGGCGGGAGGCTTCTCGACCAGGTTTCGTTGTCGAGCACTTATGCTCGGTCGAAGGCCCCCCCCCTCTTGTGCCGACATAGGCGCCGACGACGTAAAAGGTGAGCTTCGGCCAATCGCACGAAAGGCTCTAGTCGGCGATTCCGGAGGCCCGACGCAGAAAATAGGGTTTCGGCGAGGATGAGCCAAATCTAGGGTTTTGGCCCAGTTTCCCAGTTCGGGTTTTTTGTATAAATAACCCTCTAACTCCCCCATTGTATCTTGCAGACTATTTACCACTATCTTGTATGATCATCTGAAGAAAACTAATAGATCTCTCCGCTTGGTAGTGCCCCGGATGTAGTCGGTTTTGATTAACCGGTAACCAAATTGTTTGTTCCTTAATTCGTTGTTCCATTATTTTCTCCTGTAATTGCTTGCTTAAATTCCTAACAACTGGTATCAGAGCATCAAGATCAAGGGATCTGGTGGGAGCAATTATGGTGGCTGAAGGGAAATCGCATGTTGAGAAGTTTAATGGAACGGATTTTGGATTCTGGTTCTTACAAGATCAAGATGGGCGTTGACACGCGATTGAGATCGTTGTATCAGGTTAGATGCAAGATCAAGATGGGCGTTAGACCGTGCACGAGATCGTTATGTCGAGGTTCATGCAAGATCAAGATGGGCGTTGACACGTGGGTTGAGATCGTTATATCGGGTTGGATCTGAAGATCAAGATGGGCGTTAGACACGTGCACGAGATCGTCTGGGGAATCGATGGCGAATGATTCAAAGGAATGTTGTGGGGCGTTGTTTGGTTACAGTGCGAATCAAAAAAAAGCGTTGAGGGCATTGCTTGGATCGAATGGGCGTGAGGGTTCGAGTTCTTGGTCTTATGGGCGGCAGTGATCTGCGGTGTTCGAGAAGGATGTTGTGGGACGTTGCTTGGATCAAGTGTGGATTCGAAGTCAAACGTTGAGGGACATTGCTCGAAGTGCCTAGTTTACTGTTGATGAGAGATTGGAAAGACGAGTTACAGTTGGAGTCAGTCTCCAGGTGGGAGATTGTTGGGTTTTGGAGTCTGAGTTGCGGAATGAGTCCGGGGAGGACAAGACTTGCGAATGAGTCCGGGGAGGACAAGACTTGCGGAATGAGTCCGGGGAGGACAAGGCGTCCAGGCCAGTTGAGGTCGTGCACTTCGCTCCAAGATGTTAGTCTCGAGTTCGATCTCGGTGGGAGATTGTTGGGATTGTTGGAGCTGAACGAAACGGAATGCTGGGCCTTGAGGGCGCTTCGACACATGCTCGTGGTCGAGCACTTATGCTTGGTTGAGCGCCCCCATGCAAATAAGAACATAAAGCGCCGACCGTAAGGTGAGCTCGAGAAGAACCGCTCGACCAAAGGCCCTGGTCGAGCGGTTCCGGAGGCCTGGACGCAGAAATAGGTGTTGGGATATTTTAGTTTTGATGAATTATGCCAAAACATTATCAACTTGTGTTATTGAAGCCAATTTACAGATAACAAGTTGAGGGGGAACGAAAGAACAAGTTGAGGGGGAACTCACGAAATCGAAAGATGATCGAGATTAGACGAGGTCATAGACGAGACCGACGAGATCGATGAAAGTTAGATGAGTTCAGAGTTAAACCGATGAGTCAGGCAAAATCGTAAAAGAAGAAAAAGCTAAGCCGGAAGAGAAGGTTACCGTCGGAAGATGAAAGGATGAGACCGGGTCAAGATCGACGCGGATCGAGATCGATATATGAAGATGAGCGGATGAGACCGATCGAGATCAGACGTGATCGAGATCAGATATGATAACCTGATATGCTAATCTGATATGATGTACTTACCGATCTTATCCCGATATGTTGATCTCAAGATGTGTTGATCCGATCAATCGAAATGATCGATCGTGCAAAGAAGAAATCGAGATAATTTCGAGTAAAAAGTAATCGAGACTCAAGAATATCTCGAGACTCGATAAAAGTAAAACGATCCGAGACTCAAAGAAAGAAAACCGATCCGAGATTCAAGAAGTAAAAGTGACCGAGGGTCGATGTCCGGTCGAAGAATCAACTCGAAATACTGAAAGTGTCGATGATGCCCGACGACAAGGTCCACAAGAGAAGTCTGTTGAATCAATAAAACCCGAGACTCAAGATAAGTCACCGACACCGAGACTCGGATAGACTGCTCAGAGAAACCTCAAGACTCAAGATAAGTCTTCAAGACACCGAGACTCGAGAAACCATGAAGACACAAGATTACCGAATACTCAAAGATAAAACTCAATGTTCCGAGGCAAAGAAACCGAGGAATATAAATTGTTGGAATTCAACCGGCGTGGACCAATGAGAGGAAGACAACCAACTGAAAAAAGTGCCGGAACTTATAAGGAATAGTATGGATTTGAATGTGATTCTCTCCAACGGTAACATTCAAATCCACACTATAAATACAAAATCTTCCATCAAATTAAGTGTGGAGAATGTAGCAAACGATGCTACAAAGCTAAGAAGACAAATACTCAAGCTTTCCCACCATAGAACACAAGTCTGTAGATATACACATATATTCAAAGAGTGTTCTAGAACCCAATCTAAGCAACCCACGATGTATCCTAAGCTTAGAGAGATTTTCCCAACCTTAGCAATTGAGGCTAAACAAATGTAAGGGAAAATCTCACCATAGTTGGAGACAACACCAAACCCAAACCCCATTCTCGTAAGAGATAACTAGTGGTGAAGTGAGGTAGTTGTTAGGCAAACCCGTGAGAGGGTGATAAGTCCAGATGGAGTGTGAACTCGTTAAACATCTAGAGGCGAGCCCGAGAAGGTGATAAGTCCAGAGGCGAGCCCGAGAGGGTGATAAGTCCAGAGGCGAGCCCGAGAGGGTGATAAGTCCAGTTGGAGTGAGAGCTCGTTAAATATCTAGAGGCGAACCCGAGAGGGTGATAAGTCCAGTTTTGAAGGAATTTCCCTAGGAACAGGGAGAGTGGATGTAGGAGCTTGAGTCTCCGAACCACTATACATTGTTGTGTTCTTTACTGCTTTACGTTCTTATCTTGTCATATGCATTTGATTATAAGCAAAACACAACACATGAGCTTAAAATGCAAAAATCTGGAATTACCATTCCTTCAGCCCTGTTTTTATATGCATTTCATGATTATTCCGCATTTCATGGGTTTTCCACCGGGCCTATCAATAGGGTTTCGGCCAGGATGGGCCAAATCTAGGGTTTTGGCCCAGTTTCCCAGTTCGGGTTTTTTGTATAAATAACCCCCTAACTCCCCCATTGTATCGTGCACTACTTGCACTATCTTATACGATATAGTAGATCTCTCCTAGCTTGGTAGTGCCCCCAGACGTAGTCATTCCTTACGAACTGGGTAACCAAATTGTTTGTTCCTTAATTCGTTGTTTCCATTATTTTCTCCATAATTGCTTGTTTAATTCCTAACAAGGCGCTATAGGGATAAATTGGTCGCCGGGCGCGATCTTGGCGCGCTTGCGCTCTTGGCCGAGCGGGCAGGCCGAGCCTGACGAGGCGTGGGACCACGAAAGTGGACGCTGTCCCGGCGATGCTTCGAAAGCCTTAAAGCCGTGGGCGACGGGCAAGATGGCCGAGCCGGGGCCCGAGGCGTCTTAAGCACGCGACTCGCTTTCCTGGGTCGTGAGCTACTCGTTTTCCGGACGTCATCTTAACCCAAGACGGAGGACACTCGTTAAAGAATTGTTGCGGATTCAGTGGGAGCCTTTCAGGACGAACGATGAAGGCAAAAAGAAGAGACGATTTCTCGAGATCAAGATATAAAATTTAAACCATGACAGTTGGATATATGTGCCCAACTTGATTTATTTTATCTTGATGCTTGTTTTAAATTCGTGCTATTTTATTTGTTAAATGTGATTGGATGATTTAAAATTGTCAAAAGAAAATCTCACTTTCGAAAATTACTAAGTATGTTTTAATTGATAAATTTTATTCCGGATAATAAAATTAAGTCAATATTGACCTCCATGATTTATTTATTTGTGAATTCTTTTGGAGAAATTTCCCCAACGGAACGGCCAAAAGATGGTTTTCACATGAATAAATTCTCAAAAGGATGATTGTGAATTATTATTAGTGACGACGATGATCCTTCCAACGAGGCTCGTTCAAAGCGAAGTAATAATTCTTTATTTAATCATGGTTATTACTTAAATATAAAATTGATATGCATATCTTATAAAGTCCCATCAATTTTATATTGGTCAATTTTTCCGACTATTAATTTTGAATTAAAGGTTTATAACTGATCCTGTTTGTAACCTGTTTGAATGTGTTTAAATAGAGAGTTCACCCAACGTGATCTATTTAAACTGTTTTTTTTTTTACAGGAGATTTGCTTTATGAAATCACAAGTATAAACAATAACTAATAATCTTTCTACAATTTTTTTTTACTTAAACGGGGAGTTATTTTATAATAATCTAGGAGAATTAAATATTATATTTCAATTGTACTGTTCTAACTTCTAAGCCATTATATTTGAAGAAATAATATATTGACAAAATTATATATGAACAGGATAATGCATATATTAACTGATTTTTAATAGTGAATAAACTGATTATAAGTTTTCTTTATAAATTTATGATAGCTTAATGAATAAATTTATGTATTAAGAACAATTTTTTTGTTTCCATAACGTAGTCTGTTCTCATTGAGTTTGACCATATTTAAGGAAAAAATTAAAAAATTGTTCTCAATAAGTTTGTTCCCGCGTGTTACGCTGGGTTTTACGCTAGTTTTATTATAATTGTTGGTAAGATATTAAAGGATATATTTGGTGGATTTATTATATTGTTTGTAAGATATTAAAGGAAAAAATAAAAGATATTGAAGTATGGTATCTTTTTAAATATTGTTATATCTTAAAATACTTTAGATGAACAGTTGAGATTAAATTTAAAATTAGAGTTATTGAGATTAGATGAATTTTGAAATAGAGCGATTTGGCTTTGCTTAAAAGTTTGTCTTTATATATAGTAGAGATTTAGTGAGCCAGTCCTATGATTACTAGGGTCTGAATCGAACTTTCAAATGGGGCCCTTTCCCTTCACATTTTTTTACGAACTCAAGAATAACATAATTTTTTTTTCAAATGTTAATATGTAATTTACAAAATATTCTATTACTCTTAAAATAATATGACAATTATGTCCCAAATAATTTCATAAATATAACTGATCAAACGATTTTTGTGGTAAAAAATATTTATTAATTCAGAATAATCAAGTTTCTCAACATCGGGAAAACCGCTCTCTAAATATTTATTTCTCCTACTTTTTTTCTTCCAGTCTTTCTCCAAATATGTTTCTTCTCTTCCTCTTGTGGTTTGTTTTGTCTTTTTTTTTTTTAATATTTTAATTAGGATATTAATTTTTTATATCATACAGGCCATTTTTGAAAAAAATTATTAACAAAAAAGGAAAAAAAAATGTTTCTCATATTAAATTAGGGATTGATTCTATTCCGTGATTTTAATTTTCACAAACTCTGGTGTGAAACATGTACTTCACACAAGATCTACTCTTTAATATTTTGTTTATTATGTGATACAAAAATATAAAAGTAAAAAATATTAGATTTAATTTATAACTAAAAGAATTCGGACACAGATAAATGACATACAATATATAAGAACTAACCAATAAATTAAATTACAATATTTTTTTATATTTATTATTTAATATATATATCACCCTTATATCTAATTCCAAGTTTTCTTCTATCTACGTGGCCTTATTTGACTCACGATATTTCAAATTCTAATTTTCTTCTAATTTTATATTTTTTATTTCTAATAAATTATTTAAATTTAAAATTATATTAACTGCCTATTTTTAATTTTTGTCCATCTTTATCTAAACCGCTCCAAGTATCTTAACCACCCCATATTTTTTCTCTTTCTTAACTACAATTTTTCATTCTATCGATTTTTACGTCTTTCATTTCTTTTACTTTTTGTTTTCTCATTTATTCTTCTACCCTCTATTGTTTTCAGAAATATTCTTGGACGAAAGATTTTCCTTTTTGTACATATCCCACCAAGAATTGTTTTAAACAATTGGATGATGATGCTCACAAAGTTTACTTGCACTATTTTTCTCAGCAGATTTGTCATCAGTTACAGAATTTATTTATTAATTTTTTCAGAGCAAAGATTTTATATTTTTCTTTTGCACGACAAATTGCATCTTTCAAAAGTCATATTTTCATTTTAGAATTTTTTTAAAAATTTTGAATTTTTTAATCCATTTATCAAGTTACATATTAGTTCTAAAAAAAAAAAAAAGAGCAGTAATCACAAGTCACATATTAGTTATGAAAAAAAAAAGGGAGAAGTAACATTTTTTTTTAAACTTTAAATATCCCATTTTTCACATCTAATCAATTTCTTCATTCTTTCTGTAGATTTCTAAATCTCCATTGCAGAATTCTACGGTCTCCACCGTTTAAAATCGGATTTTTGGTTATTTCAATGATATTGGATTAATCAAAATGGATTTCTAGATCCAATTTCTCTATTTTTGTATTGATATTTTTATTTGATATGAATTTTGGTTTCTTAGATTTTCGTGATTAATTTCACTTTTTTTTTTTTTTTGGTGATTGGTATTTTTCAAATAGATATATTTGTAACAAAATTTATAGATTTTTGTGGAAACAATAATATTTCAAACACCATATCTATTCTTCATATCTTTATTTTCTAAAATCTGTAAGTTATGCGGGACGCATCTTCATGTTTCGAATCTTATCACTGTTTCCCAATTATCTTTTTACATTTAATTTTTTTTCATCTTTGCCACTATTTTTTTATGTTTTCATTTGTGTTATTTTATAGAATCGATATTTACCGTCCAATGTTTGCTCATTATTCTGCAATTTTTTTCAATCTTAATTATTAATAAAATATCTAATCTTATTTTAACCATTCGAAACATCGATAGTCACTTTTCTTCTTTCTTTTATTCATCATCATGTACTCCTATTTTTTAATTTTTAATCTAAATTCAAATATAATCTTATTTTAGCCATTTTAAATAAAAAAAAATTCTTAATTATTATTTTTACAATTCCGTGTAATACGCGGGAATACAAACTAGTATATATATAAATGATACTAAAAAAATGGGCCCCAAAAAATTTGACCATATTTTAGGGCCTGAATCGTTCGATTCATTGGCCTCATAGAATGATCGCCCCTGATAATTTAGAAAAAAATTCATATGAGACGGTGTACAATCAAATACAAATCGCATCTTCCAAAGTGTTAAAACGTCAATGCTCAACTGATACACCGTCTCATCTTGAGACCGTCTCATGCAAATGTTCCTCTAATATTTATGATCGGCTCAGTGCTCTATTTGAACTCCGATTATAAATATTATAATACTTATATTAGTTCTCGCTTTCTCTACAACTTTTTTCTCCTTTTTTAAGCTGTGAAGTTGCGGATCGTTGGAAACTGAAACATTCATTATATATTGATTTTTCTCGAAATTTTGCTGGTTAATAGCATCCTTCAACTTTAATTATTACATTCACTTGAGAAGTAATGGGAATAAATGAAGAGTCATTCATATTAATATTACTTGATAATTTTGTAATCAAATATACTAATAATCAATATTTTTAAATCCAGACCAGTCATTGAACGGGGCAATAAACTGAGTCATTGGTTCGACCGGTCGAACCGTTGTAAAAAAATAGATAACTGGAATGGTTATTCACTTATTCATATATAGTTATGCATAATTACATATCATAAAATTCAATATAACATATGAAATATATTCCTTTTAAAAAATGTGCATATCCAAAAATAAATATGAACCAAAAAATATCTCAAAATATATCTCTTTTTTTTTTTTTTTTTTTTTTGAAAGGATCTCAAAATATATCTCTTAAAATGTACAACTAATGCCAATTAGTTTATCTCCTAAAATAACTCACAAGCATTTAAGTATTTAAATGTTAATTTTTTAAAAAATTTACACTACAATATAAATTACATTATATAAAAAAGTGTGTTACCATAGACAATAAATAACACTTTTAAGGGTGTTACAATTATTAATGTTGCCTAAAATCTAAAGTAACACTTTTAATAACTTATGTATCACTTTAAAAAAATATTCTCATCATATAACACTTTATGGTAACACTTTTAAAATGTTACCAGATGAACTTTAGGTAACACTTTTTATAAGAAAATAAATTATTCAAAAAATTGTAAAAAATGTTCTTCTGGGGATTGAATCATGAACCTCATGGTTCAATATCCTAACAATTTCCAACTATGCTAACCAATTCAATTTCTATACTTTGTATAGTAATTATACTTAATACGTTTTTTTTTTGTTTTTTTTGTTTTTCATTTCTTTTTTTTTTTACTTTTTTCTTTTTCAGAATTATCATGAATTAATATCAATACAATTAACTCTCGATACCCAAATAATTTTTCACCCACTTTAAAAAAAAAAAAAACTAAAAATAGTATATGTGCATTTTATGTTAAAATTTTAAATAAAAAATATAAATTATAGTTAGGTATATATAAATATAAATATTATTTCTTAAAAAAAGACACAATTTTTTTATTATGTAATAAATTTAAATAATATGAACATAAATATTATATTTATAAAAATATTTTATAAATTACTACCTCCGTCCCAAAAAAACATGCAAGCCACCTTTATTATCGAGTTTTTTTTGTTTTTTTTTTTTTTCATTTTTTTTTTTTGGCTTTTTTTCTTTTTCAAATTATTATGAATTAATATCAAATGATAAAGTGATTTTTTTTTAGGAGGGTATTATAGATTACCTCTCATTTTTTATATGCATCTTTAAAAATTACTTTATCATTTCAAATACTAATAAAAAACTTTTAGTGAATTTTTCATTTCAAAAAAAGTGATTTTTTAAGGTGAAAATAATAAATCTTTAAAATTACGTTATCACAAATACTTTTTATGGGACGAGGGAGTATTATTTACTAAGGTAATAAAATAATATAATAAATTATTTATACAAGAAATATATATAAATGAAGTTCATATAATATATTTCAAATATATTAATTATATGTATTATAAAAAAAATATGTTTATATATATGTTTATTTAAATAATTAATACAAAGTCCTACTAAAATATGATACATAAGTAAAAGTGTTACAAAAAATTGTTATTTATGTTAAAGTGTTACTTAAAAAGTGTTACATTTGTTAAAGTGTTGCTAAGAAGTGTTACATATGCAAAAATATTACCTGAGAAATGTTACCTGAGAAGTGTTACCTAAGAAGTGTTACCCAGGGACGGGTCCAGAAAATTTTCATGACGGGGGCACAAAAAAGTGTAAATACAAATACATTAAAAAGTTTTACCTATTGACACCCAAGTCTATTACAATTAAAATTTATGAATTTTCATAGACTGAAATCTATTTTTTCAACTATTACTGTTATTTAAACACACTATCACGGAGAAAAACACAATTAGAATTTATGGATTTTCATAGGCTGAAATCTATTTCTTCAACTATTATTGTTATGTATGTTGGGGTTATACGTGAAAGTATGTTTTTACTTTGTATAACCTATGTATTAAACACTTATTTACTGAAATAAATTATTTATCACTGTTGCTTTAAATATGATTGAATGTTATATATATTTATTGCAAACCGTTCATATAATATGACATGTTACATTGAAGTTAACGTGGTGATACCAGATCAGAGAAGATCACGTTAACAGTCCCTTGCAAACTAGTGCGTGTTTCACAAATTAGATAGACCCGAACAGTCTATTGGTAGAAGTTGATGTGTAAGTCTCAGATTGACTTGTCTTGACCAAGAAATTACACTAGTGCATTCGATGTGCTGAAGCGGACCTGCAGAGAGGATAAACTCATTCGCACTGACTTATGGGATGAAGAGTTAGACCCCAGTGGTTGTTGATTTCTTAATCTCTGTCACTTAATAAGGACCGTGTGCGATTAATAATTATTGCTTTGACTTATAAATGGGAAGATAATCATTGAGACTTCGATACCCTATATCTTGGACAATAATATTAATTGTATGACGGTTGCTAAGATTAATACAGAGAATCGTGTGCTTGCAAAGTCTTGCGTGATTGGTCCCCTTGGTGGGCTCGGAACCTTTATCATACCAAATCTTGCAAGTTGAATTAATTTTCCGGTATGGATAATAAAGTTGAGTTGTCCTTACTCCAAGGATAAAGATATTAATTAATGTAAATTTTTTCAGTGGCTTAATTAATTAATGGACTAAATAATCTTAAACACGGAAAATAATGACCGGGAGCCATATTACCGTAATATGAGTTAAGATTGGATAGTGCAATATTAATTATATAGTGGAATTAATTAATATTAATGGGCTGAATTATATTGTGGCTCAATATTGGAATTCAGAAGTCCATTGAAAGGTCCATCTTAATTCTCCTAAAGGCCCCTCAAGTAGCCCAAATACAATCCAATAAATAAAAGGTACTTAAAATAAAATAAATGATTGTTGCCTAATATTTTGTTTTTTTTCGAAAATTTTAAAGAAAAGAGGGAGAATAAATTTTCTTGAAAAGATTTTATGGAAAGGATATAAGTATTCTTGGAATACAAAGATTATCTCATAAATTCAAGAAATCTCCCACTTGGTATCTTTAATGGGATTTTTCGAAAATATTTTATAAGAAAGTGAATAAAGATTTTCTTGATTTTCTTAGAAATATTTTATGGAGAAAGATATGTATTCTTGGAATACAAGAATATCTCATAAATTCAAGAAATATACAATCTTGCAAATCTTTCATGAAATTTTCAAAAAATATGAGAAAATAAGGGTGTGAGATTTTTGTGGAAAAATACACATGGAAAGAAGAATATATGAGACATATTCAAGATTTCTTGGAGATCAAGAAAATATCTTTCCTAACCCTAATTGGACTCCAAATTTTCGACCACCCCCTTTTTATAAATAGGGGATGAATTCTTCATCCCCAGTGCAATTCCATGTGCTGGAAATATTAAAAATCCACAAAGGTGGTGCAACAATTTTATTTTTTTCCCCTGTTTTATAAATCGTTCATTGGAGAACCTCCCACCGGGTTATTGAGCGAGGACTTGGGAATACTTGAGAAGGACTTTTGGTTGGTAGCGAGATACTTGATTCTGTCTGTCTCAGACTGTCTCTCCAACAGGTACATTTACGTAAACTCCTAAAAATTCTGCATGCTAGGATCTCTTACGTGAATTTTATTTGCATGTCGTTGTTGGCGTAATTATTATTTGAATTCACTTAGGTAAATTCATGCTAGTAATAATTGTTAATTTAAATTTGTGTTTATTATGTCATACCGATAGATCATGACATGTGTTATCCCAACAATGTAAACACATTATCACGGAGAAAAACTTGTGTGAACCTGAATTCACCGAAAATTCTATTTTTTCAACTATTATTGTTATGTATACACATTATCACGGTTATATGTATGCGCGGTTGCAATTAGTTATAGTTTATATTTATATAATAATATAGAAATAGGTGTTGAGGAGCGGAATGGAGTGCTGGACACTGTAAAGTGGAAGTTGGTGGTTTGGGAAATAATATTTGAGATAATACATTTGAATTTGAATTAGAATTAAGAGTACAACATACATATATATAAACAGTGCATTAGAAAAATAAATCAACGAGGGCACGTGCCCCCATTTCAGGAGAATCTCTAGTGTTACCTATTTAAAAGTGGTACGTGCAAATGTTATATATTAATAAAGTGTTACATAATACATAAATTATAATAGTGTTACTATAATATGTTACATAAGCTAAAGGTGTTACAATACAGTGTTGCTTAGGTTAATTATGTTGTAGTGTTGCACACGAAAGTAAATGTCAATATTCATTGTCATTGGTTTTCTTAATGTTAAAAGCAAAACCACAAATAATAATGACCTTATTAAAAAAAGCTTATGTGAAATCTTGAGTCAAAACACAAAACTCTCTATCCCTTCCACAAACTATCTTCGGGCTTGGTGTTACGAGCATGGGAGCGATTTCAGAAGGTGTGGCGGAGGTTACAACTAGAGGGGTGGAGGAGACTAGGGTTTTGATAGAAGAGGAGGAAAGTGAATCGAAGTCAATGAGTTCAGAGAAGGAGATTCTTTGTCTGAATGAAGAAGTGGGCCAAAAGAAAAAGGAGACAACTAATGGGCCGATTGAGAGTGGCCCAAATAAATAAATCAGAATGGGCTTATTTAGTTAATTAGGCCAGCAGAGTTTCATATTTCAGTCTTTTGTTTTATTAATATTGCTGAAGTTTGTCTGAATGAAGAAGTGGGCCAAAAGAAAAAGGAGACAACTAATGGGCCGATTGAGAGTGGCCCAAACAAATAAATCAGAATGGGCTTATTTAGTTAATTAGGCCTGCAGAGTTTTATATTTCAGTCTTTTGTTTTATTAATATTGTTGAAGTGGTGGTCCCCACAGATTGTTACAAACAGTGGCCTTTGGCCGAGATATGCTATCAGAAAATTGAGTCTCAAATCTCTCCCTCTCTCTCTCTCTCTCTTCTAACTAATCCTCTCTCCTCTCTCTAATTGTTTTTTTCATTCAAGTTTTCTTTACATCTTCATCCTTTTGCCCAGAAAATTACAAAAACAGTCTCACAAAATTACAGAAAATCATCAAAAACCTAACATTTGGTAATCAGAGCCTTGATTCTGATCATGGCTGAAGGAACCCGCTTCAAGGATCTGCAAGAGTCACAAAAAAAATTGGAAACATTAGTTCAAACAGAAAATCTAAAAAGGGAAGCAAGTGAAAGAAGGTTGACAGATAATATGAAGAAGTTAACAACAAAAATAGAGGAGAAGTTTGACAATGTTGCTAAGACTTTAGCACTATTACAGCTGCAACTGAGCAACAAGGATAATGGAAATGGGCAATCATCTGGAGAGTTTATTTTGGGGAAACCTAACCAGGATCCTTCTGGCCCATTGCCTCTACAACAGTACCAGGATTCTTCAAGGTAGAGATTCAACAGTGAGGGTACTAACTTTCATAATCCAGTCCCTAAGATTGAATTTCCTAGGTTTGATGGATCCAAACATAGGTCATGGATCATTAAATGCAATGGGTACTTTCAGCTAATGCCTAAATTGACTGATCAACAGAAGATCACACTTGCCTCAATTCATTTTGAAGGTAAGGTTGCTTTATGGGTTCAAAATTTCAATCAAAGAAATGTAGATCTTACTTGGATGCAATTCATAGACATATTATCCACCAGGTTTGAGGAAATCAGAGACTCATCAGTCATCTCTGACTTCAACAAACTCAGACAATTTGGCAACTATGAAGAGTATGTGGATACGTTTGAGGAATTGAAAGCTTGTATGTTGTTAATAACTAGAGACATTTTTTCAGAAGCCTACTTTGTGGCTAGCTTCATTGGAGGGCTTAATGATGAATTAAAATCATCAGTTTCAATGTTTGAGCCAGGCACATTACAACATGCTATCAAGTTGGGAAGGAAACAAGATTTGACCATTGTTGCACTAACTAAGAAATTCAAACCCTATTCTAGGGTTTCTAACACTAATCCTAACCCTAACCCTAACCCTAACCCTAACTCTAATTTTTCACAGTGGAAGAAGGGAGATAGTGTTGGTGGCACTAAAGCAACTGCACCAAGTTCAAAAGCACCATTCAAGGTGCTCACATCCTCTGAAATGGCTGCTAGGAGGGAGAAAGACCTTTGTTGCAATTGTGATGAGCCTAAGAAGAAGAAGTGTATGGTGCTGATGTGATGGAGGAGGTGCAAATGACCCTAAATGCTTTGTCAGGAGAAGATGGAGTTACAACTATGAGGTTGTTTGGGGAATATGGCAACCACAAGTTGCACATTCTCATTGATTCAGGAAGCACACTGAGTTTTATACAGGCTTCTACTGCTAAGAGGCTTAACTGTACTACAACATCAGTTAAACCTTTACTAGTGAAGGTGGCCAATGGGCAGAAGTTAATAAGCTCTCAACAAGTGAAACCCTTCACTTGGGAAATGCAAGGACATAAGTTTTCCTATCCATTGAGGTTGTTGGAGAATGAGGAATGTGACTTAATATTAGGAGGGGATTGGCTCAAATTTTGCAGTCCAATTGAATTGAATTATGCAAAAATGACTTTCACAGTTAATTTGATGGGCAAAAGAGTTAAGTTACAAGCTCTTACCTCTTCTGCTGAGTGCAAGTTAATTTCTGACACAGATCTGTACCAGATGGTTCACCTTGAGGCTAGTGATGAGATTGAGGAACTATTTCTTATCACTACAACACATCTTAATCAACTAGAGGGGTCTACACAGCTAGAAAAGTTACTGTTAACCTAGACATCTTTGAAGAACATGTATGCCTACCACCTGAGAGAGGAGTAGAGCATCAGATTCTCCTGAAACCAGGAAGTGCACCAAAGCAGCAGTATCCTTACAGAACTTCTCATTCACATAAGGGTGAGATTGAGAAGATTGTAAAAGACCTATTGAGTTCTGGGGTCATTCAACATAGCAAAAGCCCTTTTGTTTCCCCTGTGATACTTGTTAAAAAGAAGGATGGAACATGGAGGGTTTGTGTGGATTACAGATATCTTAATGAGTTAACCATCAAGCATAATTACCCTATTCCAATTATTGATGAGTTATAAGATGAGCTACATGGCTCAAAGTTCTTTTCTAAAGTTGATTTAAGGTCTGGGTATTTTCAGATCTTAATGACAAGGGAACATAGGTACTTAACAACATTCAGGACTCATAATGGGCACTATGAGTTCTTGATTATGCCCTTTGGACTCTGTAATGCACCAGCAACCTTTCATTCACTGATGAACCAGGTATTCAGAGATCACCTCAGAAAGTTTGTTTTAGTGTTTTTTGATGACATACTGGTGTACAGTGAGTCAATGGAACAATATTTGAGGCATTTAGAAGTTGTGCTGCAATTATTAAGGACACATCAGCTATTTGCTAAGAGGAGCAAGTGTCAATTTGGCCAAAACAAAGTGGAGTATCTGGGACATATAATCTCAGATAAAGGGGTTGCTACAGATCCAGACAAGATTGAGTGCATGCAGAAGTGGCCAAAACCTCGAACTATCAAGCAACTAAGAGGGTTCTTGGGGTTGACAGGCTACTACAGGAAGTTTGTTCAGGGATATGGTCTATTAAGTAGACATTTAACATCTATGCTTAAGAAGAATAGTTTCAAATGGAATCCTGAAGCAGAAGAGGCTTTTCAAAAATTGAAAACAACTATGACAACTGTTCATGTGTTGTCAATGCCTGATTTTAATAAAAAGTTTGTGGTGGAGACTAATGCAAGTGGTAAGGGCATAGGAGCAGTCCTAATGCAGGAAGGAAGACCTCTAGCCTACAAGAGCAAGGCTCTGTGCCCTAGGAACCATGCCCTATCTATCTATGAGAGGGAGTTTCTAGCTGTCCTAATGGCTGTCCAAAAGTGGAGGCATTATTTACAAGGACATAAATTTACCATCAAGACTGATCAACAGTCATTGAGGCACCTCTTGGATCAGAAAGTGGTAACACCATTACAACAAAGATGGATTACTAAGCTACTTGGACTGGATTATGATATCCAGTATAAGAAAGGAAGTGAAAATAGTGCAGCTGATGCACTATCAAGGAGAGTTTCAGTGGAGGATTTGTGCAATGTTATTTCAACAATCACACCTAAATGGATAGATCAAGTTTTGCTCAGTTATGACAAGGATGAGTTTGTTGAAGGCATCATTCAAGCTAAAAAGCAAGATTCAGAAACATATCTTACCTTTCAACTCAATGAGGGCCTCCTTAGATATAAAAGAAGGCTTGTTATTGGGTCAGGTTTGGATTTGAGGAGTACTATCTTTGCTGAAATGCATCAGACTCCCTATTGGGGGCATTCTGGAATCACTGGCACTTATCAAAGGATGAAGAAGTTATTCTATAGGCCTAACATGAAAGAAGATGTGGTGTTATGGGTAAAACAATGTGATGTGTGTTCTAGGAATAAGTCCAGCTCTGGCCTTTATCCTGGGTTGTTACAACCACTACCGATTCCAAGGCAGGCTTGGACTCACATATCCATGGATTTCATAGAAGGGTTGCCCAAATCTTGGGGAAAGGATGTTATATGGGTAGTGGTGTAAACCTATTCTCACTTTATAGCCTTGTCACACCCTTTTACTGCTCACTCTATTGCTAAATCTTTTATGGATGTTGTTTACAAGCTACATGGCTTGCCAGTGAGCATTGTGAGTGATAGAGACAGGGTGTTCACAAGTTCCTTTCGGAAGGAACTCTTTAAGCTATTGGGAACTCAATTGCATATAAGTTCCTCTTATCACCCTCAATCTGATGGGCAAACAGAGAGGGAGAATCAGTGATTGTAATAATATCTCAGGTGCATGGTTAGTGATCATCCTAAGCATTGGCTAAAGTGGTTATCTTTAGCTGAGTTTTGGTATAATACCAATTTCCATTCTAGCTTTAAAATGTCACCCTTTGAAGCTCTATATGGTTATGTGCCCACACACCTATTCCTAGGCCCCTACTTGGATTCTAACAATGAAGAGGTGCATGATTTACTTACTCACACACAACATATCACTCAGCAAATCGGAGAAAATCTGTTAAAAGCCCAGAATCGTATGAAGATGCATGCTGACAAGAAAAGACAAGAGAGGAGTTTTGAAGTTGGAGACCGAGTTTTCCTCAAATTTCAACCCTTTCGGCAGAATTCAGTCCACATCCGGAAGAATTTAAAGCTATCATCGAAGTATTTCGGTCCCTATACAGTTTTGAAAGAAATTGGTTCCGTTGCCTACCATCTAGATATGCCACCAGGATCTAAAATCCATCCCATTTTTCACGTTTCTCTACTTAAGAAGCAAATTGGAAAAAAATACATACCTTCACAGTCACTTCCAGAGGCTGATGTTGGTCTGTTCGTAATACGCCCTATTCGCACTCTTGGACAGCGTGTTATTCTGCAGAAAGAAAAGGAAGTACATCAGGTTCGCGTTATTTGGGTAAACGAGGATTGTAATACTACTTCTTGGGAGGATACCGCCTATTTACAGAAGTGTTTTTCCTTGGACCATACTTGGGGACAAGGATCTTTCAATCTGGGGAGTATTGTTACGAGCACGGGAGAGATTTTAGAAGGTGTGGCGGAGGTTGCAACTAGAGGAGCGGAGGAGACTATGGTTTTGATAGAAGAGGAGGAAAGTGAATCAAAGTCAATGAGTTCAGAGAAGGAGATTCTTTGTCTGAATGAAGAAGTGGGCCAAAAGAAAAAGGAGACAACTAATGGGCCGATTGAGAGTGGCCCAAACAAATAAATCAGAATGGGCTTATTTAGTTAATTAGGCCTGCAGAGTTTTATATTTTGGTCTTTTGTTTTATTAATACTGCTGAAGTGGTGGTGCCCACAGGTTGTTACAAACAGTGGCCTTTGGCCGAGATATGCTATCAGAAAATTGAGTCTCAAATCTCTCCCTCTCTCTCTTCTAACTAATCCTCTCTTCTCTCTCTAATTGTTTCTTTTCATTCAAGTTTTCTTTACATCTTCATCCTTTTGCCTAGAAAATTACAAAAACAGTCTCACAAAATTACAGAAAATCATCAAAAACCTAACTGTTGGGATATTTTAGTTTTGATAATTTATGCCAAAACATTATTAACTTGTGTTATTCAAGCCAATCTACAGATAACAAGTTAAGGGGAACGAAAGAACAAATTGAGGAGGAACTCACAAAATCGGAAGAAGATGATCGAGATCGACGAGGTCAATTTCCAGATGAGAATGATCGAGATCAAGCCGAAAGTTAGATGAGTTCGAGTCAACTGATGTCTTTGCAAATCGGCGAAGAAAAAGCTAAAAGCCGAAGAAAATTAGAAGAGAAGGTTGCGATCGTAAGATGAAAGCAGATGAGACCGACGAGATCGACGTGCTCGAGATCGATATGATAACCTCGATATGCTAACCCGATGTAATCGACTGATGTTATCCCCGAGATGATCCTCGAAGAAGTTGTTGATCCGATTAGTCGAAAATGATCGATCGTGCAAGAAGAAATCGATAGCCGAGTCACAATGAGGGTCGTAATGTCTAAATCTCAAGAGTTTAACTCAAGAAGCCCGAAAGTGTCAAGATACCGACGTATAAGGTCCGCCAAGAAAAGTCCGGCCAATCAAGAAACCCGAGACTCAGATAAACCAAAGAAATCAAGACTCAAGATGTTACTAAAGACACCGAGGCTCGATAACTCAAGGCTCTTAAATCAAGACTCGATAACCCGGGCTCGATAACTCAAGGCTCGATAGAATCAAGATCCCGAGACTTTAAGATCCTAAAGAATATAAATTAAGAGACTCGTAAGAAATCAAGAATATAGCCGCTAGAGACTCGTAAGAAACCGGAGAATATACCAAGTAGATTCAAATTTCACGCGGACCAATGAGAGGAAGACGACAAGCCCGAAAAAAAAGCACAGAGTAGTATGGATTTGAATGTGATTCTCTCCAACGGTAACATCCAAATCCACACTATAAATACAAGTTCTTCCTTCATTATCAAGTGTGGATGCGTGAGGAAAGTGTGTGAAAAACACCATCGATACTACAGAGCTAAGAAGATATGGGTTCCAGTAGTTCCCAGCCAAGGTCGTGTGCGAGATAATGCGAGTCCTGAAAATGGCCTCGATCAGAAGACGACTAAGGCATTCAACACAACCACAGAGCCAAATCATCGAAAGATCTCCACCATAGAACACATAGCAAGAAATACACGCATATATTCAAGAGTGTTCTACCCTAGATCTAAGCACAAATGCTATATCCTAAGCTTAGAGAGATTTTCCCATCCTTAGCATTAAGGCTAAACAAATGTAAGGGAAAATCTCAACCTAGTTGGAAACCAAACAAACCTTTACCCAAATCAGTTTGAGTTAGGTTAAGTTTGTCACCGCAAGATTTTAGACTAGGGATTCTAGTTTCTGATTTCTGGGTTCGGTTGAGTGTGAACTCAAGAACATCTATAAGCAATCCCGTAAGGGTGATAAGTCCCGCTTTGAGTCGAACTCGGTAAAACATCTGTTGGGTGTTGGACTAACACATAAAACTAAGTCCATGGGTTAAGTTGGTTAAGTTGGTGCCCGAAAGGGAAGAGTGGATGTAGGGTTTCATTCCAACCACTATAAAATCGTGTGTTCTTTACTGCTTTATGTTCTTACTTATCATATGCATTCGATTATAAGCAAAACAACACACATCGTTCTTAAAAGCAAAAAAATTGGAATCACTCTGCCCTCACCCCTGTTTTATATGCATCACTTGACATGTTTTGCTTCCGCACGCGCAAAATGGGTTTTTCTTCACCAAAAATCGGGACCATCAATTGGTATCAGAGCGGGTAGTTCAAAAGGTCACTGTTTTTTCAATGTGAACATCTGAACTGATACCAACAATTAGTATCAGAGCGGGGAGTTCAACAGATCACTATTTTCAAAGTGACCACCTGAACTGATCTATTTTAAACCAAAAACCCGATCTCTGTAATTGCATATTTTTTAAATGTTTTGGCGTCATTATCAAAAAGGGGGAAATTGTTGGGATATTTTAGTTTTGATAATTTATGCCAAAACATTATTAACTTGTGTTATTCAAGCTAATCTACAGATAACAAGTTAAGGGGGAACGAAAAAACAAATTGAGGGGGAACTCACGAAATCAGAAGAAGATAATAGAGATCAGACGAGGCTGCAGACGAGAATGATCGAGATCAAGCTGAGTTAGATGAGTTCCGGAGTCAACTGATGTGTTGTGCAAATCAGAAGTGAAGAAAAGCTAAAAGCTAGCAAATCAGAAGAGAAGGTTGCAGATCAGAAGATGAGCAGATGAGACTGATCGAGATCAGACGTTATCGAGATCAGATATGATAACCTGATATGCTAACCTCGATGTAATCGACCGATGCTATAATCGAGATGATCCTCGAAGAGTGTTGATCCGACGTCGAGCCGACGATCAGCAAGAAGAGATCGATAGTCCGAAATAATGTGACCCGAGGGTCGTAATGTCCGAACTCAAAGAGTTAACTCAAGAAGCCCGAAAGTGTCGGGTGATACCCGACGTATAAGGTCCGGCCAAGAAAAGTCTCTGAAATCAAGAAACTCGAGACTCGAGTAAATCAAGAAATCAAGACTCGTGATGTCATCAAGACACCGAGGATCGAGTAACTCAAGGCTCGATAGAATCAAGATCCCGAGACTCGTAAGATCCTAAAGAATATACCAAGTAGAGACTCGGAAGAAATCAAGAATATAAATGCTAGAGACTCGTAAGAAACCGAGAATATAGCCGCTAGATTCAAATTTGACGCGACCAATGAGAGGAAGACGACAAGCCTCCAAAAGCTACAAAGTAGTATGGATTTGAATGTGATTCTCCAATCCAGAACATCCAAATCCACACTATAAATACAAGTTCTTCCTTCATTATCAAGTGTGGATGCGTGAGGAAAGTGTGTGAAAAACACCATCGATGCTACCAGAGCTAAGAAGATATGGGTTCCATAAGTTTCCCCCCAATGTCGTGTGCCGATGATGCGAGTCCTGAAATATGGTCCGATGCATTGTACCCGCTAAGGCATTCAACACAACTACAGAGCCAAATCATCGAGCATCTCCACCATAGAACACAGAGCAAGAAATACACGCATATATTCAAGAGTGTTCTACCCTAGATCTAAGCACAAATGCTATATCCTAAGCTTAGAGAGATTTTCCCATCCTTAGCATTAAGGCTAAACAAATGTAAGGGAAAATCTCAACCTAGTTGGAAACCAAACAAACCTTTTTACCCAAATCAGTTTGAGTTAGGTTAAGTTTGTCACCGCAAGATTTCAGACTAGGGATTCTAGTTTCGATTTAAAGGTTTGGTTGAGTGTGAACTCCAGAAACATCTATAAAAGCAATCCCGTAAGGGTGATAAGTCCCGTTTGAGTACGAACTCGGTAAACATCTGTTGGGTGTTGGACTAACACATAAAACTAAGTCCAGTAGGTTAAGTTGGTTAAGTTGGTGCCCCGAAAGGGAAGAGTGGATGTAGGGTGGGTTTCGTCCGAACCACTATAAAATCGTGTGTTCTTTACTGCTTTATGTTCTTACTTATCATATGCATTCGATTATAAGCAAAACAACACACATCGTTCTTAAAAGCGAAAAATTTGGAATCACTCTGCCCTCACCCCTGTTTTATATGCATCACTTGACATATTTTGCTTCCGCACGCGCAAAATGGGTTTTTCTTCACCAAAAATCGGGACCATCACTAACAATCGGAAATCCCTCCCCTCTCTCATATGACTTGAAAGACAATATGAGTTATACGGCCAATAAAAAAAGATTTGAAACGTTAGATTAAGTCTGCACTTGAAAGAAGATGGTAGGCTTGCTGCTTCTCTTTTTCCTTTTTTTTTTTTTTATAACCGGGTCAACCGGTTCTCTGATTCACGGGTCAACCCGATTTTTTACCGGTTTGCTATTCTTTGTTGCTCTGGTTCTTCTTTTTTTTAAACCGTTGGACCCATAGAACCGGACCTATACCATGATCGGTTCCCAATTAAACCGCTCGAACCGGCGGTCCAGTCCGACTTTAAAAACAGTGCTAATAACAATACAATCACCAACTCTATAGTGATTGACCCTTTAATAATACCTATTATTATTTTCATTCCAAACTCATGTCAAGCCGACCCTAATTATATTTTCATCTTCTACATCAATCAATACCTTTACATAAAGAATTTTGTACAACTATTTTATATTGCATTGAAAGATATATCACATAATTTTGAAATTCAATTATACACAAAATTTTCAAATGAGAGTGCAAACTTTATGCTACAACTGAAGAATATTTTCACTATATATTCTTCTCTTTGCAACTACTTTTTAGATGCAGTGCTCTTTCCTGCTGCTTTCGACGAGCCCGTCTTGATTTCCTGCTGCCTTCGACGAGCTCGTCTTAACAAACAACGTACATCATCGGTGATTACCAACTACGTTTTCAAATTCCTTGCAATTAATTTCTATGACAAGCCAACATTGTCAACTTTTGACTCTCTCTAGTTTTTAAAAACTCAATCCTATATCCCTACACATAACATATAAACCTTATTTATTACAATTACAGTCAGTAAATAATATAATAATGTATAAAGTTAAATTTTACACTACACAAAAACTCAGACCAAACACGAATTTTAAAATCATATAAATTTTAAAAAAACCTGAATTTTAAAAATAATTTTTTCAAAGTAATTTAAAACCCAAAACAAAACGTACTATTAAATTTTTATAATTGTGGTTACCCTTATTATATATAGAATTATAGATTATAATAACTTGATACCTACATATTTTAATAGGCCGCATTAATAGAAATATTTTATTGAATTAATTTTCAATATAATATTATACTCCATAATTTAAGAAGTGAACAAATATTTTAAAAAGAAGTCAGAGAATGAATAACTTATTTATAACTTTTGTATTTATAATAACACTAAAAATTTTCTAATTATACTAAACACATTCACTCAATGGACGGTGAGAGTATTTTTAATCCAAAGATTATGAGAAATTCGCTAAAAAGCTACATAACTCTATATATATTTTAAAAAGTTTCTAAAAATGTTCGATGATACTCTATCCTTACTAAAAGTTTTACATAATTTTAGATACAAATGAAAAATTGTATCTTCAAATATATTATGAAAGATAATAAAATTATTAAACTTAATATTATGAAATTCTATACTTATACAAAATTTTGGTTTTCAATTTTTTTTGGTTGGTTTCCAAATCCACTGATGCTCGCGTACATCGACATTTCATGCATTTTATAATTTTGGCTTTCGCGGTTACAGTACAAACTTAATGTGAAATTCAAATTGTATGTTTCAGTGTAAATAAATTGTACTCCCTCCATCCTAAATTTAACCTACAGTTACTGTATGCTCGGGTTTTAAGAAAAAATGATAAAGTGTTGGGGGTAGAAATAGTTGTTTATTAGTATTTTATGTGATAAAATTATAAAGTGATAAATAGTTGGGAGTAGAAAGAGTTCTTTATTAGTATTTTATGTGATAAAATGAGTATTTCCATTTAAGGGAATTGTCAGTTAAGTATGAGACGCCCGAAAAGGAAACTGTAAGGTTAAGTTTGGGACGGAGGGAGTATATTTTAATATAAAAAGATATATTTTATGAAATATAGTATACTTAATGCACAATAGACCCACTCAAAATGAATATGCACAATTGAGGGGTGAAAATGAAATATACTACTCCATCATTCCATACTTGTTTGGACATTTTCCATTTGGGTGCCACTACCCACACCCCAAAATCTTCTAAACACACCTCATTTGTTAAGTACACCCCATTAAAATGCAAAGATTATTATACATTACTAAACAAACCCCATTTCATTCCTATTATATCCTTCCTCCATCAAAATAGAAAAAGAATAATACTTTCCTACCTTTCTTACTTCTAATTAATATTCACTCTCCAAAAAATATAAAAATTGTTCCTTTTATTCATAATTCTTTTTCAAAAATCTAAAAAACTCTTCAAAATTTTTATATAAAATCTGAAATTATTATAAAAAAATCAACTAAATCTTCAGACATATATAAATTCAAAGATTTCTTAGCAAAACAGAAATCTTAAAAAAAAACCTGTAAAAATATAAAAAAAAAATCGACTAAATCAAAGAATCAATTAAACGTAAATAAGATCTAAAAAATTAAATTTTAATTTAATTAATTTTGAAGATTTTTTATATTTTTCTGATTTTATTTAGTTTTAATTGATTTTTATAATTTTTTATTTACTTACTTTTAAAATATAGTTAATTTTTAATAATATTTTTCAGAGTTTATTTAATTATTTCAGTTTATTTTCCAATTTTTTAATTGATTTTTAAAATATAATTATTTCTAATATTTAGTTATGTTTTTAATTATTTTTAGATTTTAATTAATTTTTTTCAAAAATTTCAATTATTTTTTCATGTCTAAATATTTGAAAAAAATTGAGAAAAAATAAATAACTAATTTCAAAGTGTAAGAGATTTAGAGGACTAAAATTAAAGTCAACAAAACTTAATGGAAAAATAATACTCCAATTTATATAGGGTAACTTAGTCATTTTATGTATATTTATTTTTGTCTTTAAAATTATGAGGTGTGTTTAGAGGATTTTGGGGTGTGAGTAGTAGAACTCTTTCCATTTTGTTCTGTCTCACATTTGTTTTGACATTCTTTAAATGTCAATAAAGCAACCTTGTATTTTACAATTATATTCTTCCAACATCTCAAAAATTACACCTCATGTCATTACTTTATACACACTGAAAATCATTTTATCCTCTCATCACTTTAATTAAAAAGTGGAAAAGTCTATAATACCCTCAACTAAAAACCATTTTATTCCCTCAAATACTAATAAACAAATTCATACATTTAATATAGGGATGACAACATGTCGGGTTTTAACCCGGACCCGCCATAAACCCGTCCCGGACAGGGCGGGTTAAAAATCTGTCAAATGGGTCCTAGGGCGGGTTTGGATCCGACCAAACAGGTTCTCGCCGAGTTTGGGGCGGTCCCGAATTAGGTGGTCCCGCCCTGGACCCGCCCCGTGTATATATATATATATATATATTATGTATAATTCATTAAATGCTTAGGGCTTCTTCTTCATTCAAGATTGATTAAGATATTATGTATTTTGTTTGTTGTAATTTGAATGATAAATGATTCTAGTTAATGTTTTTTTTTTTAATAAATAATTTTATTTAGAAATAATGTTAATTGCATTTTATTTTTGTATTGAGTTAGGAGTATGAATTTAAAAATGAAGAGAAAAAGAAAATTAGACAAGCGGGGCGGGTAAAACTCGCAAGGTTCACAGGGCGGGGTAGAGCGGGTCCAAAAATCTGACAGAATAGATTCGGATCCACAAAAAAATTTGGTGGAGCGGGTCCTGGGATAAACCAAACTCATCTTAAACTCGCTCAATAGTCATCCCTAACTAAGGGTGTATTTTGAACTTCTAAAAACAATATCTAGAAGACTTATTTTCAAAGCTATCTCTTACAAGCTTTTAAAAATAAATATTTTTAGAAGCTATTTTTTAGAGTTCTAAAACACACTCTAAATATTATGTCTACAATAAATATTCAAATAAGTGCGGGACCAAAAGAGTAGTAATTTAACAAAGGAGAAAGAAAACGACGAAGAAAAAGGAAAAATAAAACCCCCTTTACAAATATGCTAAATGGCTGTAAAATGAATCCCTTCGTTTCCTGAAACCTCCACACTCAAATCCCTGATCACCCTGAATCTCTCACTACTCGAATAGCTTTGCAGTTAACCTGCATGGTGGCATGCGCTTCTCTTTCTTCTACGGATGCCACTTTCTTCATCAAATATCTTTTACTCTTCGAATTATCTTCCCCTTTTACTCTGCTTTTCTCACTAATCACTGAAATTTGACATCTATCCTATAAATTTTACTAATCGGGAAGCTGAAATTGAGTTGATATGGAGAGGCTGCACAGGAATTCCGAAAATGGACTGCTGGAATTTTACAAGCGGGAGATGGGATTATCTTCTCCCAGGGTTTTTGCTCACCGCGTATCTGCTTCTGAGGTTGGATAATAATCTGTCTGTTTAAAATTGTGATGGATTGAAACTTGAAAGTGTTGTTCGGATCAGTGGATGATTATGTATGAGTGAATTTTATATTTGTTTGCGTTTTGATTAAGTTGTTCATTTTACATTTTCTTTGTTGTTTGATTTATCAGAATGGTAATTGGAGTTGGCTATTGGTTTGGTAGCGGAAATCATGGTGTTTTGACTGTGTTTGCAGTTAATAGGTTTGGCTTTTCGGTGTTTGATTGTAAACAAGAATTGTGATCGGCGTATATTTCTTTGTTCAATTTTTGTTTTGTTTGCTACAGTAATCTGTGTGTTTCGTATCAATCAATAAACATAAAAAGCTGAATGAAGTACCTTGTTAATGCCTTATTTTATTCATACCATCTCGTGTTCTGTTTTGTTTCTGTGGTTGGAGATTAAGGCAATCTGAAGCAACATTCTGAGTGTTAAGTTTAGAAGTTTTCTCCACAACGTGCTATTTAGCAAGAATTGTTGTGCTTCATTCTGACTAGTTAACCCCAAGATCAGTTTCCTTTTCTGGAGGCTACCATCATATGCTAATTATATTAGACGAAACAAAAGCAATTCTTCTGCCACTTCTTCTATAGGTGTTACCTTCACTGGCTGAGCTTCATTCTCGCGCTAATTTTTCATGATTTGATCTCATTTACAACTATCATTCACATCATACCATTCAGCTAGAATTGTTGCTGATTCTTGATGATGTTGCATTAAGGCCTGATTTATCACCTTTTCTATTGCAGTTGTATTTGTCATTTAAATCATAAGAGATTTGTCTGTTATACAATATCTTAGAAGCTCTTTTTCAACTTTTGTGATAGTTCTTAGCCTGGTAGGTAACTTCATTGCCGGTATTGCCTTGGAGTTTGCTCTTGTGAAATTTAAGCCAAACTTCTAGTTTAAACTGGCTACCTGCATTTTATAATTAATTTGACCAAGAGTATATACTAACAACGATAGCAATGTTTTGAACTAAGTATATTTGGTGTAAATTTATGCCTTTAAGTAAACAATTTATTGTAATAATTTGACAAAAAATCGTATGACAACTAGTCTACTAGAGTCAAACCCAGCCCACTTGTCCTAAGATGGAGTAAGAACCACATGATTTATTGTTTATTGTTGGATAAGAAGTAGTACAGTGCAAAAATATATGTACTTTTATGGGGAAAATAGATAGAGTGTTTGAAAAAAGTAAATGTGCTCTATTTACTTGGTTACCCAGATCGGTTGAAAATTTGTTCATTTTGATGGTGCGACTTTGTCAGTCTCCCTTCTTTATATACAAGTGCTCAAAAGCTTCTGATTTGTTATATTTGTTTTACAAATACCGTTCAGGGAAAACAACTAATATTGACCAACTAATACCTTTTAGTAAAACAACTAATACATTTAAAAATGCACTTGAATCACACAATGCAACTGGTGCATAGAAATGTTTGCCTTTATTTTCATTTTTTTTTTAAATACTTGATTTTACCTCATAACCATTTTTGAGCTGTCTTATGCTATATACTTGAATTACAAATTTGTTCACAATCTTTTTTCTTGCTTGATTCAGACCATGATCGAGCATATTGATTTGTATGGAAAACTAAATGGCCATCAGGGATGTGTTAACACAGTTGCATTCAACTCTACTGGAGAGCTTCTTGTATCAGGCTCTGATGACAAACAAATAAAGCTATGGGATTGGGCAGCACGAAAACTAAAACTTTCATATGCATCGGGACATTTGGACAATGTCTTTCAGGCCAAATTCATGCCATTCACTGACGACCACAAAATAATAACTTCATCTGCCGATTGTCAGGTAATTTGACCAACATTATTGCATTTTACGAGTGATTCTTTGGATACAATGTACAAAATAAAGCTTAACAGATGTCGTAACTTTGATATATGATTTAAATGGAAGGCTAACTTGATATTACTATGTCGACCTGCCTAGATTATATTATTCATCATATATGTAGAGAACGACAAATATGCCAAATCTGAAGTACCTTGTCAATGAAAACTACAAATTAGTGGATACAATTGGATGGGCTAAAAAATATAAGTTATAACTTGTGAACTTGTTTGAAATTTCTATGTGATAGTGTAGTTCTCAAAGTAGACTAGTGCGTAAAGTCGTAAACATGTATGTCTTATCATCTTAATTGGCATTTTATTTATTTTCATTTAATGCAACATTTTCTACTGGTTTTTGCTATTTTCACAATAATCTCCAAATATTGTTTTTTCCAGTACAAGAAAAATATGAAGTGCCATTTGTTAGAAAATTTAAGTATCTGGCCATAACTCCATATCTGTATCCTACGTAGCACATGTATTTTTTGGGTCCGCTGAAAAGTACCGTGTGGTATAAACACGTGACAAATTTATTAGCGCGTTTGTGTGTGTGTTTCCAATATAAAGTTTTGTGACACCATTCATGAGCACCACGTAGGATAGAATATATTATGACCAAATAGTTAATTTTATTAATGAATGGTTAAATTTGTCTACACCTAAAATCACAATGTGCGTTTATGGACTTTTTTCTGTTTCATTTTATTATTATTGCCATTTCGTCCCAACAAAATGCTAATTTGGTTGCAAATTCTCGATTAGAAATGTTTAGGGTTCTCTCGTCCTATTCATCCTCTAAGAGAGATGGAGAATGAGGAAATTAAATATAGAACGCGATGAAGATGAGAATGGCTAGTGCAAAAACTGCCAGGTCCTCGTTGCATTCAATAACAAGGCCATATCTACGACCATGACTATGACCTGCCTTATTCTGCTAACCTAGATCTTATTTGATTTAAGTAACCTTTTATGTGTAAGTTGCCTTCTAATGATCCTGTTGATCAGAAATCTAACACTCCATTGTTAGACTTGTATATTTATTACTTATTTAGTTGGGGGAAAAAATCCTACCTCAGGTCAGGCTCAGCCAGATATTGGAGAATGGTTCAGTAGAAACAAAGAGACTGTCCAAACACCAAGGTAGGGTCCACAGTCTTGCTGTGGAACCAGGAAGTCCACATGTATTTTATAGCTGTGGGGAGGATGGCTTTATCCAACACGTAAGCTTTCTAATATTCTGAAACTCACTCTGAAATTGTGTGTATTTTTTAAACAGTATTTGTTGTTTCATTAATTTGATAATATTGGTTATTTACTATAAAGTGATAGTTGCAAACCAGCTGTACGGTAAAACTGTTTTGCATAAGACTAACTTCCTTCAACTCCTTCAAGGAAAAGTCTCATGTAATCCACTTTTACAGCAATTGATTGGCATTTTGTGTGTATCTTTAAACAGTATTAGTTGTTTCATTAAAAGGTATTTGTATGATAGTATTAGTTGTATCATTAACAAGTATAAGATGTTTTATTATAAATTGACAGTTGCAAACAAGTTGTAGCGTAAAACTGTTTTACATACTCTTTCTTCAAATCCTTCATGAATTTGAAACCCTTATAATTTCTTTTGCAGTATGATCTGCGAAGTTGCTCTGCCACCAAGCTTTTCTATTGCTCTTCATATGCAGCTGAAAACAACCACCGATCTCCAAGTATATCGCTTAATTCAGTCGTCATTGACCCAAGAAACCCTAATTATTTTGCTGCAGGAGGTGCCGATGCTTATGCACGCGTGTATGACATCAGGAAATACCAAATAAACACATCGACTAAAGAAGGAAGCCCAGTCAACACTTTTTGCCCTAATCACCTTATCAAAGCAGACAACAACGTGCACATTACAGCATTAGCTTACTCCAACACAAGCGAACTGCTCATCTCTTACAATGATGAGCTCATATATCTGTTTCCAAAGGACGTGGGGTTGGGCCCACATCCCCTGTCTTCCCCATCTGAAGAGCGAGAAAAAATGACAGAATCCCAGGTTTATTCTGGTCATAGAAACTCAAGAACAGTTAAAGGGGTAAACTTTTTTTGTCCAAATGATGAATACGTAATCAGTGGGTCCGACTGTGGTCATATATTCATCTGGAAAAAGAAGGGCTGTGAACTCGTTCGTATGATGGTTGGTGATAGGCATATCGTAAATCAGCTGGAATCACATCCTTCAATCCCTCTCCTTGCTACCTGTGGAATAGAGAAAAATATAAAGCTGTGGGCCCCCTCTTCCAAGGATATTAGCCCTCTGCCTGAAGACGTCGAGGAGGTATTGCCATGAACGCATACTTGAATTTCAATTTGGACTCTTAAGACAATACAAACTTGCATGAACTTGGTTCACGAAAGAGTTATAATGAACTCAGTATCACTGTTTAGTGTACAAAGTAATACTGTTTAGAGTACAAAGTGTCAGTGTTTAGTGATTTTGAGAAAAATAACACATAAAATCAAGCAATTTGTGAATGTTGATACTTCATATGCTAAAATATGATACTACACATGCTAAAAGGTGATACATTTAAGAAAAACCTAAACAATATGTTCCTCTCTTAACAGATAATGGAGTCTAATAAATCAGGATCGGACGAGCATTCAAGGTTATCATTCACTCCAGATGTGATCATGCATGTTTTGAGGCTTCACAGGAGGCAAGCACATGTGTATATCGAAAGAAGATATAACAGAGAAGATCTCGAGAGCGATGAGGATGAGGATGATGAACGGGAGGCTTACCTTTTAGGGTTTTCAGATGGGGATCCTCCAGAGGATGGTGAGAACTCCAGAGAATGTATCATTAGCTAAAGTTGTGTACTATTACCCTCGAAATCTTTTTTTTCAGGAATTTTTATTCTGTGATTGAGATTTCTATGTTACCATACTTCATGTTGAAATAGTTCTTGCCTTTATAGAGCCTATAAGTGCCATAATGACTGTTGATTTTTTTTCCTTGTCATGTATTATATGTTAAATGTTGGTAGGTTGAATGATTTGTGGCAACAATATATGAGGCTATTCGATCATTATGTAAATGAGAATAAAAGTTTTGTATATAAAGGTGTCGCGTGTTTATTTTTGATATTTTCGTTGCATGAGGTACTTGCTCCATACATACCTTATGATTGTGATGGAACTCGGAGTTCGCAAACTTTTTTAGTAATATTTACATTTTTGGATTCATTTCAATCGAATAGAATAACATATTAACTATGACAAAACAAAACTACCATTGTTAAATAAAAAAAACTATCACCAATAGATCAAAAGACTATCACTGTTTAACCCAAAAGAAAATAATTATTACTGCTAAGTCGAAAACTATCACAGTTTTATAAAAAAACCTATCATTGTTAAGTTAAAAATCGTTTATAGTGCTATTTTCTCCATCACCTTCCCCTTCCCCTTCATTGCTGATGTTCTCCATTAGCGCTCTTCACATATTTCAAAATCAACATTTTGTGAAGTTTTGAGCGTTAATCTTCATTGTTTTAAAGTTTTGAGCGTGAATCTTCACTTTTAGTTTTGAGAGCAAGTGTATTTTGAGAGTGGCGTAAACTAGAGTGTTGAAGGAGAGCGAGAGCGACACGGGATCGTTGAGGAAGAGCGACGTGATGTGAGAATGTTGAGGAAGAGAGAAAGTGAATGAATTGGGGGCAAAAATTAGGGTCAATACATCCCTCAAAACAAATAATATTGAATTAGGATTCATAGTGTGAACCTAGTTCGGTGTTACTCTTTTATCACTCATAGATATATTGATAAATTAAGTAAACTTATTAAATGTATACTAAAACTTATTAAGTACATCAAATATTGGAGAAAGTTACCGGTGAAATTTGTTCATAATATAAAATTTATATCATTACACTTATAAATTAATATCAGGACACTTATGAATTAATGTCATTACAATTATAAATTAAAATCATAGTATTAAATATTTATTGATATTAGTATATAAGAGTACTGGTACTAATTTATAATTGTAATGATATCATATCAGTTTCATACTATAAACAAGATTCACATGAGAGTCTTTGTAAATAGAGTTGGTCTCAAGTGAAACTTGTTTACCATATGACACTTTCATTTCATTTAGTAATAATATAATAACATACATTTAAAAATACCACACATAAATCGGCGTGTGTATGTGTAAAATTTTATGATATTACTTTATAAGAGTAGTAATATCAAAATATAATGTTGAATGAATGTAATTATATTGCTCAATGAATCTAATTTCATACTATGAAACTTGTTCATATGAGAGTCTGCATAGTCGTAATAACTTAAAGGTAGGTCTAGATCCATTTAATAAATATGAATCAAGTTTTAAGGTAAATAAATTTTAAAGGAGACCGACTCCTAAAATGGTAACCCTCCCATATTTTCTAAAATATCATTTTATATTTTATCACTTTTACAATTCGTAATACTCCTGTGAACTTGATTTATATAATGATAATTTTTATGTATAATAGTAATATTAAAAAAATAAAATTTATTATAAATTTAGATTCACACAAATTTTTGTCTTCTATTATACGAATAATAAAAAAAGATAAAAGAAAAACAGCGTTATTTTATTTAGATTTAATTCAAGTGCAACGGTGTGAGAATTTGAGAAAGATGGCTTCCTGGGCGATTAGCATCACGCGCTTCCCCCAGTTATATTCCCGCTCGGCCCCCTTTTCAAATTACTCACTTAAATCTTCAGATTTCCGACGCTACGAACCGGAATTTGAACCCCACTTTCCCTAAAATTTTCAATTATCAACCGTTATTGTATGAATCATCTTTCAATTTCATCAATTTCCCTCCATCAAGACGCTACAAGAAGAGATAAATATGCGTTCTGATCTGGATAATGGAATCGCCGCCAGCTCCGCTGCTCGTACTCCGTCCACCGGTCAGATTTCCACTTTTAATCTGCTTTTTTTCCGAATTATTTTAGTCGTTTTCAATTATGCTTCGTTAAATTTGCAGTCCTTGGGGAATTTTTACTATGCAGTAGTAGGGTTCGATATTTTTGTTTCATTTATTGGGATGCGACGTAAGTGCGTGATTCTGAATTTGTATATGTGAGCTTGATTTGTAATGTGATGTTTCAATTTGATTGAGTGAGTCAGTAGATTTTGAGTAGATTCGATTTCATGCTTAAATTTGTGAAAGAAGAACATGTAACTGTTTATAAAGTCTGGTATTGTAATTATGTTACTCAAACACTTATAACATGGGACTGGAGTTTGTATGTAGATATCTATACATGTTAACTTCCTTATCTCTTCCATCTTGCAGAGGCTTTTGAAAATGCTCCTGATTTAGCAAGCCCTAGTTGTGCATCTAATTCGGATTGCTGCTTCAAAGAGAATATCAATATGAACAAATGTGAAATCCCAAAGCTTTCTTTGGAGCCTTTACAGATGAAGAGGAAGAAAAAAGGAGGTGGATACAATTTGCGGAAAAGCTTAGCATGGGATAGAGCCTTTTTCACCGAAGAAGGTTGCCACTAGCCAGTTTCATTATACATGCATCTAGATTTATATAATTGCAAGCTGATACTAAAAACTGCTTTATTCTCTCCTCAGGTATTTTGAATCCCCTAGAACTATCCACAATCAGCGATGTATCTTGTAGAGAAGGATTGCCTTTCAACACTCCTGGTGGTTGCCATCAAGATGAAGATATGGGTAAAGATGGAAAGAAGGATTGGTCATCAACAAAACTTCATTCTTCTTCCTCTAAACTTATGAGATCAAATTCCAAGGTCAGTTTAGCTGGGTCGTGTTCATCTTTTTAGTGAAGGGAAGTTGCCTTTTAATCTTTTGATGGTATGCCATTTCAGACTTCACAGACATTTCCAACCCTTGGTATCAAACCTGGATCCAGATTCGGTGACTGTCCTCGACCTTTACCTCACCATCATATCCTTTGATTATATTTTATGATGCAGTATGAATGAAGAACTTTTCTTATTTTCCATTCATTTTCCTTTTGGAAGTTTCAAGTGCAATGATCCTTAATAGTTTGTAAATTGAAAAGGCCCGCACATGTAAATGTAAGCAAAGCTGCAGGCAAGGAATCAAAGCTGCCAAAAGGTCCTGGTTTAAAGCCAAGCCTCAGTCCTACTTGTGCAATGACTAGAAGTACAATACTCAGAGCTAACCGTGTAAAGCACAATCAGATTACTCAACCTGGTAACTGCATAGTGATGGTTAATTTATGTGTTGTCATTGAATTTTTAAATTTAAACCAAGGTTTTAGCCCTGTTTGATGGCTGTATAAGGTTAAATGTGTATAATCTTGAATACAGGATCTTTTGGTTCAGGACTTCTATTGACAAATAATTTATATTGAATCATGGTGCATAGATTTCATTCATGTTAGTTAAATGCAGATTTTAGCACCCAGAGACATGCAAACCCAAAAAGCTCTTCTAAAAGTCTTAAGAAGGCTCAAAATGCGTCAAATTCTAATTTTCTCCAATCAGCGCACCATTCAGATGAAAATTCAGTAAGACCCTAGCTGCTTTCTTTTAGAGCTGCTTGATCTCATTAAGCTAAACTACTAACTTGGCAGCATTTTTTCACACCACTTGAGCTGTACTCTTATCATTTCGTGATATTTCTAGATTATATAATTAACAGTTTCTAAATTGTTGATGTGCAGGGTAGCTCATCATTCAGAAGGCATTCATCCATCAATAATGATCCAGCGATGGTTGACAAAGCCAGTGATTCAGGTTCTAAGATAATTTCAGAAAATGTGACCCCAATCAGGCCAGAGAACTTATCTGAGGGCCAACGATATGGTTCAACATCATATTCAACTTCCTTTTCCATGAATGCTCAGATTAGTGGTAGGACCGAGAATCCTTTGCAGAATCAAACAATAAAACCATCGGGTTTGAGAATGCCATCACTGTCTTTGTCATTTTTTAGTCAGGTATATTGACTTCGATTATCAATTAGAGGTTTATACATAGAATAACAAAGTAATCTGTACTTCATTTTTAGAATTAATTATCTGACCTAATGCAGCCTAAAACTTTGGCCTTCCGGGATTTGCCAATGAGAGTTACGGAAACTGATGTTTTTGCTTCCCAGAAACCGGGAAATTTGAAATTGCAAGATAGCTTGAAACGAACTCCCAATTCATTTAGTAGATTTCTAGAGACCACAAGCAGTACCGGCAAGGCTGTAAACTCCATTGTATTAAATAAACCAAACTTGGAGCAAAACCCTATGCACATGGTAGGAGTCAACATGCATACCATGTTTTTAAGTGTACAATGAGCAATTTCATTTATTTAAGGACAATAATAATGACTTTTGTTTGGCAGATTCAAGATCTTCCCAAGAAAGATATAGTTGAAAGAGTATCTCATGAGGAGGCTGTATTGCAGAATATTGGCATTGAAGTGCCTCGACAAGGTGGATTTCATCAACAAAAAACGCATAATATTTGCAAAAAGGCTATTGATGTTTATCCAGTAAACAGTGAATTATGTGGAAGTGGATGTGGACATGCAGAATCAGGATCAAAACAGAATTATGCTATTCAGGATTCTGAATTAATAGGTGCAATTGATGAACCATTTAATGGAAAAAATACATGCAATTCTTTGGTGAAAACTGATTCACTAGAATATTCTCTTGGGGGTACTGATAAGAGAGCTGATAAAGATAAGAATGTTTCAAAGATAAAGGAAAGAGCAAGTGAGCAACTGTGTGTGGCCAATCAGAATGAAAGTTGCTGCAGTGGAAGTATCAAAGCTTTGGGACAGAGGCAGTCGAAGACCGAAAGTCAGTATTTTGAGTCCAAGCTACTATGTGCAAATGTTTTAGAAGAATCTGCTTGTATTGAGGTTTTGACCGACAATTTTACTGAAGGAGAAGCCCACTTGCAGAACCCTGTATTTGATTTGATCACCAGGGGCTGTAAAAATGATAGCGATTTAGTGCCAGAAGTTGGTGACGACATTAAACAAATACGAAAAGATTCTGAGAATATTTGTGAAATAGAGTCAGAAAAAAATGCCAAATTGAACTCAGGCGATAGGTTGTCTTCTGAGAAAGAAATCTCTGTTCAAAATTCCCAGCAAGAAGAACATTTTGAGAAGCTAATGTTAGTACCTGACATAAATGATGGAGACAAAGTGATTGACACTAAGATGACAATCTCACTATCACCGGGTAGAGAGAAATCTACACCACAACCGCTTATAAGCATGGAGCTTGATTTTTTAGACAATTCCTTGTCATCTGAAAGTTGCAGCAATTTAATCAATACGATTCTTAACAGCGATGTAAATAACAAGGGCTCTATTGGAAACTTGTCAAACTGTCTTCATCAGGATACTCAGAGAACAGATATTGATAATTGCAGTCCACTTCCTGAAAACAGAAGTCAACTTAGAAAGGTGAGAAAGGAGAATGCATGCATACAAGATGATTCTGCAGACAATCAGCTGATCTCCACGATGTTATTAGAGGATATTGAATCTGATATCAATAACCTTAGAGGTTTATGCAATATGGTGAATGATGTTTGCCCTGAACAACCAGAATGCACGGTATCAGCTAGCAATGACTTTGTAGCTGAGAATACTGTGCATAGTAATGATCGAATGCAGATCTTACACACACAAAAATCTGTTGATTTGTGTTCTGAGGATAATGCGTTAGGTAGTATCGAAGATTCTGTTACAGGTGAAAATGAAATGTGCCTAAGCAATTTAAAAAGCTCCAGTCTTTCTGCAAAAGAATCACCTTTAGAACATGAAAGTTGTAGTGATGCGTATGAAACTGCATTGTTGGACTATGACAAGGTTGAAGCTGCATCAGCTCCAAAGTACGCGTTAGTGTGGGATGTTTTTTCCTTCTTTCTTAATTTAATATCTTCTTTGTAAAGTTATCCTGATTATAATATTTGGGCCTGTACCTTTTTGCTTGACAGAAGTAATCATCCGAATGGTCTCACGCTTGTTCTTCCACAAAATGCTATTCCATTTTCTGATGAATGGTTGGCTGCCATTGAAGCTGCAGGAGAGGTACGTTTATGCTTCATTGCCATCAGAAAGATTATGTATAAAATCCCTTTTCTCTTTTACATGAGGAAAACAGCATTCAGAGATATATTGTTATGGTATGCTGCTAATGAGAATTTAGAATTGTGGCTTTCTATTATAGTTTTTATATTATTATAATCATCCAATCTTGACAACCTATTACTATAGGATCTGGTATGTCTCAAGAAATAAAACATGTGTTGGCAACTTAAAGGCTGTGAATGAATGAATAAGTTGGTTTGACGTTTTCGGTTTTTGATGTTGTTCCGTTTCCAATCAATAATCATGAAGATTCTATGGAAATCATTTTTGCAATGTGATTATCATTTAACCAGCTTAGAGATGCATGACTAAGAAAGAGTTACAATTGCACTTGGAAATGAAATTTCTTTCACGCACTTCAACTTTCTGGTATTTTGAGGTAAATTTAGACTTTGAAAATACCATCGTGGCATGGATTTATTTTGCTGTCAACTTGATGAACTTGCAGTTAATATGAATTGAACTTAAATTTTTTGACTTCTGATTGTTTTATCTAGTCATGATATCCACCAAAATATCAAATCGATTGTATTGATTCTCGACTCTCCTAATAGATATACAAATTTTCTTGGTGTTGACTATATGTTTAGCATAATAGAACACATAGGTTAAATGCGTATTAATAATCTATTATTTTTCTTGTATATGAATATTGTCTCTACACATATAAAATATGTTAAGAGGACTTCAGATGGACTCTTTATATTCTTTACCAAAATGGGCTATTGCTCTTTCTTCCCTTTACTCCACAGAATTCCTATAGATAGTTAAAATATTCGAACATGACGTGATAAACTGAAGAATTTAATTTAAATTTCCACATAAAACCTGCATGAGTGCTTTCAAGAAGCAAGCCACTTGATTGATGAAGCAAGCCATTTTGAGTTCTGTTCTTTTTGGTATCAGCTACTATCCCCCCCACACAGATTAAGAAAAATCTTGGAAAAATAAAATTTACCCCAACACTCTTTTGATGCCCTTATTTAATATTAGTGACTAATATTATTGACTAATCCCAACAATCATTAGATAAGGGTATTTTAGACAAAGTATACCCCTTTAAAAAGAAAGTGGACTATAACTTGAGACAATAAAAAAAAAGAACAGTGGACTATATTTTTGAGACGGAGGGAGTAATTGGTTCTTATTGATTTTTGTCTCAACCTGACACTGATGCTTTACTAGCAGTTTCTTTTGCATAATCAGCAATTGGTTTCTCATTGAGTTGTCCGAGATTTTAATGCCATTTTATTGTTTACATTCCTTAACTTGGCATGCAAAAAATGTCAACATTAAGGAGTAGATGCACAGCTATTTGCAATTGGTTATGTTTGCTAAAGTTCATATGTTAAAAAGATGGCAACTGTTTTACTGTTTGATTCCGTCAATAAGATATCTTTGCGTAATTGATTAAAATATGAATGTATTGACAGAATATCCTCACTAAAAAGAGGGGGCAGTACAAAATTCGCCTCCTGACAAATCTCTACCTGAGCCAAACCCATGGTCGCCGGTATGCCTTTGACTATTATCTTCTTTTCTGAATGTATTTGTGAATTCAACTCCTAATGATATACGTTGATGTCCTGAATTTTACATATTTTCAAAATATAATATAGGGAAAATAATGAATTGACAGATTGCTGTTTAATTTACCTTTTTGATTGTGGCCGAGAAGAGCCTCGTAGGATCGTAATCATTTGGATGAGATAGGCTCTGCCAATGAGCCTGTATTGAGCTTGTTAACAGTTTATGGCGTCAACAATATTATTTTCTGATCGTAACTTTACCACTGAATTCACCAGTCTGGGAATACTTTTTTTCATTAATGTGCCAAAGTCATGGCTGGCATAAAAAATGTCTAGGAGACAACCTTAGTTCATGTAAAGGTGTTGTCAGCTAGGTCTAACGGCCAATTTTGAAAATATTTACAGAAATAAAATCAATTCTTATAGTGAATGAGAGTTTGATAAGGTGCACTATTATTATAGCCACTTTGACTTTGTACAAAAACATTGTTTTAGCTATTCATGACAAAATATGACAGACTCTCCTCTCCCTTATTCCAACCACCCTTTCTGTATGATTGATGCAAAATGGGAAATAAATAACACATTCTACTTCGTGTCAACCTTGCAGTGAGAGTGATTGACACCATAAGAGGATATTTTAGTCTTTTTTCCCTTTTAAAATTGGTTAAATAATGGCTGTGGTTTAAACTGGCTGAAATAATGGTTTCCTTGCCCAAATGAAAGGAATTTTTCCCTCAGAAAGAGGAAACTAATTGTAGAACTTTCAGAAGGAAGTTGACACTTTGGACAATGGAAAATGTCATATCTAATATCTTGATTTAATGTGGAAAATAATTGCTTAGAAGATGTAGACATGTACTTTAAGGATGGTGGCAAAGACGATCACCTGCATAATATTGACTGAAGTGTGAATGGTCTTGCTTTTCATCCATGCATGTCACTGATTTTTCTTTAAAGACGGTTCTTATGTTCCTTATATTGGGTATTAATATCCCGAGAAGCATGGGTTCATCTGTGTGGATTTTTGCCAAAAACGGAACATCAAAACTTCTTTTTGCTTCAATTCACTTTAATATAGCAAGTAATTATCATTCAATATGTTTTGCTAAGGTTTCCACTTTTCAACTTTCCTGAATCATATTTAATGAATTCTCAGGTGAAACGGAAGAAAAATCAGATTGGACCTTTTGACTGTACAGAATTCATCGCACCAACCGATTCTAACTAAACGATAAGGTTCGCCTTACATTCAATGGCTTGATTGCAGCTTACTAATCTAGGAAAATTGTACGACAGTTGGTTGCCTCCACTATTCTTTTCCATGAATACCAAATATCTCTGTTCGCCGATCCAATCGTATTCACTATATACGATGCTATAAGTCCTCCAACAAATGCTTCCACTTCGGCAGCCTCAATGCTTCATTCATCTCTGGGAACTCAAAAGGTTTGAGCATTTTTCAATTAGCATGTAATTAATCATTAGGAATGCTTCCCAAGTTTTCTTTTGCTGGAATCAAATACAACGTTTTGGAGCTTAAAACTGTTTTACGTGGCATCATCAACAGCTGCTACAGTATCTGGCTCTCTGGATGGTTAACATTTGAACCTCAATTAGCTAGGTGATTTTTTTTCAAAATTTATCTAGGTTATTATCATGATAACCCAGTGTATATTGGTGGTGCCATTTTATATAACGTTTATTGAATATGAGACGAAATACTTATGTTCGGTGATATTGTGTTCCTTTTGATGCTATAACGATGGAGCATGAAACTTTTATTGATTCCAAATTAATTTCCAATATAATTTGAGTTGCAAATTTTAGGATGTACTCCAGGTTCCAGCAGTACCCATAAAGGTTATAACAAGATTGAAAATGTCGACTTTTGAATTTAGAGAAGATGTACAGTTTCATGAGACCGTCTCACAGTGAGACGGGTTATAAATTAAGCATTGACGTTTTAACACTTTGAGAGGGGTGAGTGTAATTTGTGCTAAGTTGTATCTCGTCTCATACATGAGACCTTCTCATATGAGTTTTTGTGTTTAGAGAAATATTTGTGAATATATATATTACAATAATATTGTTATATACATAAATTATCAAATATATTACTTTCTCCGTCCCACAATTACTTGACATTTGTTTTATTAGGACGTTCCAATATTAGTTGCATACTTTAAAAAAGAAAAAACCCTTCATAAATTCAATCCTTACAATATTTACAAATTTATACAAAATGTCATTACTTTTTGGGCTCATACATACATATAATTATATTCTTTACTTTATAAGTAAAAATTTGCAAAATTACCCCTCAACTCATTATTCTACTTTTTCAATATGTGTGCTTATTTACATGTGCAACTAATCTTGAGACGAAAAGAGTAATATTTTACATGATGTTTCAATTAAAATTGAAGTTCTTGAGTGTTTACTGCTTCAATAAAATACTCCATTCCATTCCATTCGTTGCAATTATATAAATTTATTTGATTTTTATGAAGATTAAGTTTTTTTTATTGGAAAAACAAATTAAACAAATAAAAATTTGACAAATTCTCGTGTGTTAGTGGCACTGATTAGAATTTCCAAGTTCTTATTTTCTCACTCACTATGTCCCTATTTCTTCCCCACCAATCAAGATCCATATTCTGAAAAAGATGGTAATCCATTGTGCAGCAACACACATTGAATCTGTTGCCGCCTTCACTAGAGGTTTTAATTCACTACAAAAAAAGACGGGGTTTAACGACGATTTTAGCGATGGAAAAAACCGTCGCTAACGACATTAGCAACGGTTTTGGCGACGGAAAATAATCCGTCGTTGAATCGAGGGTTGCTAATCGTAGCGACGATTTTTGTGATTGTCGCTGTTTAGCGACGGATTTAACGACGGTTTTTTTATTTTATTTTTTTTAATTTTTTTTAAATTTTTTTAATTTTTTTATTTTTTTTTATTATTATATCCGTCGCTAAAGCGTGAATTTAAGAAAAAAAAAGTCGCTAAAGCGTGAATTAAAAGTCGCTAAAGCGTGAATTCTGAAAAAAAAAAAAAAAAAATTCATGGTGGTTCGAACCCGAGCCAGCCGCCTAGTAAGTGGGCACCGAACCACCCGAACCACGGACCATCTCGAACACAATCACCAAGCATATCATATATAAGCCACAAAACCTCTCAATTAAATGAGATAAATTTTCTCTCCCAAGGGGGACCGAACACGGGACCCTATGGGCGCCTAAGCAGCAATCAAACCGCTCGAGTACTTACTTTCTTACGTTTACTTAATGAAATTTTTTCTATATGTCCTAAAAATTGTTTTTTTCCAAAAAAAAATTTAAAAATCCTTCATTTCAATTATCTAATTTAATTATTTAACCACATTTTAATATAATAATAATTATTTTTATTTATTTATTAATTAAAATTAAATTAAATTGTATTATATTAAAATTATATTTATTTATTTGTTTTTAATTCGTTTTTTTCCACTTTAAAAAAAAAATATTTCATTTGTTTAATTTAACTATCTAATAATCTTTAAAATACTAATTATATATATTATTTACTTTATAAATTATAAATAAATAATTATATTCATTTAAAATTGTATATGTCCTAATTTTTTTTTTTAAAAAACAAATACTACTTTCTATTTAAAAAAGTACTACTTTTTATTTAAACAAGCAGTAATTTCTAACAAATACTACTTTTCATTTAAACAAGAAATACTTTCTATTTAAACAAGTAATACTTTTAATTTAAACAAATAATACTTTTCATTTAACCAAGTACTACTTTTCTATTTAAACGAGTACCACTTCTTTATTTAAATAAGTAATACTTTTCTATTTAAACAAGTACTACTTTTCATTTAAACAAGTAATACTTTTCTATTTAAACTACTACTACTTTTCTATTTAAACAAGCAATACTTTTCATTTAACAAGTAATACCTTTCATTTAGATAAATAATACCTTTCATTTAAACAAGTATGACTTTTCTATTTAAACAAGTACTACTTTTCATTTAAGCAAGTAATACTTTCTTTTTAAACAAGTACTACTGTTCATTTAAACAATTATTACTTTTCATTTTAACAATTACTACTTCTCATTTAAACAAGTAATACCTTTCATTTAAATAAATAATACTTTTCATTTAAACAAGTACTACTTTTCATTTAAACAAGTACTACTTTTCTATTTAAACAAGTACTACTTTTCTTTTTATATAAGTACTACTTTTCTATTTAAACAAGTAATACTTTTAATTTAACAAGTAATACTTTTCATTTAAACAAGTACTACTTTTCTATTTAAACAAGTACTACTTTTCTATTTAAACAAGTACTACTTCTATTTAAACAAGTAATACTTTTTATTTAAACAAGTACTACTTTCATTTAAACAAGTACTACTTTTCATTTTAACAAGTAATACTTTTCATTTAAACAACTACTACTTTTCTATTTAAAAAAATAATATCTTTCTATTTAAACAAGTAATACTTTTCATTTAAACAACTACTACTTTTCTATTTAAACAAGTTACTTTTAATTTAAAAAGTAATACTTTTTATTTAACCAAGTACTACTTTTCTATTTAAACAAGTACTACTTTTCTATTTAAACAAGTAATACTTTTCTATTTAAACAAGTAATACTTTCCATTTAAACAAGTACTACTTTTCATTTAAACAAGTAATACTTTTCTATTTAAATAAGTACTACTTTTCTATTTAAACTTAAGTAATATTTTTCATTTAACAAGTAATACTTTCATTTAAACAAGTACTACTTTTCAATTTAAACAAATACTACTTTTAGTCAATATATATTTAAATATACTATGAATTAAATTTTATACCGTAAATTCTTCGAAATAGATCTGACTACGGTCACGTGGAACTCTTCTCTAAGTGATTATAAATTAAATACACGGTAAGGTGCATTAACAAAAATTAAAAAAACCTAGTATAATCCTGAAACATAAATAAAAAATAAAAATACATAATTAATATTAAAAAAAAAAATTTTAAAAATTTAAATTTTTTTTTAAAAATTTTAAAAACTTATTTAAATAAAATAATTTTAAAAAAAAAAAAAAAAAAAGATAATCGTCTCTAATCCGTCGCTAAAAAAACCGTCGCTAATACAATTAAGCTAAAGGGTTAGTCCAAAACGCTAAAACTAAAATCAAGCTATTTATTGACGATTCTCTCTAAACCGCTAAAACTGTTGACTTTGACCGTAACCGTCGTAATCGCTAATTTCCATCGGTAAAACGCGTGTTTTTTGTAGTGATTCTCGAAAGTAACAATTGATAAAAAAAAAGAAGGTAATAACTGATGGAAAATAATTAAGGGTCAGCTTAGTTAGGGATAATAGAAGTGGGTAATGAGAATCACTTCCATTGATATTGCTTGGTAGTTTTGATACACAAATAATGGGAATAGAAATAAGTAATTAATTACTCTCACTCAACTCATATCACATGATACTCATTGTTCATGTTATAACCAAACAATAATAATGATATCATCAATAACTCTTAGTAATTGACCCCTCAATGATACTTATTACTATTACCATTTTCAAGTTATACCAAGCGGGTCCTAAGTGTTTACACTAAACCATCCTAGAGCATAATTATAGCGGCAAAGTATAGTGTGAACAAGTTTTACGGTGAAACTGGTTAAAGAGTGTGACTTATATTATTAAAGTGTGTGACTTTTACTATAAAGAGTATTACTCATAAAAGTGAAGGGTGTGACTTATATTATAGCAAAGAGTATCGTAGTGATAACTGAAGTGTGTGACTTATATTACTAAAGGGTGTGACTTATATTACTAAAGTGTATGTCTGTAAAAAGAAAAAATCAGTTTCACTGTGAACAAGTTTCACAGCATACCAACTCAATTATATCTTGTTTTTGAACATTTAGAATTGATCCACTTCTAAATGGTTGAGTGAATTATTTTTGTATACTAACAATCTTGTAAAAAAAGTTACCTTTTCCATGTTTTCTTATTCATACGTTTAATTTCTCTTGTTACACTACTCCATAGCCTAGTTGCAGCAGTCTGAGTCTAGTTGGATTATATTATGATAATTGATAAACCATACAAATTATTCGTGGCGGTGTTGTTTAATATTATTTATGGTATTGTTGATTAATATTTATAATATTGTTAATTATTATTTATGTTATTGTTGATTATTATTTATGGTAATGTTGAATTATGCTAGTGGTTCGGACTTGTTTGACTCAAGCCAAAAATTTATCGACTTTTAGGGGTCCACAATTCTATATGCATATATATATATATATATATATAGAGAGAGAGAGAGAGAGACAAAGAGACAAACTTGCATGAGACGGTCTCATGGAGAGACGGAGTATAAGTTGGGCATTGACGCTTTAACACTTTGAAAGGGATGAGTATAATTTGGGCTAAGTTGTACCCCGTCTCATGTATGAGACCGTCTCATATGAGTTTTTGTCATATATATAATATATTATTGGAGTTTTATCAATTCAGAGCATGAAAGATGGTAAATCTATCAATTTAAGGACTGAAAGATTTTTTCTATCGATTCAAGGCCTGAAAGATAGAAAACTATCAATTCAGGGCTTGAAAGATAGAAACTATCAATTTGAGGCTTATAAATTTTAAGGTCATGTTTGGCACTAAAACCCTAAACCATGAACACTAAACCCTAAACCTGAACCCTAAACCTTGAACCATGAACCCTAAACCCCCTAAACCGTAAACCCTAAAAAAAATTAAGAACATGAAATAAGGATATGAAATATAAGAGTCAAACATGACCTTAAAATGTGTGAGCCTCAAATTGATAGTTTTTATCTTTCAGGCCCCAGATCGATAGTTTTCTATCTTCCAGGCCTTGAATCGATAGAAAAAATCTTTAAGGTCTTAAATTGATAGTTTTGCCATCTTTCAGGCCCTAAATTGACATTTTTTCTATATTTATAATTGTTAGTGTTAGTGTCCTAGAGACAATCTATTGTAAGGACATAATACTAGATAATATTCAGTTTGATTTAATATTATAATTCATTTAATATTAATGTATGTCAATACACTTGTTTGAATATTATGTTTGATTGTTTGCATTTATTCATGCAAGTGTTCCCATGAATCATTGCTGTCATTGAGGTTGTGAGAACTCAGAATACTTAAGCATGATTCTCAAATAGCCCCAATCAAGGAGCATCAAGAATGAGATATTGATGATGCAATGGAGATTGATGTGCGATCTGCATCATACTCTTAGAGAGTGTAGTAAGATCTCACTTACTACGAGATACTAGGTATCTCATGATGGATGCACAAATACCTTAGAGGGTATTGGTATACCCATCCGAGAAACCGTTTGATGTATTTCCACTATATGTGTCTACGGGTGTCTCGGTTAGTGGGAGCGATGCGATACTCCTTTGACTTGAGGTCAATACGCACGACATGTGTGGGATGATGAACTTTAACCATGACCGACGCTTGCACCCGTCTATGGGTAGATATGACTTGGATTGGGTTCATCACGGACGCGTGTCTTGTGGTAGTTGAGCCAAGAATATGATTCATTCCTCAATGTGGATTTAGAGAGAATACTCATCTTCTCATCATAATTGGATCAAAGTCATCGGCCGATGCACGTCAACTTAGACTTTGTGGCTAAGTGTGACATACATGATCAATTAGTGATTAGAGATAAATTGATTAAGTTATTTGAATAGACACTTCATCATGTTCAAGACTTAATCGAGTATTCGTGAATGAAAGGAGGAAATCGTAATAGCCCATGTTTCAGTTACAGGTAGTTGCACATTTCCTCGCAACGTACCTCATATATTGAGAATGTCTGATTTATTGTTTAGGGTTCAATTAAGACCGTTACTTTGACTAATCGCTCGATATATGAGGGCCTATGGGTCACACAACTGTTGGGGTTATACTGAAAAGTATGCTTTTACTTTGTATAACCAAACTGAAGTTTATTATTTATTTACTGAAATAAATTATTTAATCACTGTTGCATTAAATATGAATGAATGTTATATATGTTTATTGCAAACCCGTTCAATAAGACAGTGCGTATTACGTTGTAGTTAATTTGGTGATACCCGATCACTGAAGATCAAATTAACAGCCCTCGTAATTAAGTACAAATTCACAACCCAGATGGAAATGAACGAACCATCATGAACGGTTGAAGTGTGAGACCCAGATTGACTTGTCTTGACCAAGGGATCACACTAAGCGCATTTAGGTGCGTTGAATGAGGACCTCTGGAGAGGACAAATTCTTTGGTACTGAATATACAAGAATTAGACCTCAGTGGTGCGTTATTTCTTAATCTCTGTCCCTTAAATAGGATCGTGTGAAATTAATAACTGTTGGGAGATGAATTTAATAAAGATATGATTTTGATTAGATCCCAAAACCCCTGAGTATGACATGTTCAGAATAATCTTGATAGTTGAGTCAGGATTCAGTTTTAGAGTATTCGGGATGTTATCTGCAAAAATGTATAGTCGCCAGATATAGATCGTGTAGATCTAAAGATTCAAGAACTCAAGAAGTTTCTAAAGAAACCGAAGTTTCAAAGATGAAACCAAGTTTCAAGTTTTAGATGAAACGAAGAAATCAAGTCTCAAAGGAGAAACCGAGATATCAAGACTCAAGATGAAATCGAGATATCAAGACTCAAAGATGAAATCGAGGAATCAAGACTCAAGATATCACCAAGACATCCGTGAAGACTCAAAGACCTCAAGACTCGTAAGACTCAAGACTTAGAAGACCCCAAAACTCGTAAGACTCAAGACACGTAAGACCGGGTTAATCAAGATCAAGAATATCAAGGCACAAAGAATTCATCAAGACTCAAAAGAATGCATCAATGCACAAGATAAACCCGAATGTTCCGAGGCACCAACATATCTATCCAAGGATGCAATATCGAGAAGATCGCGATCCCGAGAAAGTTAGATATTGCCCATAACATTCAAAGGCGCATAAAAGGAATTAAGACAAAAGTATTGTTAAGGTTATATCACTCGAGATTGTAACCAAAAAAGAGCCGCTGAGTTGTCTACCTTTAACCGGAGACAAAAGTCAAAAAGAGGAAGACAACATCGTACCATATATGACATCATCGACAAAGTGATTGTGTCAGAAAAAAAGATGTCAGAAGTACAAAGTTCCAGACTGCAAAAAGTGAAGACCGGCTACATGAAAGGCTATTGCCTAAAACGTGTTAGGGAGTGTCAAACCCTAAATATAGCCGTTTCTCACACACCATAAGAGGAAACTCTCGGAGCTATCTCTCCAACGGATAGTTTTTCAAGAGTGACCTTGGTGTATGCCTATAAATACTTGTGACCTTCTACATTGAAAGGTTACGGGAAATTTGTAAAAACTCTCAAGAGCTCAAACTTATTATCGCAAAGTTGAAGCACTCGAAAAACCCAAAATTTCCCAAGTGCTTTATATTGAAGAGAGCTCATTAAACTAAGCCTAGCTTGATAAGATATATCCAAAGCTTAGTCGAGATATCCTAGCCTTTGCATTGTTCTTTATTGTAAGGGATATCTCATTCTAGTTGGAAACCAACCAAGAAACCCCAAACCCTTTAGAAGGTAGTTTGAGTGTGATTGTTGGTAAGATTGGAGTTGTAAAGAGTGAGTAAACTACATTGGCGTGGTCGAAAAGCTCTAGAGGAGAAGTTAGTAAGCTACTTGTGGTAGTCCAAAGCTTGTGTGAGTTGAGTAAAGTAAACTACTGGTAGTCGTCGAAGCTCAAGGTCGGGAAGTGATTAGTGAATTTCTCTCGAAGAGAAGTCGAGAGAGAGTGGGACGTCAAGAAGCTTTAGTCTCTCGAACCACTATAAATTCTTTGTGTTCTTTTCTCTTTTTGCTTTTTTGCTTTGCTTTTGCTTAATCAAGGCATATATTCTCGAAGCATATTTTAATTTTTTTCGACATTTCAGTTGGAATCAATCCAATCGAAGTTGCATATAATTGAATCACGGCTAATCACTATTCCATTAAAGGAAGGTTTTCAAAGAAAACTTAAAATGAGTATAAACTAAGGGCCAACCATTCCTTTGACATCTCGAGTAGCTAGAAACGGATAGTTACCAAACCGAACTCACTCTTCCGAGGGTTCGATAAGTTAGTTATCCGATCCAAGCAACTCGGGATCTCTGAAAACTCGGGGACTCGGTTGGGATTATCTCGAGGTTTACGAAAGCGACTCGGGATCATCGTCTCGATGAGATTTTGACTCGGGGCGATTTGTGCTTCTCAGGACCAAATCATCAGGACAACCTGACCCAAGCTGACCTCAGTAAGAAAAAGTTTTAAAAAACACTGAACATGTGTATTCCCCCCCATACACGTGTAAGACTCATTTTCACCGGGACCAACAATAACTATTGCTTTGATTTATGATTGAAAGAGAGTCAATGCGAATCGATACCTTATATATTGAGCAATATTATTAATTACATGACGATTGCTGACATTTAATACAGAGAATCGCGTGCAAGTACGTCTTGCTTGATTTGTCCCTTTGGTGGGTTCATATCCTTTATCATACCAAATCTTGCAAGTGGAAATTTATTTCCGGTATGGATAATAATGTTGAGCTGTCTTTACTCCAAGGACAAAGATGTTAATTAATATAAAGCTTGTTCAGTGGCTTAATTAATTAATGGACTAATATAATCTTAAACGTAGGAAATAATGACCGGGAGCCATGTTATATGTGAAATCGTAATATGGGTTAAGATAGATAGTTCAATATTAATTTTATAGTGGAGTAAATTAATATTAATGGACTTGAATAATATTTGGCCCAAAATATTAAAGCTTCATAGTCCATTGAAGGTCCAATCTTAATTCTCCTAAAGCCCCCCAAATAGCCCAAAATAAAGTCCAATTAATGAGAGAGAGAAGATAATCCGCAACAATTCTTTAATGAGTGTCCTCCGTCTTGGGTTAGGACGACGTCCGGAAAACGAGTAGCTCACGACCCGAAAGCAGTCAGGTCGTGTGCGCCTATCTATACGCCTCGGTCGGTTGGCCATCTCGCCCGTCGCCCCGCTTACTTTAGCCGCCTTGAAAAAGCATCACTCGGACGCATCCGCGTCTGGGGTCCCACACCCTGTCGCCCAGCTCGGCCCGGCCCGTGCGCCTTGCGCACGGCGACCCATCCGCCTAAGCCTAGCGCCTAAGCTCTTCCTGTCTTTCCGTCGTGATCACCCCCAGTGGTGCTTGGCCTGATCGCTAGGCGTTCCAAGCACCCTCGTGCTCCACCTTGGCTCGCATACGTCCGGGCACTCAGACGTCCGTCTTTAATTCTCCGTCTCCGCATCGTTCATGATCCGGTTATAATTTATTTACAAAATAAATAAACCTAGATCTAGACTAGTCTATTACATTGAACAAATCAAACAAGTACTAATCTACTCGTGGATTTTCCCACGAGACAAAACGAATTCGAACGAATCGAATTAAAAACCAATAATTTATTTGCATGTAAATAAGCACATTAAAATACCATGACAATTGGATACCTGCAAAACAGGTATAACAGATCTACTATCCAATTTCAAATTTTAATGAACAACAATTTAAATTACAGTTTAAAAGATCAGAGCCCGAACCAGGGCTTTGATACCAGTTGTTGGAATAACATTTGTCAGGATCTATCGGGATGACCTCATAACCACAAATTTAAATTAACAATTATTACTAGCATGAATTTACCTAAGTGAATTCAAATAATAATTACACCAACAACGACATGCAAATAAAATTCATGTAAAAGATCCTAACATGCAGAATTTATAGGAGTTTACGTAAATGTACCCGTTGGAGAGACAGTCTGAGATGGACATGATCAAGTATCTGGCTACCAACCAAAAGTCATTCTCAAGTATTCCCAAGTCCTCGCTCAATAACCCAGTGCGAGGTTCTCCGATGAACGATTTATAAAACAAGGGAAAAATAAAATTGTTGCACCACCTTTGTGGATTTTAATATTTTCAGCACATGGAATTGCTGCACGCAATTGAAATTTTTCCAAAAAACACAAATTGTCGACGTTTCAAAATATTTGATATTTTATCGACGCTGATATTTTTCCGAAAAAAGATCAATTCCTGTGTCTTGGGGATGAAACATTCATCCCCTATTTATAATAGAGAGGGGGACGAAAATTAGGGCTCAAAATAGGGTTAGGAAAGATCTTTTCTTGATCTCCAAGAAATCTTGAATATATCCCATATATTCTTCTTTCCATGTGTATTTTTCCACAAAAATCTCACACCCTTATTTAGCCTAATATTTCAAAATAAATAGGAGATTCTCAAGATTGGATCTTTCTTGAATTTATGAGATATTCTTGTATTCCAAGAATACATATCTTTTTCCATATAATCTTTTCAAGAAAATCTTTCTTCCTATTATCTCTCTATAATTTTCGAAATTTACACATTAAAGAGACCAAGTGGGAGATTTCTTGAATTTATGGGATAATCTTGTATTCCAAGAATACTTTATCTCCTTTCCATAAAATCTTTTCAAGAAAATCCTTCTCCCTCTTTTCTTTAATAAATTCAAAAAATTAAGGAAAAAATAATACAACAATAATTTATTTTATTTTAAGCACCTTTCATTTATTGGACTTTAATTTGGGCTACTTGAGGGGCCTTTAGGAGAATTAAGATGGACCTTCCAATGGACTTCTGAATTCCAATATTGAGACACAATATAATTCAGCCCATTAATATTAATTAATACCACTATATAATTAATATTGCACTATCCAACCTTAACCCATATTACGGTAATATGGCTTCCGGTTATTATTTCCCGTGTTTAAGATTATTTAGTCCATTAATTAATTAAGCCACTGAAAAGCTTTATATTAAATAATATCTTTATCTTTGGAGTAAGGACAACTCAACTTTATTATCCATACCAAAAAATTAATTCCACTTGCAAGATTTGGTATGATAAAGGTTCCGAGCCCACCAAGGGGACCAATCACGCAAGACTTTGCAAGCACACGATTCTCTATATTAATTTAGCAACTGTCGTACAATTAATATTATTGCCCAAGATATAGGGTATCGAAGTCTCAATGATTCTCTTCCCATTTATAAGTCAAAGCAATAATTATTAATCGCACACTGTCCTTATTAAGTGACAGAGATTAAGAAATCAACAACCACTGAGGTCTAACTCTTCGTCCCTTAAGTCAGTGCGAATGAGCTTATCCTCTCTGCAGGTCCGCTTCAGTGCATCGAATGCACTAGTGTAATCTCTTGGTCAAGACAAGCCAATCTGAGCCTTACACATCAACTTCTACCAATAGAGTGTTCGGGTCTATCTAGGTTGTGAAACACGCACTAGTTTACAAGGGACTGTTAACGTGATCTTTTGTGATCTGGTATCACCACGTTAACTACAATGTAACATGTGCTATTATATGAACTGTTTGCAATAAATATATATAACATTCAATCATATTTAAAGCAACAGTGATAAATAATTTATTTCAATAAATAAGTATTTAATACATAGGTTATACAAAGTAAAGGCATACTTTCATGACAGGCTCTAGGTCTTTCAATTCTTGTGCTTTCTTTGGTGTGTTTGCACGATTAATTGGTGCGTGCTACTTTGAGGTGGCGAAAGCACGTGGGTCGCCTCCTCCGTGGTTGCCCCGTATGTTTGCCTACCTGGCGTGGTGTGTGCTCGCCTGAGATGACGAGCACGTAGGCTGCTTCCGTGGTTGCCCTGTATGTTCGTCTGCCTGTTGAGCCCTTTTCTTAATCTGCTTGCTATCAAGATTGTGCTCGACATCACCCTGCCGGAGACCTCAGATAAATAGCTCAAGTGGCCTTTTTGTAACTTGGCCGTTAGTGCCCTTTTCTTTTCTTCTGGTGAATTCAAACTTCGTATGTGCTCGTGTTCAACCTGACTTCTTTCGTTTTTGATTGTCTTATTTAGTTGCAATCACATTGGTTGTCTTATTTAGCTGTAACCTTTTTTCGTTCGCGATCGTCTTATTTTATTGTGATCACTTCTGCTCTGGTCGTCTTATTTAGGTGCGACCATGTACCCAATGCTCGCTTTGTTGCGGCATTGTAAGCACATACTCTTTCGCCAGGCGAATACAAGGCTCGGCTTGTTCGTTTTTCTTAGTTTGGGTCGTCCTATTTAGGTGCGACCATTCGAGGCACGACCAAAATGAATAATGAGAAGCCACGAGGATGTACATGCCCCACTTTTAATGTCAGTGACAACTTTATAAGTTGCAGTATATTAAAAGGACGTTATTAGAACAAACCTGGTGGAGATGGGTAAAAGGACTGCCCGTAGATTCTTTGAGTTGCTCTCGAGACTTCGGGTGCCGAGCAATTTTCTTTTACCGTTGCTGTCCACCAATAATTTTTTTTTTAAGCTGGGCTGAATTTATTTTTTGTAAGTAAAACCTTGGGCCGAAAATTTATTTCTGCCACAAGCCTGGCCCAAAGTTAATTAAATAAAATTAGGGCCCAACACTTAATTAAGAAATACAAGGCCCAAAATTTTAAATTATCAATGCAGCCCAACACTTATCAAGTAAGGCCCAAATAACGGATAAGATCAGGCCAAACTAACATACCTCTCATTTCACAGCAACAAGCACACGCGACGCCATGAATCTTTCCACAGCGGGCGCGATTTAAATCAAGTTCGTGCAGAGCGCGATGGCGTAGGTTCGGGCGGCGTTGGTACGATGACGGGGACCAGGCAACAGAAGGTCGGTGATTTGCGTAAGACACCAAAAGTGAAACTTCGCTGATGGCGTTTCCTCGGTTAGGAGTCGGAAGCACAATCGACGGACAAAGTTCGGGCGCCGGGTATTAGCAAAAATTGCATTAATTTGGTATTTACGGACAAAAGCTTTTTAATATGGCGCCAAGTAGGCTTTTCGAGACGGTGGTGGGGAAGGGTCACGCCATATTTATTGCGAGCTGTTTTCGTGGCTATGGCGGCACGATTTTTAGTTTCGTGGGTGGCTTTAATTGGTGATGGAGGCGGCACGCCGCAGAAGAAATTCTATAATCGGGCGAAGAGGAATTTTGGATCAACGGTCCAACAACGTTAGGCTTCTGCTCCAGGGGCCTTCATCTTCCTCCTTTCTTTTTTCGTATGTATATGCGTATGTATATGTGTGGTATATGTGTTGTTTATGAAGTTAAAACAGACGATCGAAATTGATGAAGCGGTGCGGATTCCGACAGATTGGGCTTCGATCGGTACCTGGATTCCAGTGGGTGTATTCTTCCCCTGTTCTTTCTTTTTTGGGTTATTGAAATACATAGAGATGGGACTTTTTATTTTTTCCTGGGCTGTGTTCATGAGATTATTTTTTTTTGGATTTTGGGATTCGAAAATTCGAAGTTGTTCTTGACGAATTTTTCAATTGACCATTCTTCTAGTGCCAATTGTTGTTAGTCGAAATATTTGTGCTGATGTGGCTTCGGCTTTCAACTAACAAACAAAATAATAATCGAACAAGAACACTCCATAAAATATGATTTTTGGTATATAAGTGGAATGAGGGAAACATTCCAGAGTTTTTTTTACAATGAGGGGTGAGGTCCTTTATATAAAGAGGACCAGCAAGACAAATTATAAGCACGATAAATTATAAGCATGATAAATCATATAGCACGACACATCATTAAGCATGACAAATTATATGCTTAAAGCACGACAGATCACGTGGTCTCGGTGGGACCTGCTGATGTGTGATAATTCTGGTGACAACACAATTTTTTAAATTTTATGCACTACTAGGCCAATTTTGGAGTGCAGTTTTTTTAATTTCATGCACTTTCGTCTTTTTATTCCACTTTTTATAATTGCAATTTTTTATATAATTTAATTTAAATTTCAGATTTTACAAAATTTGTATTGAATCTGCACTTTCCCAAAATAATATGTACTTTCCCAAAATGTGTATTTGATCAAAATAAAAAAATAAAATTATAAATACATACAAAAATGAGATAAGGGATATTTTTTGTACAAATTATATTTTAAAGTCACTTTAAAGATACTTTGTACGAGAAAAAATCACAAATGATCCTGTAACTTTGCCCGATTCCAGAAATAGTCCTGTAAAATTTTATTTTTTCAATTGTGGTCCTTTTGGTTTCAATTGTAGTCCTTTTGGCCGGAAAATTGAAAATTTTAGCCGGAAAATGGCCGGAAATATGATGTAGCACACAAAATAATGTGAAAAAAATATTGAAATGACGGGTTCAATGAAAGAAAGAGAATAGTATAAGTTTCGACCCTCGCCTCAACATAAATCACTCTAAATTAGCCACGATAATGAATATAATTCGTGATTTTGAAGTTGCGATTCACGGGGGAGGTGTAATCAAAACATGAAATTGATTGAACAATTTTCTTCCTTGATGATAGACAGTTCAAATGAGAGTGGTGGCAACCGTCAATGTGATCAGAATAAAAAGTTAGGTCAATTTTCCGATCAAATTTTAAATTATCCGGTGAAAAGGACTACAATTGAAATCAAAAGGACCACAATTGATAAAATAAAAAGTTACAGGACTATTTTTAGAATCGGTCAAAGTTACGGGACCATTTATGATATTTTCTCTACTTTGTACCTTAGAGTCTTTGTTAGAAACTTTGTAGTGGAGAGTCATATTAACTAGTTGCTTTGTATCATAGCATCTCTTTCAATGAGTTCACCCACATTACAAATATTTGTATATGGAGATGTTTTGTTACTTTTGTATGAGATCAACTCACAAAATTTACTTCGTGATGATGTGGAACTCTAATTAATTTATTTGACTTATTTCATTTAAATTATTAACTTATATATAATGTGATTTTATAAAATAATATTTATTTCGCAAAATGAGATTTATGAGACCATTTTACACGAATAACATTGATTTAATCACGTCTTATCCAATAATCCAAACTTCAAAGAAAAAAGTATAACATTATCATTTGATATTTATAATCATAAAAGCATAAATATGAGTTTTAAGCGGCAAACTATCAAATCTTCAAAAGTTCAAAACACTTTGCAAATCTAATTTATATTTTAATAACGTTTTTTACAATAAAGTGTGGATGCATTTTCCTCCATTTGCTTGCACCGCCCTTATTGGGTCGAATTAAAAAGCCCAGCATTAAATAGGGCTCATTCTTTATTATTACTTGTATTATGGTGTTTGGTTGTGTCAAATGAGGGTCCAAGATAACACTTATTATTTATTTCACACTTTTGTGTTTGGTTTGGGGTTTGTTAGTGAGATTAAAACCTAAAAATACCAAACTATCCTCTTGTAAATATGAATTAAAACATAAAAAACCACCTCCTCATTTGTTTTCCTGGATCGAAAAATCAAAACCTATGGAACCCTAGAAATTCTCCTCAGCCGCACCGTCGCCTAAATCGCCCTCCCTCGTCCATTGATTCATATATTCGACCAACTGGTGTTCTCAGAATTGGCGATACGGCTTGTTACCAACGACGATATCACCGAGCATAGTCATACCTTTCAGCTTCTTCTTGCAATTTTCGAACAATTAACCAACGGATCTCTGCAAATCGCAAACTCGTACGCTGCGATAACAGAAAAGGATGACTATTAGCACAAATAATGATTTTGATTCTCTGTAAATTCATGAAATTGGGAGAAATTTGCTCATGCGATTCAAAAGGTTGAACACTCGCTGGATTTTCGTACCGAAGAGAACACAGCGGCAGAAGTGGAATTGTCTAGGGTTCACGAATTGAAAAATTGGGCGAGAATACATATATATAGTTGACGGGTATTTTGGTCATTTCGGCCTAAGCAGACATGCCCTTAATCGCACGGATTCCCCATCGGACCTTCTTAGTTAGATATGGTATAAGGTGAGCCCGTTCAATATCACCCGGGCTTGTATTATTTCGTGGGCCTTATCAACATGAAGCAAACGGCGCAATCGCATGGATAAGCAAATATAAGCGGCCAATTACGGTCCAATAGGGTCAAGAAAACGCATTGAATTATCTGGTCTGATAGCAATACCAAGTCAGGAGAGTCTGGGCAGGTGGGGTTCGAATCAGATCGATGACCCGTAAAAAAGATATCATGATATATAACAATTAAAAGTAAATAGTGTTATCATAATACACATCACATTAATAAAATCACACACACATACACATATATATATATATATATTAATATATATATATATATATATAATTAGATAAAGTATAAACTTTTGAGTAAAGTCAAATCACTCTATTTCAAAATCTCTCTAATTTTAAATTTAATATCAACCGTACATTTAAAGTATTATAAGATATAACAATTTTTTAAAAAGATATCATCCTTCATATCTTACACATATCTTTTATTTTTCCATTAATATATTAAAAATAATATAATAAAATATCTTACAAATAATATAAATAATACTTCTACGGATTTTACTACTAAACATGGTGAGTAAATAATAATTTTTAATAGTATTTTGTTTTATAAAATTTGCAAATAATTTTATTATAGTAATTTGATTTGATTGTCAATTATATTAAATTTAATACTTGCTACAATATGATAACAAAATTTAATCCAGTTTTGGAAGCAAACGAGTTTGGATCAATAAAAATGGCAAGGAACAGATTACCAAGGGTTGGTCAAGTGGTGTAGGCTTGAGACTTAGAAGTATGCTCCTCTCTAGGTCTCAAGTTCGAAACCCCTTAGGTGCGAATAACTCTTGAGATGAATCTGTCCATACAGAGCTCAGCTCTGGCTTGAAGTTGAGCCCCCGCTAGTGGACGGTGGGTTCTAGTCCCCTGGATTAGTCGGTCTTCGGGCCGGATATCGGGTTATCAAAAAAAAAAAACGCATGAGAATATCCAAATTTCCTTATATATTATATAAATTATTCTATAACGTAATACAAATATTATTATGAGAAGTTTTTGGATAAATTGCAATATTAGTCCAACATGAATTTTTCAAAAAAACTTTTGATACCTGTGTTCGAAAATGATCATTTTTTTTGCAATTATGATCTCAACCTTTAAATTTAGTACGAATTTCACTACTTTGTTATTTATAATAATAAAATAATCATATATTATTGTTGGGTTATGGAGTCTGATTGACTGCATATGATAGGAGATTTAGTTTCTTTCTAGGAATTGCTTGAGGACCAAGTTGTTGCCTTCTAGAGACTTTTGCTTGAGGATCAAGTCACTGCCTTCTAGAGACTCTTACTTGGGGGCTAAGTTGTTGCCATATTAGCAATCCAAGACTTTTGTATAAATAGCCCCCTGGCTCCCCCATTGTATCTTGCACTATCTTGTATGGTCATACAAGAAAATATAGTAGATCTCTCCTGGCTTGGTAGAGCCCCCAGATGTAGTCAGTCTAACGAACTGGGTAACCAAATTTGTGTTCTTTAATTTCTTGTTCTCTCAATTTCTCCATAATTGCAGTTTAATTCATAACAACTGGTATCAGAGCATTGGGTTCAGAGGATCTGGTGGGAGCAATTATGATGGCTGAAGGGAAATCGCCTGTTGAGAAGTTTGATGGAACAAATTTTGGGTTTTCTGGAAGATGGAGATTGAGGAGTACTAGTAAGGGAAACGATCTAGAACAACCTCTGAGTACGAAACCCGAAGACATGAAGATGGAGAATTACTGTCGATGAGATATGGGGAAGACGAGTTACGTTTTGAAGCCAGACTCCAGGTGGAAGATTGTTGGGTTATGGAGTCTGATTGACTGCATATGATAGGAGATTTAGTTTCCTTCTAGGAATTGCTTGAGGACCAAGTTGTTGCCTTCTATAGACTTTTGCTTGAGGATCAAGTCACTGCCTTCTAGAGACTCTTACTTGGGGTCTAAGTTGTTGCCTTATTAGTAATCCTAGACTTTTGTATAAATAGCCCCCTGACTCCCCCATTGTATCTTGCACTATCTTGTATGGCCATACAAGAAAATATAGTAGACCTCTCTTGGTTGGTAGTGCCCCCAAATGTAGTCAGTCTGACGAACTGGGTAACCAAATTTGTGTTCTTTAATTTCTTGTTTTCTCAATTTCTCCATAATTGCAGTTTAATTCCTAACAATTATAAAATTTATTAAATTATGAATAGAAGCTATCATTTAAGCTGTTTAGAACATGGTATGATATGTATTTATATCATACTATGATTATTTTTGTTAATTTTTTATGAATGTATAAAATGTTGGAATATAGAGGCACGTAAAACATGTAATCACATGAGCAACGAAAATTAAAGTTCACCAACAACAAACAATTAATTGCATACAGATTACAATAATCATAACGAGAAATCTTACAGTAACTCGAGAGCAGATTTCTCTGCTATGGTATCCACGTAATCCCCAATCACGGATTTGCACGGATTTGCCAGTGTTGAATCCCGAGACAGATTTGCTAGGAAAATCCAAACTCTAGATTTTATGGAGAAAATATGAAGTGATCCTGTTTGTGAATCCCAATAGCTTGTATATATAGGGAGGCTTAGCTTATTTCCCAAGCTAGCCCAATTAGGGAAATAAAATCCCTAGTTTTGAATTAAATTAATTCCTTTTAATTTAATTCCCCAAATATAAATCTCTACGGATTTAAATGCCTTATATGAAATCTCTACGATTTATTTCCATATACATTAAATCCTACAATTATATTCCAAATATAATTATTGGGAATTCTTATTTAATTAAATCCAATTTAATTAAATATTAATAATAATTAATTTCAAATTAATCTATTATTAATTACTTCTCCATAAATTAAATATTAAATCCAATTTAACATTCAATCAACCAACTATAATCCGTAAAAGTGGACTACTTGTTGTGTGACCCATAGGTCCTGATATACCGAGCGATTAGTCAAACTAACGGCCTTAATTGAACCCTAGTCAATAAATCAGACATTCTCAATATATGAGGTACGTTGCGAGAAACATGCAACTACCTGTAACTGAAACGTGGGCAATTACAATTTCCTCCTTTCATTCACGAATACTCGATTAGTCTTCAACATGATGAAGTGTCTATTCAAATAACTTAATCAATTTATCTCAAATCACTAATTGATCATCAGTGTCACACTTAGTCACAAAGTCTAAGTTGATGTGCATTGGCCAATGACTTAGATCCAATTATGATGAGAAGATGAGTATTCTCTCTAAAACCACTTTGAGGAATGAATCATTTTCTTGGCTCAATTACCACGCACATGCACTTCGTGATGAACTCAATCCAAGTCATATCTACCCATAGACGGGTGCAAGCGTCGATCATGGTCAAAGTTCATCACTCCACGCATGTTTTGCGTATTGACCTCAAGTCAAAGGAGTATCGCATCGCTCCCACTAACCGAGACACCCGTAGACACATATAGTGGAACTACATCAAACAGTTTCTCGGATGGGTATACCAATACCCTCTAAGGTGTTGGGGTTATACTGAAAAGTATGCTTTTACTTTGTATAACCAAACTGGATTTTCTTATTTATTTACTGAAATAATCTATTAATCACTGTTGCATTAAATATGAATGAATGTTCTATATATTTATTGCAAACCCGTTCAATAAGTTAAGTACGTATTACGTTGTAGTTACATTGGTGATACCAGATCACAGAAGATCAAATTAACAGCTCCTCGTAATTAAGTACAAATTCACAACCCAGATGGAAATGAACAAACAATCATGAAAGGTTGAAGTATAAGGCTCAGATTGACTTGTCTTGACCAAGAGATTATACTAGTGCATTTAGATGCACTGAATAAGGACCTACAGGAGGATAAATTCTTCGGTACTGAATATACAAGAATTAGACCTCAATGGTGTGTTATTTCTTAATCTCCGTCCCTTAAATAGGATCGTGTGGAATTAATAACTATTGCTTTGACTTATGTTAGGAAGATAGTCAATCTGATTCGAAACCTTATATCTTGGGCAATATTATTAATTACATAACGATTGCTGACATTTAATACGGAGAATCGTGTGCAAGTACGTCTTGTTTGATTTGTCCCCTTGGTGGGCTCAGAATCTTTATCATACCAAATCTTGCAAGTGGAAATTTATTTCCGGTATGGATAATAACGTTGAGCTGTCTTTACTCCAAGGACAAATATATTAATTAATATAAAGCTTGTTCAGTGGCTTGATTAATTAATGGACTAAGATAATCTTAAATACGGGAAATAATGACCGGGAGCCATATTATAGTAAAGTCGTAATATGGGTTAAGATGGACAGTTCAATATTAATTTTATAGTGGAGTAAATTAATATTAATGGACTTGAATAATATTTGGCCCAAAATATTAAATCTTCATAGTCCATTGAAGGTCCAATCTTAATTCTCCTAAAGGCCCCCAAATAGCCCAAAATAAAGTCCAATTAATGAGAGAGAGAAGAGAATCCACAACAATATTATAGCTTCATAGTCCATTGGAGGTCCAATCTTAATTCTCCTAAAGACCCCTCAAATAGCCCAAAATTAAAGTCCAATTAATGAAAATGAGAAGAAAATATTTTTCCCTAATATTTCTTGAAATTTCGAAAATTTGTAGGAAAAAGGAAGAAAAGATTTTCTTGATTTTCTTGTAGATATTTTGTTGAAAGAGATAAGTATTCTTGGAATACATAATTATCCCATAAATTCAAGAAGTCAAATCTTGATTCCTATTGCCTTGTTATTTTCGAAAATTTAGGGAAAAGGGGAAGAGAGATTTTTATGGAAAAATTTAATTAAGGAGAAAAAAATATAGGAGATATATTCAAGATTTCTTGGAGACCAGGAAAAATATTTTCTTCCTTATTTTTCTCCTCAAAAAATCGGCCCCCCTGGTCCTATATATAGGGAATGAATCTTTCATTCCCAAGTGCAATCTCATGTGTTGGAAATATTAGAAATCCACAAAGGTGGTGGCAAAATATTTTATTTTCTCTCTTGTTAAAATCGTTCGTGTGAATCCTCCCATCAGATTACGTTTGTGGACTTGGAAAATATTTGGGAAGGCTCTTTGGGTTAATCCAACGTCTCAACAGTTGTCTCTACAAGAGGTACGTAATCTCGTAACTCCTAGATTCTGCATGCTTAGGATTTACGTGGATTATGTGTACGCATGATAATTTATTTGCTTATTAATTATTATGTTGAATTTATTTAGGATTAATTCATGTTAGTAATTAATTGGTTACTTTAAATATGTATTTAAAATCATCTCGAATAGATCCGGGCACCCATATTTTTCCCAACATAACGTATTTGTGCATCCATCATGAGATACCTAGTATCTCGTAGTAAGTGAGATCTTACTACACTCTCTAAGAGTATGATGCAGATCGCACACCAATCTCCATTGCATCATCAATATCCCTTTCTTGATGATCATCGATTGAGGCTATTTAAGAATCATGCTTAAGTCATCTGAGTTCTCACTCACTCAATGACAGCAGTGACTCAAGGGAACACATATAAGAATAAATGCAAACAATCAAACATAATATTCTAATGAGTGTAACGCCATACATTTAATATTAAACAAAAAATAATATTAAACCAATACTGAATATTATCTGAGTATTATGTCCTTACAATGGATTGTCTCTAGGACACTAACACTAACAATCTCCCACTTGAACTAGAGCCAATCACCTACATGTCTAAACCCTAGACCATCAAAATGTCTAGTGTGTACATGAACACTCAAAGCCTTGGTGAAAGGATCAACCAGGTTATCCTCCGTGGGGACACGTTCTAACTCTATTTCTCCTCTAGCAAGTATCTCTTTTATCAAGTGATAACGCCTCGGTACATGCTTGTTTCTGTTATTGGATCTCGGTTCCTTAGCTTGCGCAACCGCACCAGTATTGTCACAATACAACTTTATTGGACTGCTGGCACTCGGAACTACCCCTAGTTCATTTAAGAACTGTTTTATCCAGACAACTTCTTTGGCAGCTTCTGCCGCAGCAATGTACTCAACTTCGATTGTTGAATCCGTGGTAGTCTCTTGTTTGGAACTATTCCAACTAACCGCCCCACCATTGAGAATGAAAACATAGCCCGACTATGATTTGTAATCATCACAATCGGATTGGAAACTTGCATCAGCATAGCCAGTTGCAACTAGCTCTGACTGTCCTCCGTAGACCAAGAAACAGTCTTTAGTACATCTAAGGTCCTTAAGAATGTTCTTGACAGCAATCTAGTGAGGTTCACCTGGATTCTGCTGGTATCTACCAGTAGTGCTAACAACGAAGGCCACATCTGGCCTTGTGCAAGTCATGGCGTACATGATGGAGCCAATTGCGGATGCATATGGTATATCCTTCATGCGCCGGATATCAGCGCCTGTGGAAGGACAATCCTTCTTAGACAACTTTATCCCATGACATGCCGGTAGAGAACCTCTTTTAGAGTTCTCCATCGCAAATATCTTTAACACCTTTTCTACGTAGGTTGACTGTGACAGTCCCAACCTCTTCTTGCATCTATCCCTATGGATCTTGATCCCTAAGATGTAGCATGCCTCACCAAGATCCTTCATCATGAAGGTCCATGGTAGCCAAACTTTAACCGACTGCATAAGAGGAATATTGTTTCCCATAATTAGTATGCCATCGATATACACAACTATGAAAATAATATTTCTCCCACCGCATTTACGATATACGCATGGATCTTCCGAATTTCTGATGAAGTCAAACGATTTGACAGCTTAATCAAATCGGATATTCCAACTTCTAGAAGCTTGCTTTAGTCCATAAATGGACCGTTTAAGGTTGCACACAAGATTAGACTTTGACTTAGATACAAAACCTTCCGGTTGAGTCATAAACACCTCCTTATCAATGTTCCCATTGAGGAAGGCTGTTTTGACATCCATCTGCAAAATCTCATAATCTAAATGTGCTGCTACAGTAAGTAAAATTCTAATGGACTTGATCTTGGCAATAGGTGAGAAGGTCTCATCATAGTCAATGCCTTCGCGTTGACTATAACCTTTTGCCACTAACCTAGCCTTGTAGGTTTGTACCTTGCCGTTTGCATCAGTCTTACGCTTGTAGACCCATTTGCAACCTATGAGTTTTACCCCTTTCGACAACTCAACCAAGTCCCAAACTTGATTGGTGTACATCGAATCCATCTCAGATTTCATGGCTTCTTGCCACTTCTCTGAGTCAACGTCTAATGTTGCCTCAGTGTAAGTTCTGGGATCATCTTTGTCCGGAATCTCCACATCATCATGTTCCTCTACGAGGAAACCATAATATATAGTGGGCGAATTACGAATCCTAGTAGACTTACGGAGCTGTGTTTGTGCAGGCTGTACATTCTGATCGTGAAAATTTTGTGGTGCATCAATTTCATCAATCTGGAGAGTCCTCAAGAGCAACACTTTCTGATGCCTCTTGGGCGGGAGTTTGAACTATGTTGTTCTCATTCAACCCACTTGGAGTTTGTTGCGAAGGCAATGCAACTCCAATTACGCTCCCACTGGCTGAAAGAGGATCACTAAGTGATATACTTCCACCATGTGAGCTGCTGAATGCTCCCACTGATTCCTTGTCACGTTTCTTTGACAAGATATCAATCTCTTGATTATCTTACGGTTCTTGAATTTCTTCAATTTCTATCATCTACGGCCTTGGTCCTTGAAGACATAGTCTTCTTCGAGGAACCTGGTCTGCCTAGAAATAATTATCGTTTGTTTCTCAGGTAGCTAGAAATAATATCCTCTCATTTCCTTAGGATATCCCACAAGGTAACCCTTTTCACCTTTGGATTCCAACTTATCAGTGATCATCTTTTTCACAATCGAAGGGCAACCCCACGTTTTGATATGTGAAAAGTTGGCTTCTTGCCACACCATAGTTCATATGGCGTATGCTCAACTGATTTGGATGGAATCATATTAAGAATGTAAATTGAGATTTGTAACGCGTGTTCGCGAGTCGTTTTTTATCGAGAGTATTATGTGGCTAATTTGGTAACAACTCACAAACAAAACATGCACGTGTACGATAAACTGTAAATAAGATGAATTTGTTGACCCAGTTCATCAGGAAATGACTACTCTGGGGGCATACCAAGCCAGGATGTGGTATTGCGAGCTTTACACGTACAATATTTGATACACCTTATGAAGATGAATCATTACAGATGAAGATAATTTGGAGAGTTAGCCTCTGAGTGCTAGGGTTTCTGGTATGCATAAATGATCACTCGAATTTTTCTGTTCCTCACCTCTCTCTGGATTTTCTTGTGTGGGTATGACTTCTTCTGGGAAATTTTTCTGAACCCTTCTCTTCTTATTTTTTCTTCCTTTCATAGCACTCCAACAAGCATGAGCTGGGTTGGCAAGCATGAAATTTGGAGACTTGGTCATGCAAAGAATCCGCATGATATTGCCACGTTCCCAACTTCATCTTCTAGATTGATCTTGGAGCTTGCTTGTCTGTAAGGCACTCTTTTGGTCGTCCAAATTAATCTTTTGCTCGGTTGGATGCTTTGTTCGCCCCTTTAACCATGTCAGTTTCATCATTGAATATCGTCCCTCCTCGAAAGCATCTTGACCCTCAGGATATCTGAGCCTTTCAGGATATCTGAGTATTTTGGCCTCCTGAGTCCTCAGATTTGTTCGTGGCCTTCTTGACTTAGCTCATTTGATTCCGTCTTTCCTGATCTGAGTGGTGAGTATGTTCGTTTTGGGCGTCAAGTGGCAAACTGGTCGAACAAACTTGTTTGGTCAACGGACGGCGAGCACACTTGTCCACCGGGTATGATTATTTTAAAGAATATTACACGTGTCGCTCTTAAGTGTTCGATTAATCCCGAGTTATTATATCGAACACAACAATACCCCCAATGGTCGCTTTGTATTCAACATGGGGCCGATCGTTATAATCTTATTGGGCCATAGTCGATGTCGCTTTCAGATTCTACGTGCGGATTTTCAAAATTGATTCCTGTATTCATATATATACCACATTTCACCGCCTTTAAACCCTTTTCTCCTTCCTTCTTCTTGTTTGCCTCTGTCTTTCAATCTTTTTCGTGTCTAAAAATTTCCTGCGAGGGCTTCATCATTCCAGCGAAGAATCTTACTCAGGTAACCGCTGCATTCTTTCTCTTATTGCGATTATGGCCTCTTGCTCAAACTCTTCTGTTCCCCTAGAATCGGACCACCATAGTTCTTCTTCCCCCTCTATTAGTAGAATCCCCCATAGCGACGCTAATGCGCCGGAGACGAATGTCTCGGATTCAGGATTTCGCTGGCAAGTTCGGCAGCCGTTTGCCGTTCTTTCCTCCGATTCCGATGAAGCCCTAAATGAATTGGATAGGGACTTGGTCCGTAATGATTTTTCGAACGATTCGAGTGATAATTCTTTGCCCCAAATTCAAATTAGGTCTCGGGCTGTTGATAATGTTGATGTAGATAGGAATGACGATGTTGTGAGTGGGGAAATTTTGACGGCTGTAAATGTAACCGAATCGAACATAGGGGTAGGTGGTGAGAAAAATTCTGAGCTTGATATACCTGTTGGTGTCCCTCATAGTCCAACATATAACGAGTATAATGCTCGTTATAGTTTCGATTGGCCCGAACAACCTCATAGGATTAGGGTTGAGAATGAGTACCCAACGAGTAAGATAGCGAGCATAATTGATGCAGATATGCTCACTTTCGTGCATAGAATTCTGAAACCCCGGGATGTCTTTTTCTCGGGCACGGGTCCTCGATGAGCGGGCCGACCAACCCCCGAAGGTTGTGTCGCCAGAATTTGGACACCATGGAAGTTCGCCTTCGATTCCCCCTCCATCCGCCATCACCCGCTTTGCTCGTGGAATGGAACATCACCATCACGCAGGCTTAAGCGAATGGGTGGCATATGATCATGAGCTTCGACTTTGTTCGCAAAATGAAGCCAAGATACTATCCCTCCACAGCTGAACTTGCTCGATTGGTGCACCTGACCCGTCCGAAGGGAGAACATGGGTGGCTGTTCATGCAAGCTAATGCCAAGTGCAAAATTATTGAGGACGTGCCGAACAAAATCAGTGATTGGAAAGAGAAGTTCTAGTTCGTTGGGGGCAATTGGAAAAGCCCAAAACGGGAGCGAAACCGATGCTCGACTAGACATCCTCATCATCGACTTCGGGTGTACCGGTAAGTAATTTTGTGTCTTTTGTCCTTCAATTTGAACCGATTTTAACTTGCTCTTTATTTCAGGGATTCTAGCTGCGACGGACAAGGAGACAAACGACGGCTATTTTAGCAGTTTTTGGCAAATTGATCTGGAGTCTCGCTCGGAGCGATCTGTGAGAACTCTGAATACCGCCGATCAGAGGAAGAAATGAGGTTTGTTCGTGTCTCATCATCATCTTGTTGCTGTTAATCCTACTGGTAAGGATTGCCTCTTGTATTTGTATAAGTTTTGTGTCATTTTGCTCGTTGTTACCCTTTTGTGCGTACTGAATTATTTTTGTTGGGATATTTTAGTTTTGATGAATTATGCCAAAACATTATCAACTTCAGGTTATTGAAGCTAATTTACGATAATGTTGAGGGGAACGAGAGAACAAATTGAGGGGAACTCACGTAAATCGGCGTAGATGATCGAGATCGACGAGATCAAGCAGAATAGACCGACGAGATCGAACGAGTTAGATGAGTTCCGAAGTTAATCACGAAAGCCGAGCAAAATCGTAAGAGAAGATAAGTTAAACCACCGATCAAGATCGATGACCAGATGACCGTATTTAATTGATCGATAACCGTAATGCACTACGGATGATCGTAAGAATGCACGAAATATCCGGTGATCGTAAGAGCGCATAAGCCGATCGAAAAGAAATCACCGTAAGATCGTAAGAGAAGGTTGCAGATCGAAGAGGAATGATGAGACCGACGAGATCGACGTGATCGAGATCGATATGAAGACGATGAGGATGATCAAGATCGACGTGATTGAGATCGGGACAAAGCTAAACCGATATGCTAAACCTAATGTAATCGACCGACATGCTATCCCGAGATGTTGATCTTAAGATATGTTGATCCGCTCAAATAATGATCGATCGCAAAGAAGAAATCGATAGCTCGAAATCAAAAGTAACTCAAGGTCGATGTCTCGACCAGAGAATCAACTCGGGCCGGCTGAGTGTCAAGATGCTCCGATCGACATAAGGTCCGCTTCCAAGAGAAGTCACCAAGGCTCGGACAAAACTCAAGGCTCAGATAGACTCAAGACTCAAAGATGTGTCTCCGAAGACAATCGAGACTCAGAGAATCTGAATGATTCCAAGGCGAGGAATCTGGGAATATAAATCCATTAGAATCAAATTTCACGCGACCAATGAGAGGAAGACAACCACTGGAAAAGTTCGCAAAAAGCTATGTAATAGTATGGATTTGAATGTGACTCCATCCAACGGTAACATTCAAATCCACACTATAAATACAAGTTCTTCCTTCATAATTAAGTGGAAAAAAACGTGAAACATCCATCAAGCAAATCATCAAGCATTCCCACCCTAGAACCGCAGCAAAGAAATACACGATATATTCAAGAGTGTTCTAGAACCCAATCTAAGCAACCCGCGATGTATCCTAAGCTTAGAGATTTTTCCCAACCTTAGCATTGAGGCTAAACAAATGTAAGGGAAAATCTCAACCTAGTTGGAAACCAAACAAACCTTACCAAAATCAGTCGGTTAAGTTTGTAAGTGAGTGTGAACTCGGTAAACATCTAGCAATCCCGAAAGGGAGGGTAGGCAATCCCGAGTGAGGGTGATAAGTCCCGTTGGAGTGTGAACTTCGGTAAATATCGTAGGCAATCCCGAGTGAGGGTGATAAGTCCCGAGGCTTAACCCGAGAGGGTGATAAGTCCAGTTGGAAGGAATTTCCCTAGGAACAGGGAGAGTGGATGTAGGAGCTTGAGTCTCCGAACCACTATACATTGTTGTGTTGTTTACTGCTTTATGTTCTTATATTGTCATACGCATTCGTTTATAAGCATAACACAACACATGAGCTCAAAAAGAGAAAAATCAGAATCACCGCCTCACCCCTCGCTTTTATATGCACGCTTTAAAAATGTTTTTGCTTTTCATCTAGCCAGAAATGGGTTTTTCCCACCGACCATCAATTTGTTTATAGCTTTCCCCACTAAATTAATCATAAACAGAAACATCCTAACATACCGAGACGGCTCTACGAAAAGGCCACAGAGAACATTCAATCATATTCAGCCGAGGGGAGGTCAAATAACAAAATGATAGAGGGCGAGGGCGAAAGTATGGCTATATCGAAAATTCGTGATCCGTCCTCAGAGTCGAAAACGATCGCAGCGGAGTAACCAAATAAGCCGAAAGTGGAATACGAAAGTGTTCGCCAAGAGGCTAATGCTGGGAAATCGGCGAAATGGGCCGAGCTTAACAAAATCCTCGATGAGCGACCGAACAAGCTCGCATTTGTTAATCGAGGCCATTAGGGTGACTTCGACCCCTCTTGCTTAAGCGATCGAGAAGGCTGTCGCCACCGTGGGTCGGGTCGATTTATAGAAATCATTGAAATGGAGATTGTCACATCTTCTCCACCTCCTGCTGGACCCCGATCATGGACTCCGTTGAATCCTGAGCTTCGGTCCCCTGAGGATAGATCATTCTTGGGATGGGATCCGACTCGTGTGAATAGGTACATTTTGTTCGCCTTGCTTCTGCTTTGATTAATTCTGTTCATTTTTTCATATTGTTTGCTCGGGTGTATGTGTAGGTTGAGCAGGTTGGCTCCCTTGATGCCCAATCTGAAAAACTACTTCTGCTCGCCGAGTGTTCGCAAGGTTCCGGGCATTCCTGAGCATGTTCAGAAAGCTTGCCAGACTCCCGTTCGAGCATGGACTACCGAGCTGGAAGAGTCCACTACGGGTTCCACTCCCCTGGAAAATATGCGTCTGGGTCTGGTACTTCAGGGCCAATCTATGGTCGTTCTTGAGAAAGCCTATGCTCAGTCCGCCAACCTCCATGCCAACTACTTGGCTTTGATCAGGAATTTCGAAGAAAAGGTGGGCGAAATAAACAGACTCGTGATGAACCGAGGTTGGCTCAGAACAGTATCCTCAAGACAAGCTGAGGCTCGCCAGGCGAAGGAGGATGCCCGCAAAGCTCAGGAAAATGCTCGCGAAGTTCGGGAAAATGCTCGCTTGGCTCAGGAGGATGCTCGCCAGACGAAGGAGGCACTGAATCACTCTCAGGAGGAGGTGGTCAAGATATAATGGAAGAGCTTAGAGGCGATGAATATTGAGCTTCAGAACTCCAGATGGGCGCGAGGCCATAGAAAAGTGAGAGGGACGCGCCGGCCAACAACTCATCATTGCCGAGGAGACCAACACCCGCTGGGTCTCAAAATTCAAAGTCGTATAATGAAGAGTATGTTGATTCCATGTCCAACTTCTCCTATATTTGTGCCTTTGCCGATGAAGAGTCCGTCCGTTTCGCCATGCTTAAATAACGGCGAACAAATTGTCCCCTCTTATATCAAGTTTCCAAGAAGACACGATCGACAACCCACCGGATCGCAACCTTCCAATATCGATTTGAACGATCGTGTGATTTCTCCATTCTTCCCGGGATCAAAGTTGATGATCCTATTTTGGATGAGGAAGATGGCTCGGGACGTGAATCTTTGGTGGTCTTCGGCTGCCAAAATCTCCAAACCGAGTTCGGGACCGATCAAAGCGGAGCCGAGCAAAGGGACCTCTCAGACGGCGAGAATGTACCTTCCGACGAGCATTTGGTACGACCATACCGAAGGAGTTATTCTTTGGGCCGAGCACGATTTGTTCGACATCTCTATTCCGTCCACCCCCAATTATGAATTTGCTCCTTAGTGTTATTTTTTTTTTTGTCAAACATATGTTGTGTAATTTTTTGTCTTCTTCACCTTTTGTTCGAACAATGTCTTCAATACTTGTAATTTTTTTTTGACTTCTTTCTTTTTGTTCAACACTTTTACAACCGAATGGATGAATTACATATTGAACTTATCTCCTCTAACCCGATTGTTGTTGAGGATGAATCTTGTTGTTTGGTAAATGATTGATACTTGTGTTGCTTGATGTTTGCTTTGTTGCTTTGTGTTCGCTTTTGTTGCCTTCTAGTTTTTGCCCCTTTCTTCCAGATGAATTCAACATTAGGTTTTGCTTATGCCCGCTCGACTTTTTTTTTTCGGTTTTGATTGTCTTATTGATGTTGCAATCGGTTGATCGTCTTATTTAGGTCGCGACCAGGATGGGTTACTTTATGAACCCCCCTTTCTTGGTTCGCGATCGCCTTATTTAGGTGCGATCACTTCGTCTTAGGGCCGTCTTATTTTAGTCTGCGACCAGACTCATCACCCGGCTTGCTCTACTTCTGTATCTATAAGTCGAGTCATCTTTTTGCATCACACATTACACATTTTTCTTTTTTTGTCGGAATCAGTACTGAACTTCGTTAAATCGGTGAACATAGACTTGGGCTCGTTTCATCTTTGTTCAGCCGTCTGCTTAGGTGTGCGACCTCAAATAGGCTTGAACTAGAAAATCTTAGAGAAACAAAAGTACATATATTTTTTTTTTTTTTGCAACACTTTGTATTCTATTACAACCTTCACATCCTGAAGACTATCTATTACACAACTATAGATATCGGACTAAGGTTTTGAATTTAAACCTTGTCTTGAGTAGACAAGAACCGCCTCACCTTGTCCATGAATTGATGTTGACAAGGATGTGGCACATCATCCTGTCTACCCTTCTTTCTTTAGTAACATGCTCAAGCAGCAGCAACATAAGCTTTTGTCCCTCCTGGACAAGCTGTGATTATGTGGGCGGCTGCGGACATGAGCATGTGGAGAGCATACCGCCGCTTTCAAAAGAAAAGTAGCAAAAATTTTTCCGCACTATTCTCGTCTCCCTTCAAGAGATGCCTAAGCATCAACGTCCGCAGATATTGCTTTGAGCCGGACACTATGACATCCTTCCCCGGGAGGAGATTTTGGGGATGCATGGGGACTAGTGATTTACTACTTGCATAAGCGGTGAGTAACGCGGAGTGGCAACCATAACTCTGCCGAGCATCTTGAGTCCGACAACGAGCTTCAACCTGTGCTCGTAATGTCATATAAATTATAAATCTCGTACCGGGTTAGATGCTCGATTCAGCTGAATGATTGCTGAATCGAGAGCTGGATTCTTCTACGTCTGGGGGCATACTAAACCAACCTCCTTATGAGACTTGTAATATTTTCCTTTTTTCTTCATCTTTTTTTTTTTCTCTGCTTTTCTCAACTATCAAGATGTTATGCCTATTTATAGAACTATCCTCCCAAGCTACATAGTCTTTGGCTTAGCTAGTGGTGCTAGCTCTCTTACTTTTTTCCCCCCTTTGATATCTCGTTTTTTTTGACTCTTTGCTCAAAGATTGACTCATCCCTCTTGGTTGCCACCACATCCAAATCGTTCGATATGTATCTTCGTTGACAACTCGTTCGACACGTATCTTCCGCTCTTTTCGATAGTGTTTGCCCAAAGATTTCTTTCTCGAAGATATGTGTCGAACATAATGTATTCTTCTTTCAGGATTGTCCTACTCGTTTTAACTGAACGACTGATTATGTTCGCCACTTGTGTTCATTTTAGCTACATCGGCAATTATGTTAGGCTAACTATGCTTGTCTCAGCTGTGTGGACAGCTTTGTTCGGCCGACTATGCTCGCTTCAGCTGTGTGGACAACTTTGTTCGCCAACTATCTTCGCAATTATTGATAATATTTTTTTTTAAATTTGACGATTCCACGAGTAGGACAATGGGACTCCATTCAGTCTTCCAAATCATATGCCCTGCTTAGCAAACGCTTACAGAACTCCGAACGGACCTTCCCATGCTCAAATTTAACACACCACTTGATACCCCCCGTTGCTCACCTTAAAACTAGCTTCGCCCATTGAACCCGCGTGTTCGGACTTTGGAGTTGTAGAACTCTCTCGATCTCTTTTTTGTACATGGCATTCTTGAAATCGACCTCGGCCCTTCTTTCTTCCAACAGTGCACTTTTCGAGTATGCTGAGTCATTAATGTGCTCTCCAAAAGTCATTGTTCGATGACTTGGAATCTTGATTTCAAGGGGTATAACAAACTTCGCGCCTAAATTCCAAGGCAAACGGGGTCTCCATGATTGATGTTACGAAAGTTATTCGATAAGCCCATAATATTTCGTGCAACTCTTGACCCATCCTCCCCCTTGAATTATCAAGTCTAGCCTTTTGAGGGTATGCTTCATAATTTTATTAACGGCTTCAACTTGTCCGCTTGACCTGGGATAATCTGAGTTGAGTAATGCTTTTTATGCCCCAAATGAGCACAATTTCGTTCGAACTCACTTCCATCGAACTGTTTGCCGTTATCAGTTACTAATGATTGGGGAAGCCCAAATCGACAAATGATATTTTCCAAACAAAGTTCCACATTCTTTGTTCGGTGATTTTGACAATGGCCTCGGCTTCTGCCCATTTAGTATAGTAATCAACGGCAACTACAACAAATTTTACTCCCGACGTGCCAGTAGGAAATGGGCCGATCAAATCGATCCCCCATTTAGCAAATGGCCATGGGCTATAGATCCACACTAATTCTTTGTGGGTTATGAATAAGTAGGACATGTACCGGCACTTGTGGGCACGCCAACGCATATCGAAGCGAATCTTTTTTTGAGGTTGGCCAATAATAACATTGTTCGATTATTTTATGTGCGTACGAGCCCAATTATGATTTTCCGCATACTCCATCGTGGATTTGTTTGATATACGACCTCTTCAGAGTAATACACTTCAAAAGTGGAAGTGAGAAGCTTTTTTTGTACAAATGCTCGCCTATAATAGTATACCGAGCATTGTAACCGGCGATAGTAATTGTGCCTTATTTTCGGAGAAGTCCCTTTGTAAGTAACTCAGATTGAGTCATCCAAGTTTTTTTGTTACGCATTACTTGGGCGATCATAACTATGGGAATCGATGGTGAAAAAGTTGTGACGACCACAATGTCTGTTGTGTTCGTCACTCCTTCTGCTGTTGCTAGGCGTGCCAAAGCATCAGCGAACGAATTACCCAATCTTGGTAATTGTTCTATGAAAACTTGTTCGAAATGCTCGAGCAACTCTTTCGCTAGTTGATAATACTGTGCCATCTGTTTGCCTCGGGCCTCATACTCGCCTGTTACTTGATAAACGATTATCTGGGAATCGCTATAAATCATCAGCCTCTAAATTCCCATTGTCATTGCCATCTGTAGTCCAGCGATCAAAGCTTCATATTCGGCTTCATTATTTGTAGCTGGGAAATCAAAACAGATGGCTATTGTGAATGTTTGTCTGGTTGGGCTGATGAGAACTACGCCGGCTCCGGCTCTTGAACATGTTGATGAACCATCAACATACATATGCCATGGTTGGTCGATAGCTTTTCGAGCATTTGTGGATATGTCAACTCGACCATGAAATCGGCCATAACTTGCCTTTCATTGTCATTCATGAGCGAACGTAATGCCAAATTGTCCCAACTCTACCGCCCACTTGAGTAATCCGCCTCCGCAGATTGCGTGCGGAGGACTTGGCGAATGGGAAAGTGGTCGGCAGACTTGGACCGAAAGATCGAAAAAGTATGGTCGCAATTTTCGAACACTCATCACGAGAGCATATGCTAATTTCTCCAGTGGAGGGTACCGGAGCTCGGCTTCTTTAAGCACTTGGCTTACATAGTAAATGGGAAAATGTGGGTCCTTCGCCGCATGACGAGCACAACACCGACAGATGTTCGATGCAAAGAAAATATGATAGAGTTGTTCGCCTCGGGACAAAGGACAATGTCTCGAGTATCCGCAAGGTATCGCTTCAATGATTTGAATGCATTTTGGCAATGCTCGGTCCACTGGACTTTCCCTTTCTTTAATGCATCAAAGAAAGGTTTGCATTTGTCACCGGTTAAGTGATATAAACCGGCTCGCGGAAATAAACGTCCGGTTAACTTTTGGACCTCTTTCACACTCCCCAGGGGCCAGATATCGAAAGCATAACTTGAATCTTTGATGGGTTCGCTTTGATCCCCGATTGACCGACCATATGTCCGAGGAATTTTCCCCGAGTGAACCCCAAAAGCCGCATTTCTTCTGATTTAGCTTCATGTTGTACTTCCCGAGTATATCGAACGTTTGTGCGAGGTGAGTGATGTGGTCTTCCTTGTGTTCGCTCTTTACCACAATATCATCAATATATACCTCAATTGTTCGGCCAATGTGTTCGCTTAACATTTTGTTCACCAAACGCTGATATGTTGCTCCGGCATTTTTTTAATCCGAACGACACGCATTGCAATAGACATATTCTTTTCAACTGCGGAATCTGGTATTCTTTTGATCGTCCGGATGCATGGGTATTTGGTGATAACCAAAGAAATGCATCCATGAAAGTCATGAGTTCATGGCTCTTTGACATTATCGACCAAATAATCGATATCGGCATCGGGAAGTTATCTTTCGACAAAGCCTTGTTTAAATCCGTGAAATCAATACATAGTCTCCAAGATCCATTAGACTTGTGGATTTGTTACCGTGGTTCACAAGCCATCTTGGGCATTTCACCTCTCTCGAATCGGTTTATTGTCGAGTAACTTTTGATTTCACGATTCATTGCAAATACTTTTTCCTGACTAAACTTTCTCGCGCTTCCTCGATAACGGAGTTTGTATTGGATCAAGGTTGAGGGAATTACATGCATGTTTTGGATCAATTCCAACCATGTCCTCGTCAAATGACCATGCGAACACATCCAAGTTTGCTTGAAGATAAGCCATCGTTTCGCTCGAATTGCTCGGTAATTTCAAACCAATGAACACTTCTAACTCAGGTCTGTTCGGGTCGATGTTTATTGGCTCCAGTTGTTCGACAAGTGTTGCTCGCTTTCTTTTTTGTTTCCACCGAGGATCTTGAATGGACCTCCGGTGTTCGTTATCAACCTCCATGAACCTATGCGAGGTTCTAGGTCTGTTGGCTCGCTTAGCGGATCAATATTCATTAGATCTGGGAGATCTGGGACATGAATTGCCTTCCCAGATTGTGTGTTCGCGCGGGGAGCTGTGCTCGTCAAATTTGTGTTCGCCAAAGATATGTTCGAACATGTTGGTAACATATTTGCCTGTTGGCTTGACTCACCGATCTCCCATGTTCGCTCCGTCATGTTAACAATATTTTGTTTTTCTGGTGCACATGATAGCAAACAATCTCGAGCTTTTTTCTGATCTCCTTTTACGCTACCTGTTCCATCTTGTGTTGGAAATTTGACACAGTAATAGTAAGTAGAACAGGCCGCTTTAAATTCCTGAATAAATGGGCGACCTAGGAACCCGTTATAAGTAGATGGAGCATCGACGATTACAAAATCTAGCATTCTAGTTCGTCGGATCTCCGGATTCAAAGTTGATTCTAACTCGACTCCTAACCTAATCATACCATAGGGTCGGGTTACAGATTCCCCAAAACCCATTATGGTATGATCACACGGTTCAATATAACTGCTCAAGTCCCCAACTTGCTTTTCCATCTGGTGACGAACAAAATGTTTGCATAAGCTCCGTTATCAACCGGAGAGATGGTGCACCTTCAACCCGAGGAGACGAGCACTAATGGTTAAGGAGTCGTTGTGGGGAGTTATTATACCGTCGAGATCGCCGTCTGAAAACATGATTTGGTGTGAGGGTGGCGTGCTGGGCCGATGTGCTTTCGCCACCTTTACTGATGAATGCTTTGCATGGCACACATCTCCATCTTTTTACGCTCTGCTCGATAATGATGGTGCTGGTAACATCCACCCAATCGACCATATCCGTGATGTATCATGTGAATCTCTTGACTTTCTCGACCTCTTCCCACGGTAGGAGGCCCTCTTTTGGGTATTTCAGACCTTTTACGTGATTCTTCGGGATCACGCCGGATGTTTGTTAAACTTTCGTTTACCCCCCCGATCTTCGTTTTTTTGTTAAAGTCTCTCCCTTTGCGGCTTTTTTTAAGAATTGGGTAAAGACGATTATCTTCGTATAGCTTCAAAGTTGGTGATAAATCGCGACAATCTTCTCATATTGTGCCTCAATGTACTCGTGGTAGTTACAATATTTGGAAGCATTAAGCGTCTTGTCCATTATAATTCTTCTCGGCCTATCCAACATGTCCCGATCTCTAATTTGGTTAAAAATTGTTTTGCTGAAACGCCCAGAAGACTTCGTAGGGCATTTGCTTCTACTCTTTCTTCGAATGGTTTGAAAGAGCCTGGGGGTTTGTACCCCCTTCATTCATCACTTTCTTCCCTAAAACTTTCCTAGTTGGCAGGTTCGACCCATCGTGATTGGACGAGCAAATCTTGCATGGCTATGATTTTTGGCCCCTTCGCTCTCGAAATGAATATGTGTTAAGCCATCTTGATGCATGGACTTTCACATGTCAAGAGTTTAGAGTCGTGCCCCCGACCACCACGAGGATCTTGGCATCCTCTTCAACCTGGGCCCCATCATACAAACATTTATCAAATCTTTCATGTATGCTCGATCGGACTCACCTTTTGGTTGGGAAAAAATCATGACCTTTTGTTTTGGTACCGGACGAAAGCACACATGGATGAAAATGGGACAAAAATTGTTGTCCCAATTGAGCGAAAAAGATGTGATGGGCGCAAATGGGCAAATTAGAGAACCATCTATGTGCCCGATCACCCAAAGTCATGGGGAATGATCGACACCGCTTTTATGCCTCGTGTACCCATTGCGATCATAAAGTCCGAGTATTTGCCGAGATGGACATGAGGGTCGACTTCAAAGATCGAACATCAGGACTGTGGTTGAGTCTTACGCTACTTTTCTTGTATTTCGACCGCCCATGATCGCCGATGATAGCGGCAGCGAGGGTGGCCTTTGGTCGCGCTGGCAAAGTTGGCATGAATCCCTCGATGGCTTTCTCGTATTTCCATAAATTTTGTGGAATCGACAGACTTGGATCGGTATTTTCCCATCATGGGACCCATGGGTCATGCTACCGTGATGGGCGCCCTTACAAGCTTGTTCTTGACTACCCAATCGATGATGAATAGACAATTTTGTTCCTCGCGATTTTTGTTGAATGCGGACGATCATGAAGACTGAGTGTGCGGGCATGTTTATTGGCTATTCCTTCCTGGATCCTCGCCGCCTATTATTGTCGATTCGGTCTTTGGCGGAGAGCCCTGCCGCGTCAAACGAAGGTCTAGACCCACGAGGTCGTTTAATCATCGAGACGATCATCGGGCTTTTTTATTTATTCGCTTCGCTTAGCTTTTTTTTAACTTGCTCGCTATCGTGTACGCTTGCTGCGTTTTCATCTTCTTGAGTTTTTAGCTTAGCCAACTCTTTTTTCGCCCTCTCTTTTACGTGCTCGCAACAAGATAGTGATGACCTTTGTTGTGGCATGGGATCATTGGCAATATCCTCAAGATTGATGGTCTCCCCTATCTGATCTTTGTGAGGCTAGCGCTGAGCCTCTTTCCGGTCATGTGGTCGGCTTTGTCCCGACCTCTCCGTTTTGTGTGTTCCTAGATTGAGGCATTTTATTTCTTTTTCTGCTTCGGTAACTAAGGGTTTGTGTATGGGTTGGTTTTTGGTGAAGTGCCCTCATCTAGAGCCAATTATCGCGAGTCATTTTTTATCGAGAGTATTATGTGGCTAATTTGGTAACAACTCACAAACAAAACATGCACGTGTACGATAAACTGTAAATAAGATGAATTTGTTGACCGGTTAAACCGAAATGACTACTCTGGGGGCATACCAAGCCAGGATGTGGTATTGCGAGCTTTACACGTACAATATTTGATACACCTTATGAAGATGAATCATTACAGATGAAGATAATTTGGAGAGTTAGCCTCTGAGTGCTAGGGTTTCTGGTATGCATAAATGATCACTCGAATTTTTCTGTTCCTCACCTCTCTCTGAAATTTCTTGTGTGGGTATGACTTCTTCTGGGAAATTTTTCTGAACCCTTCTCTTCTTCTTTTTTCTTCCTTTCATAGCACTCCGATAAGCATGAGCTGGGTTGGCAAGCATTTAGCCGGAGACTTGGTCATGCAAGAATCCAGATGATATTGCCACGTTCCCAACTTCGTCTTCTAGATTGATCTTGGAGCTTGCTTGTCTGTAAGGCACTCTTTTGGTCGTCCAAATTAATCTTTTGCTCGGTTGGATGCTTTGTTCGCCCCTTTAACCATGTCAGTTTCATCTTTGGAATCTTTGTCCTCCTCGAGGCATCTTGACCCTCGGGATATCTCGAGCCTTTCGGATATCTCGGTATTTTTGCCTCCCGAGTCCTCGACGGTTCGTGGCCTTCTTGACTTAGCTCATTTGATTCCGCTCTTTCCCTCGACGAGTGGTGAGTATGTTTGTTTTGGGCATCAAGTGGCGAACCGGTCGAACAAACTTGTTTGGTCAACGGACCCGGCACACTTGTCCACCCGTATGATTATTTTAAAAGAATATTACACGTCTCCTCGAGTTATTATATCGAACACAACAACGCGTATCCCCATAAGAATGTTGGGAGAGAAGAAAAGCTCATCATGGACCTTACCATGTCTAACAAGGTTCGGTTTCTCCTCTCTTGATACTCCGTTCATCTACGGTTCCGGAGGAGTCCATTGAGATTGATTCCATGTAACTTCAAGTAATCCATGAACTCGTAGCTAAGGTATTCAACTCCTCGATCCGATCGAAGAGTCTTTATACTCTTACCAAGTTGCTTCTCCACTTCAGGTTTGAACTCCTTGAATTTCTCAAAAGATTCATATTTGTGTTTCATAAGATACATGTATCCATATCTTGAGAAATCGTCAGTAAAAGTGATGAAGAGCGGCGGAATTGACCCCTAACTAGAGTGGGCAATGGTCCACATACATCACTGTGGATCAACTCTAGAACTTCATTGGCATGAATCCCTTTCCCAGAAAAGGGTTGTTGGTCATCTTGCCCTTGAGACATGATTCACAATTTCCATAAGACTCAAAGTTGAATGGGGTTAAGTAGTCTAACTTTCTTAACCTTGCAATCCTATTCTCATTTGCATGACCAAGCCTACAATGCCACAAGTAAGTCGGGTTTTCATGATTACTAAGTTTGAGTCGTTTGTTTTGTATATTAAGAATATCATGTCCACAATGCAACAAATATAAACCATTCGATAAAGGAGCATTTCCATAAACATCACCATTAAGCAAAAAATAACAATTATTATTTGCAAAATGGAAGGAAAACCTTTCAATGTCTAACATAGGAATATAAATAATGTTGCGAGTAATAGAAGGAACAAAATAACAATTATTTAGTTCAAGTCTAAAACCAGAGGGTAAGTCTAAAACATAAACGCCAACACGTTCAGCAGCAACTCTTGCTCCATTCCCAATGTGTAGGGAAACTTCACCCAGCCTAACTGCTCTGCTATGCTTGAGACCCTGTACATTAGTACAAATGTGTGAGCCACGACCGGTATCCAATACCCGACAGTTCATTTGTGGACATGTTTATCTCAATAACAAACATACTTGTTCCAGTGGCTGAGACACCTTGTGCCTTCTTTTCAGCTGCTAGAACTTTACAGTCCTTCTTCCAATGCCCCTTCTACTTGCAGTGGAGGCATACATCCTTGTCCACCCTCTCTTTCTTTTGAATTCCACCTTTGGGCTTAAGGAAGTTCGGCTTAGAGCCTTTCTTTGCCTTGCCCATTCGCTTCTTCTTTCCTTTCAGAGCAGAAGAAGTAAAGGCACTCACCATGAGCACGGGCTTTTCCTTAGCAGTGGAAGACTCAAAAGTCTTTAACATGTTATGCAGCTCGGGCATAGTCGATTTCATCTTGTTCATATTAAAGTTTACAATGAAACTCAAATATGAATTGGGGATGGATCAAGAATGACATAAACAACAACGTTGGTTTTGAGCTCAATGCCCAACCGACTAAGTTTCTCGATTAGCCCTATCATCTTCAACACATGAGGAGAAACCTTCCCTCCTTCAGACATCCGACATCTAAACAGATCTCTCAGATGCTTGATCATCTCGAAGGGAAACATTCTCTCATGCTGCCTTTGCAACTCGGGAGTCATCCCGAGGAGCATAACACACTGAGCCTAGGAAGCATCATCTTGTTGCTTCTTCCCAGCTTTCGGCTCGAGATCGGCTCCTTCAATGATCGTACCAGCCTCCGAGGTAGCAGGGATTGGCGTGTCCAACACGTGCTCAATCTTTTTCTTGCCTAAGCACCAAACGCATGTTTGATTGCGATCGAAAAAATTTGGCCCAACCAATTTGTTCGCTTTCCAAAACGCTTCAAATGATAAGTTATTCATTTCAACAATCCTAGAGAAATAAAATATAATGGGAATTAAAACACATAATTCCTATGATCAATATTCAGCAATCAAAATAAACATGGTCTTTCAAATTTATTTTATCTCCATTATTTTCACATATTCAACGACCTCATCGGAAGAATACAAATTTATATCTAATATAAATCATAATGGACTAGGATCCACATTCCTACTATCATAATATCTGCTTGGGCTGATTACTATGGCAGCATAACTGGTAGGTCTCCAAACTAATTGTAAAATTTGCAACTTCTAGTTGATTGAACCTAGTTCAATCGGATGCCCCTTGACTTTCGTTTCCCTACTTGGGCTGGTGAAACAAAGTCAAGTTAATTTACAACCATCAAGCGCCGAACACTACGTGTCCCTATAAAAGTCCCATTAGATGTAGATCAAAGCAAAAGACTTGGGCCTTAAATACTCATTGGAACGAAATCTCCGGTTTACTTTTAATTTCGATGGAAGGCATCGTTTAAATTAATGAAAATTATATTTTATTGAGGAATATTTTCAAAGGCGGGGTATTAATTGCTTAATCGAGATCCAACATGTTAATCTTTATCACATCTGAGCAATTATTGGGTGCCACCTACCCAAACATGATTTTACACTTGATAACACTTATATGGTAGCCCATCCAAACAATAAATACGGTCCGGACAGGTTATTGGGTGCCGCCTACCCAAAATAAAGTTATAATGCGGTATCAAAAAGCGTTTAACAAATTAAAATAAAGCAGTTAAACAGTGGGATTTAACAATTCCTTTTGAACCGAATTTCAAAATTCAATTTTAATTCGATTCTAAATCATTAAAATAATTAATCCAATTAATTTAAATAAAATCCAATTTTACTTTTGACCTCTTAAAATTAATATTCAATTAATTTTAGATCAAATTTAATTATTCAATTTGTTAACAACTCATGTGCAAGTTTCGAAAACGCGGAAGGTCTGTCCCTAAATCGATTTTCTACGATCCTTCCTCATCATCGCTTTGGTTTTTCAAAAACCATTTATGATCTAGTCATTCAACCAAACATCCAACGAGCTTCATCATAATTATTCAAAAAATTGTGAACCTGCTCCAACCATTAGATTTTAATCCGACTTTCAATGTAATCAAGATCAAACCAATCCAAATCCTAAATCAAACAATTCAAAGAATAACTAATCAAGAATCAAAACAGCCCAAGTTCCAAAACGCAAATAAGCTTCAAAAGCAACAAAGATCGGGAAACCACGGGCGCGCGTCATTACCGTCTGGCGGATGGACGAAGTCACCCCCCGGCACATGCCATATACATGCACTACCCACCACGAATCCATCAACTGAAGGAAGGCGGGTTGTAACCCCATTCAACACCTGGTGGAGTGGCGAATCGAATCGAGCCGGTGGCGCGAGACTTCGGCCGGTTCGGACGAGAATCGATTCAAAATCGAAACCGTATAGCGGCGCAAATACACCTCCATGGCTCGAACCAATCTAAGAATGTACGGTGTCGCGAGTCCGAATCGAGATAGAGGTTAATCAAATCAAATGAAAAATCAAAAGCGGGGGAGAGTCGAGCGAGGCGAATTCCCTCGTCAAGGAAAATCGAATTGGCCGACTTCGCGTGGAGCAGCGGCCGCGATGAGCATGCCATGAGTCGCCGCCGTTGCCCGCCAGACTCAGCGGTGTCGCGGATGCCCACGAGCACCTAGGTTTTTCTTTTTGGAGAAGACGAACCCAAATCGAATGAACATATGGAGTTTGGTTTAACAATAACAACCCCTTTTTTTTTGTAAAAAATAAAATTCTTTAATTTTTAATTTTAAAACAAAACTAATTTTGATGCAATTAAACAAGAGCACGAGCTCGATACCACTTGTTGGAATATAGAGGCACGTAAAACACGTAATCACATGCGCAACGAAAATTAAAGTTCACCAACAACGAACAATTAATTGCATGCAAATTACAATAATCATAACGAAAAATCTTACATTAACTCGAGAGCAGATTTCTCTACTATAGTATCCATCTAATCCCCAATCACGGATTTACACAGATTTATCAGCTATGAATCCAGAGACAGATTTGTTAGGAAAATTCAAACTCTAAATTTTATGGAGAAAATATGAAGTGATCCTTTGTGAATCTCAATAAACATATATAGGGGAGGGCTTAGCTTATTTCCCAAGCCAGCCCAATTAGGGAAATAAAATCCTTAGTCTTGAATTAAATTAATTCTTTTAATTTAATTCCCCAAATATAAATCACTATGGATTTAAATGCCTTATATGAAAATCTCTACGATTTATTTCCATATACATTAAATCCTACAATTATATTCCAAATATAATTATTGGGAATTCTCATTTAATTAAATCCAATTTAAAATATTAATAATAATCAATTCCAAATTAATCTATTATTAATTACTTCTCCATAAATTAAATATTAAATCGATTTAACATTCAATCAACCAACTATAATCCGTAAAAGGGACTACTTGTTGTGTGACCGTAAACCCTCATATACCAAAGCATTAGTCAAACTAACGGTCTTAATTGAACCCTAGTCAATAAATTAGACATTCTCAATATACGAGGTGCGTTGCTAGAAACATGCAACTACATATAATCAAACGTGGGCAATTGCGATTTCCTCCTTTCATTCGCGAATACTCGATTAATCTTGAACATAATGAAGTGTCTATTCAAATAACTTAATCAATTTATCTCAAATCACTAATTGATCATCGATGTCATGCTTGGTCACAAAGTCTAAGTTGACGTGCATTGGCCAACGACTTAGATCCAATTATGATGAGAAGATGAGTATTCTCTCTAAATCCACTTTTGAGGAATGAATCCTTTTCTTGGGTCAACTACCACGCATGCACTTCGTGATAATATCTACCCATAGACGGTTGTAAATCGGGTCATGGTCAAAGTTCATCACTCCACACATGCCGTGGCATTGACCTCAAGTCAAAATGGTATCGCATCACTCCCACTAACCGAGACACCCGTAGACACATATAGTGGAACTACATCAAACGGTTTCTCAGATGGCTATACCAGTACCCTCTAAGGTATTTGTGCATCTATCATGAGATACCTAGTATCTCGTAGTAAGTGAGATCTTACTACACTCTCTAAGAGTATGATGTAGATCGCACATCAATCTCCATTCATCATCAATATCCCTTTCTTGATGATCCTCCGATTGGGGCTTATTTAAGAATCATGCTTAAGTCATCCGAGTTCTCACTCTCTCAATGACAACAGTGACTTAAGGGAACACATATAAGAATAAATGCAAACAATCAAACATAATATTCTAATGAGTGTAACGCCATACATTTAATATTAAACAAACAATAATATTAAACCAATACTGAATATTATCCGAGTATTATGTCCTTCTGATGGATTGTCTCTAGGACACTAACACTAACATAAAACTCATTTGTTTAAATTATAACCGATATATGTTTATGAATGTTTATTATTAGGAGTGCATGAACGAAGTCATGTTGTATGTGAAAGAAGTGGTACTATGGACACCAACACTATTGATGGTAATGATACATATGTAATTTATATTAAGACACTATGCAGAAATGATTATGTGATAAATTTCCATCACAACTAGAAGAGTTAGTTGACAGAAAATTCAATTTCGATTTCATATTTCACAATTCAATTTGAACAACAATTACGACGTATATACCACAGTGAAGTTATCTACCGAAAAAAATTTGATCAGAAAAATAGAGGAGAAAAATCGTTCATCCAAGGTATTTAGTATTATTATTAATTTATTATTTACTTTAAATCTTTTGGTAAAATTTAAAAAATATATATTATTTATTCCTCAAATTATGAATATTAATTTATAAATTTTACTTTAGCAAATTAATTACTCCTTTATCAATTTTTTCAGGACGACCAAATGGTGGAATGTGAAGAAATAACTCCCGAGAATAAGAGAAAGCATGAAGGGGATGAATATCGGGATGATAATGGTGGTGTTGATGTTTGGAATTTAGAAGGCACGTAAACCGTAATACATACGTGGCGAAATAAACATTTCACCAACAACAACGAACATATAATTGCATAAACGATTGCAATAATCATAACGAGAAACCTTACGATGAATTGATAACAATGTTTCTCAACTATGGTATCCACGTAATCACCGGTGGGACGGACTTACTGACGATTCACAAATATTGAATCGAGATGGAATTTGCTAGGAAAATTCTAATCTAGATTTTATGGATAAGCTAGGTTTTCTTAAAATAACGTTAAGTAATGAATCCCAGGATGTCATATATATAGGGAGAGATTAGCTTGAATCTTAAGCAATCTTTATTAGGAAGATAATCCCTAATCTTGCAAAACAAATCTCAAAAAATATGCGGATATTTTCCCTACAATAATATTCCATAATATTATTTTGGGATTCCTATTTAATTAAATCTAATTTAATTAAATATTAATAATAGTTAATTAAATTAATATATTATTAATTCTCTATAAATTAAATATTAAATCCAATTTAATACTTAATCAACCAACCATAATCCGCACACGGGAGTTACTTGTTGTGTGACCCATAGGCCATCATATATCGAGCGATTAATTAAACTAACGGTCTTAATTGAACCCTAAATAGTAAATCAGACATTCTCAATATATGAGGTACGTTGCGATAAACGTCAACTACATAAATGTAACATGGACTATTACGATTTCCTCCTTTCATTCATTCGAATACTCGATTAGTCTTGAACATGATGAAGTGTCTATTCAAATAACTTAATCAATTTATTTCAATCACTAATTGATCACTTATGTCACAATTTGGCAACAAAGTCGAGTTAGCGTGCGTTAACGAACGACTTTGATCGATTATGATGAGAAGATGAGTATTCTCTCTAAATCCGGTTTAAGGAATGAATCCTTTTCTTGGCTCAACTTCCACGCACATGCATTTAGGCGTGATGAACCCAATCGAAGCCATATCTACCCATAGACGGGGTGCACGTCGGTCATGGTCAAAGTTCATCACTTTCGACACGTATCGTGCGTATTGACCTCGTCAGCGAAGTATCGCACGCTCCCACTAACCGAACACCCGACAGACATATAGTGAAACTACATCAAACAATTTTCTCCGGATGGGTATACCAATATCCTCTAAGATATTTGTGCATCCATCATGAGATACCCAATATCTTGTAAAAGTGAGATCTCACTTACACTCTCTAAGAGTATGATGCGAGATCGCATTAATTATCTCCCATTGCATCAATATCTCATTCTTGATGATCCTTGATCGAAACTATATTTGAAGAATCATGCTTAAGTCATCTCGAGTTCTCACAACCTCATTGACAAAGAATGACTCATGGGAACACTTGTGCGAATAAATGCAAACAATCAAACATAATATTCAAACAAGTGTATTGTCATACATTAATATTAATGAACTATAATATTAAGTCAAATCAATATCATCAAGTATTATGTCCTTACAATAGATTGTCTCTGGGACACTACTAATACTAACAATCTCCCACTTGGACTAAAAGTCAATCACACACATGTACAACCCCTAGACCATCAAATGTCTAGTGTGTACATGAACACTCAGTGTTTTGGTGAAAGGATTTGCCAAATTAAATATGTGGAAATACATTTTAATTCTATTTCTCCTATCAGTATGATCTCCCGGATCAAATGATAATTCTAGGTACATGCTCGTTTACGCTTGTTGATCTCGGTTCCTTTGCTTGCTGATCGTACCCGGTAACTGTCTCAATAAAACTTTATTAGATAAGCGGTACTCGGAACTACCCCTTAGTTCTCTTAAGAACTATAAAATCGAACTGACCTCGAGGGGCGATACAACAATGTTAAACCCGATTGTTGAATCTGCGATCCTTTTGCTTGGAACTATTCCAACTGACCGCCTCATTATTGAGAGTGAAACGTAACCTGAATGTGATTTTTGATCATCACAATCGAATTGGAAACTTGTGTCAGCATAACCAGTGACTACTAGTTACGGATCCACCACCATAGACAAGGAAATATTCTTTAGTTAGTCTAAGATACTTCGAATGGTCTTTGTGACAATCCAATTGAGACTTCACTCAGTTACGCTGGTATCTATTAGTGATGTTGATAAGCGTAGGCCACGTTTGGCCTAGTGCAGTGGGCGTACATGATTGACCCGATTACATATGCATATGGGACATCCTTCATGTGCTTAATATCGACTTCAACATGGACAATCCTTCTTTGACAATTTTATCCCATGATTTGGTTGGTAGAGACCCTCTCTTAAAGTACTCTATCATAAAAACACTTCAACACCTTTTCTACATAGGTGGATTCCATGACAACCTCAACATCCTCTTGGATCCATCCCTACGGATCTTGATCCCTAAGATGTAGCATGCTTCACAAAGATCCTTCATCATGAAGATCTTTGACAACCATCCTTTCCTGCCAGACCGTAGTGGGATATTGTTTCCCGTAATGAATATGTCATCGACATACACAACTATGAAAATAATATTCTTTCAACAAAGATTTCCGATAAACGCGCGGATCTTCCGGGAATTTACGATGAAGTCAAATGATTTGATAGCCTCATCAAAATGGATATTCCAACTCCTAGAAGCTTGCTTAAATCCATAAATGGATCGTTTAAGCTTGCACACAAGATTAGATTTTGCCTTGATATAAAACCTTGAGGTTGAGTCATAAACACTTCCTTATCAATGTTGTCATTGAGGAAAGTTGTTTTAGCGTCCATCCGCCAAATTTCATAATCTAGATGTCTTTGCTGTAAAATAAAATTCGGATGAATTTGATCTTTGCAACCCAGTGAGAAAGTCTTGTCATAGTCAATGCCATACGACTATAACCTTCGCCACCAACCTAAATTTTCTTTGTAGGTTTGTACTTTGCCATTTGCATCGATCTTTTACGCTTGAAGATCCATTTGCAACCTATGGGTCTAACCCCTTCGCAATTCAACCAAGTCCCAAACTTGATTGACGCATCAAGTCCATCTCGGATTTCATGACTTCATGCCATTTCTTTGAGTCAACATCTAATGTTGCCTCGGTGTAGAAGTTCTAGTTTAAATTTTATCCTGGATCTCCATTGAACATCATGTTCCTCTTATAAAACCATAATATCTGGTGATTGGATTACTTAACTCGGGTGGAATTACGGAGTTGTGGTTGTTCGAAAAATCCGACATTCCGATACAGAAAAATTATTGGTGCAACATTTTATCGCTGACCGAGAGGCTTCGAGAGCTACACTTCCTGATGCTCCTTGAGCACTTCCAATGCCTCTTGAACGGGAGTTTGAACTATCTTTGTTCTCATTCAAAATTTACTTGGAGTTCGTTTGCTCGGGTGTCTGATTCGAATTATGCTCCCCCGTCGGTGAAAGAGGATCCTTTATCTGATAAACTTCCACCATGTGAAAGCTTGAATGCTCCCATCGATTCTTTATCATGTTGCTTTGACAAGATATCGCCTCCTTTGATAATTTAATGGTTCTTGAATTTCTTCGTTCTATCATCTTCTTTACCGTATTCCTTGAAGATTTGGTCTTCTTCAAATTTAGCATGCCCGTAAAACAATCAACGTTTGTTTCTCGGGTGAAGTAAATAATATCCTCTAGTTTCCTTATGATATCCTACAAAGTAACCCTTTTTCACCTTTTGATTCCAACTTATCGGTGAGTATTTTCTTCACAAACACGGGCAACCCCACGCCCATGAGAGAGAAATTTGACTTCTTGTCATGCCCGTAACTCAGACGACGTGTGCTCATCGATTTGGATGAAATCATATTTAGAATGTAGATTGAGGTTTGGGGCCAAGATATCCCATAAGAATGTTGGAAGAGAAAAAGCTCATCATGGACCTCACCATGTCTAACAAGGTTCGGTTTTACTCCTCCGGACCCCATTCATTTAGGTGTCTGGGGAGGAGTCCTTTGTGATTGGATTCCATGCAACTTGGATAATCAATGAATTCATGGTTGAGATATTCTCTCCTCGATCCAATCAAGAGTCTTAATACTTTACTAAGATGCTTCTCTACTTGACTTTGTACTCCTTAAATTTCTCGAAAGATTCGGTTTAAGCTTTCATCGGATACACATACCCGAACCCAGAGAAATCATCGATGAAAGTTGTGAAGTAATGAAGTGACTTTCCCCCTACCAGTGGGCAATGGTCCACCAAACGTCATTGTGGATCAACTCTAGAACCTCTTTCGCACGAACCCTTTCCCGAAAAAAGGGTTTTATTGATCATTTTGCTCTTGAGACAAGATTCGCAATTACCATAAGACTCAAAAATGGGGGTTAAGTAGTCTAACTTTCTTTAACCCTTGCAATCCCCTTCTCATTTGCATGACCAAGTCTATAATGCCATAAATAAGTCGGGTTTCCATGATTACTAAGTTTGAGTCTTTTATTTTGTATGTTAAGAACATCATATCCATAACAAATACATGTTATGAGTAATAGAAGAACTGTTGGGAAAAATTACGGGTGCCCTGGATCTATTCGAGATGATTTTAAATACATATTTCAATTTAAATAATTAATTACTAACATGAATTAATCCTAAATCAATTCAACATAATAATTAAACAACGCCATGGCATACCGTAATTCACGTAAATCCTAAACATGCGAACTAGGAGTTAAGATTATTACCTTCTTGTAGATACAACCGCCGAGACGATGGATCAACCAAAAGTGCCTTCCCCAAATATGTTCCAAAATCCATGAACGTAACCCGGTGGGAGGATTTCACAGACGAACGACTTTAACAAGAGAGAAAACAAAAAAATATTATCTACCACCTTTGTGGATTTCTAATATTTCCAACATGGAATTGCACTTGGGAATGAAAATTCATCCCTTAAATAACAGGAGGGGGCGATTTTTAGTGTAGGAAAATAAGGAAAAAAATCTTTTTTCTTGGTCTCCAAGAAATCTTGAATATATCTCCTATATTAACACTTCTCCTTAATTAAATTTTCCATAAAAATCTTCTTTCCCTTTTTTATCCCATATTTTTCGGTAACAAGGAAAAAGAATCAAGATTTCGATTTCTTGATTTATGGGATAATTATGTATTCCTACAATATTTATCTCTTTCCATAAAATATCTACATAAGAAAATCAAGACAATCTTTTCTCCTTTTCCATACATATTTTTTAAAATTTATGCTAGGAAATAATAAAAATATTTTTTCTCTTTTCATTAATTGGACTTTATTTTGGGCTATTTGAGAGGCCTTTAGGAGAATTAAGATTGGACCTTAAATGGACTATGAAACTCTAATATTTGGCCAATATTATTAAAGTCCATTAATATTAATTTACTCCACTATAAAATTAATATTGAACTATCCATCTTAACCTATATTCTGCGATTTCAAACATAATATGGCTCGGTCATTTATTTAAAATTTAAGATTATATTAGTCCATTAATTAATTAAACTATTTGAACAAAGCGTTATATTACTTAATATCTTT
>JBBCBC010000019.1:28141414-28335567 GCA_037126765.1 Stenogyne calaminthoides
ATCTGACCTAATGCAGCTTCAAAACTTTGGCTCTTCCGGAGCCAATGAAAGAGTTACGGAAACTGATGTTTTTGCTCCCCAGAAACCCAGAAATTTGAAATTGCAAGACAGGCCTTTGAAACGAACTCCCAATTCATTTTAGTAGATTTCTAGAGCACTACTACAGTACCGGCAAGGTTGCAACTCCATTGTATAAATAAACCAAACTTTGGGATAAAAACCCTATGTAACATGGTAGAGTCACGCATAAATTATGTTTTAAGTGCGTCAACGAGCAATTTACTTATTTACGACAATAATAATGACTTTTTGTTTGAAGAGATTCAAGATCTTCCCCAAGAAAGATATAGTTGAAAGAGTATCCATGAGGATATTGTATTGCAGAATATGGCATTGAAGCGTTTCGACAAGGTGATTTCTATCAACAAAAAACGCATAATATTTTAAAAGGCTGCTGATGTTTATCCAGTAAAACAGTGAATTATGTGAAGTGGATTAGACATGCAGAATCAGGATCAAAATGAGAATTATAGTTATTCAGGATTCTAATTAAATAGGTGCAATTGATGAAACTATTTAATGGAAAAATATGCAATTCTTTGGTGAAAACTCGATTCACTAGAATACTTTGGGGGTACTTGATAAGAGCGATAAAGATAAGAATGTTTCTGGAAGATAGCGAAAGAGCAAGGAGCACCGTGTGTGGCTAACTGAATGAAAGTTGCTGCAGTGGAAGTATCAAAGCTTTGGGACAGAGGCAGTCGAAGACCTAAAGTCAGTATTTTGAGTCTGCTACTATGCAAATGTTGTAGTTGAATCTGCTTGTATGAGGTTTTTGACCGACAATTTAACTGAAGGAGAAGCCTACTTGGTAAGAAACTTAGGCTTGATTTTAATTACCAGGGCTGCGAAATGATAGCTTACTTAGTGCCGTAGTTGGTGACTACTAAACAAATACGAAAAGATTCTGGAGAATATTGTGAAATAGAGTCAGAAAAATGCCAAATTGAACTCAGGCGATAGGTTGTCTTTAGAAAGAAATCTCTGTCTGCAATTCCGCAGCAAGAAGAACATTTTGAGTAAAGCCAATGTTAGTACTTCCGACATAAATGATGGAGTATGCAAGTGATTGATACCAAGATGATAACTTACTATCACTCGTGCAGAGAGAAATCTAAGAATTCACAACCGCCATACATGGAGCTTGATTTCCTTCTTTAGGGACAATTCCTTGTCATCTGAAAGCTGCAGCAATTTAATCAATATTATCTTTAACAGTTTATGTAAATAAATAAGCGGCCTATTGAAACTTGTCAAATTGTCTTCACCTGTGATACTTCAGAGAACAGATATTGATAATTGCAGTCTACTCTCTCCTGAAAACAGAAGTCAACTTAGAAAGGTGAGAAAGGAGGAATGCATGCATACAAAGACATTCTGCAAGATAATCGGCTGATCTCCATTTACGCTATTAGAGGACATTGAATCTGATATCAATAACCTTAGAAAGTTTTATGCAATATGGCGAATGATAAGCTTGTTCTTTAACAAACAGGAATGTACTGTATCGAAGTAAGTAATGACTTTGTAGCTGAGAATACTGTGCATAGTAATGATCAAACGAATGCAGATCTACACAACAATGTGTGTCTTGTTGGTCAGTGTTCTTGGAGGATATTAATGTGCTAGGTAGTATCAAGATTCTGTTATGGTGAAATGAAATGTGCTCTGCTAATTAAAAAGTTCAGTCTTTTTCTGCAAAGAATCACTCTTGGAACATAGTTGTAGTGATGCGGCGAAACTGCATTGCCGGTCTGAGTGACAAGGTTAGCTGCATCAGCTCCAGCACGCGTTAGTGTGGATAAGTTTTTTCCTTCTTTTCTTAATTTAATATTCTCTCTTTGTAAAGTTATCTTGGATTATAATATTTGGGTTCAAAATTCTTTTGCTTGACAGAAGTAATCATCCTAATGGTCTCTACGCTTTTGTTCTTCCCCACAAAATGCTATTCCATTTTCTGATGAATGGTTGGCTGCTATTGAAGCTTAAGGAGAGTAATGCTTTATGTTTTATCATTAATAGAAAGATTATGTATAAAAATCCTTTTCTTTTACATGAGGAAAAAATGTTATCTGGTGAGATATATTGTTATGTTATGGTATAGCTGCTAATGGAGAATTTAGAATTGTGGGTTTTCTATTATAAAGTGGAGGATTATTATAATCATCCAATCTTACCAAACTATTACTATAGGATCTGGTATATCTTTAAGAAATAAAAACATGTGTTGGCAACTTAAAGGCCAAGAGAATGAATGAAACAAGTTGGTTTGATCGTTTCGGTTTTTGATGTTGTTCCTTGTTTCCAATCAATAACCCCATGAAGATTCTATGGAAATCATTTGCAACAAAAGATTATCATTTAACCAATCTTAGAGATGCATGACCAAGAAAGAGTTATAATTGCATTCTGGAAAATGAAATTTCTTTTCACGCACTTCCAACTTTCTGGTATTTTGAGGGCCTAGATTTGAAAAATACCATCGTGGCATGACTTTATTTGTTGTCAACTTCTGATGAACTTGGGTAAAGCATAATTTCGAACTTTAAATTTTGACTCTCGATTGTTTTATTCAGTCATGATATCCTACCAAATATCAAAATCGATTTCTGTATTGATTTCTCGACTCTCCAATAGATATACACAAATTCTTTCTTCTTGGTGTTGACTATATGTTTAGTAGCTAATAGAACACATAGGTTAAAATGCGTATTATCAATCTATTATTTTCCTTGTATATGAATATTGTCTTCACACATATAAATATGTTAAGAGGACTTCAGATGCAGACTTTATATTCTTTTAATAAAATGCGGCTTACGGTTTTTTCTTTATCTATTAGAATTCCCATAGAGCAGTTAAAATATTTGAACATGACGCCGTGATAAACTGAAGAATTTAATTTAAATTTCCTTACATAAAACCCGCATGAGTGCTTTTCAAGAAGGAAGCCACTTGATTCAATGATGGAAGCGCTTACTCTTGAGTCTCCTGTTCTTTTTTGTATCAGCTACTATCCCAATATTGATTAAGAAAATCTTGGAAAATAAAATTATTCTAATACTCTTTTGATGCCCTTTATTTACATTATTAGTGACTAATATTATTGACTAATCCCAACAATCATTAGATAAGGGTATTTTAGACAAAGTATACCCCTCAAAAAGAAAGTGGACTATAACTTGAGACAATAAAAAAAGAACAGTGGACTCATATTTTTGAGACGGAGGGAGTAATTGGTTCTTATTGATTTCGTCTCAACCCGACACTGATGCTTTACTTAGCAGCTCTTTTTGTATTAATCAGCAATTGGCCTTTCATTGAGTTGTTCGAGATTTTAATGCTATTTTATTATTTTACATTCTTAACTTGGCATGCAAAAAATGTCAATATTAAGGAGCAGATGCACAGTTATTCTGTAATTGGTTGCGTTTATAAAGTTCATATGTTAAAAAGATGGCAACTGTTTTTACTGTTTGATTCGTCAATAAAGATATCTTTATGCAAATTGATTAAATATGAATGTATTGGATGGCAATATCCTCATACTAAAAAGAGGGGCAGTACAAAAATTCGCCCCTGACAAATCTTCTACTCTGGAGTCAAACCCATGGTCACTGGTATGCCTTGACTATTATTCTTTCTGAATGTATTTTGTGAATTCAACCCTAATGATATACGTTGATGTTCCTGAATTTTACATATTTCAAAATATAATATAGGGAAAAATAAATAGAATTGACAGATTGCTGCTTAATTTAATTTTTTGATTGTGGCCGAGAAGAGCCCTGTAGGATCGCAATCATTTGGATGAGATAGGCCCGCTAATGAGTTTGTATTGAGCTTGTTAACAGTTTATATGTCAACGAATATTATTTTCGATCGTAACTTTACCATCGAATCTACCTCAGTTTAGAATACTTTTTTCATTAATGCCAAAGCTGGCGTATTGGTAATATAAAAAAATTTGTTCAGAGACAAATTTGAATTATGTATGTGTTGTCAGCTAGTTCAATGTATTGAATTTTTGAAAATATTTACAGAAATAAATCAATTCTGTGAGGAATGAGAGCTTGATAAGGTGCACTATTATTATAGCCACTTTGACTTTTTAAAAGCCAAAACATTGTTTGTATTATTCAAGACAAAATATGACAGACTCCTCCTCTCCTTATTCCAACCACCTTTCTAGATTGATGCAAATGGAAATAAATAACACATTCTACTGTGTCAACCTTGTGAAAGTGAGAGGATTAGACACCACAAGATATGATATTTTAGCTCTTTTTCCCTTTTAAATTGGGTTAAATAACGGCTTGGTTTAAACTGGCTGAATAACGGTTTTCTTGCCCAATGAAAGGAATTTTTCCTCAGAAAGAGAAACTAATTGCAGAACTTTCAGAAGGAAGTTGACACTTTTGGACAATGGAAAATGTCATATCTAATATCTGGATTTCAATGTGAAAACAATTGCTTAGAAGATGGTGAATATTTGACTTTACGTATTATGGTAAAAGACGATCACTCCGCACAATATTGATCTGTATTTAAATTGTTTGTTTTTTTATCCATGCATGTCACTGATTTTTTCTTAAAGACGGTTCTATGTCTTCATTAAAGTACAATATCCTGAGAAGGCTGGTTCATCCGTAGATTTTTGCTAAAAACTTACATCAAACTTTTTATTTCAATTCACCTTTAAGTAAATCATCATTCATCATGTTTTGTTATTAGTTTAATTTCTTCAACTTTCCTGAAATCATATTTAATGAATTCCCCAGGTGAAATCTGAAGAAAAATCAGATTGACCTTTGATCGTACAGAATCTGATGTAATCAACCCATTCTAACTAATTCATATGTTCATTATTCAAATTATTGACTTAAACAATAATCTAGTAGTACCAGCATGACAAAGTTGGTTGTTTCATTCTTTTTTTCCTCCACAATGTTTCAAATATCTTCTTTGTTTGTCGATCTGACTATGTGTCTACTTATATATTATTACAAGTCTCTCTAACAGAATAAGCTTCAGAATTTCATGTTTCAGTTGTTTATTCACATTCCTGTAAACTCAAAAGGTTTGAGTATTTTTTCAATTCAATTAATTATTATATTTGCTTCCCAAAGTTTTTTGTTGAAATCAACAAGGTTTTGGAGCTAAAATCGTTTTACGTGCATCATCAAACAGCTGCAGCATTTGGTTTTATGTTGAACATTTCAAACTTTAATTATATGGTGATTTTTTAAATTTTAATTACTAAGTTAATATCACATAAATTTAGTGTATATTAAAAAGTTAATGTATGTAGTTAAATATATTTGAACATCGTTATGTTCAAGATATTGTCTCTTTTGATGTTATAACGATGAGCATGAAAAATTTATTGATTCCACCTAATTTCCAATATAACTTTGAGTTTTGCAAATTTTAGGATGCATTCCAGGTTCTGCAGCACATAAAGGTTAGTAAATGTTATTTTAAAATGTCTAATTTTGAATTTAGAAGATGTATAAGCACAGAATCATTCTTAACAAAATGGTAATTTTATGAAAATTAAACATCACTGCTATTTAATTTCATGAGTAAAGGGAGTCAGTAATTTAGATGCTTAAATAAAGATCCTCGGCTCTATACAGCTTGGTATCTTTCTATGCATGAAGTTTTAAAAGTTTAGAGAAATATTAGAATATATATACATTAAGGTCAATATTGTTATATACATAAATTGACAACATATTACTTTTCTCCTATCTCCACAATCATTTCTAACATCTGCTTTATTAAAAGACGCCCTAATATTAGCTGCATACTTTAAAAAGGAAACTCTTTCAGGTAATTCAGACCTTGCCAATATTTACAATTTGAGCGCCAAAATGCCATTACTTTTTTTACCATACATACATATAATTATATTCCTTTACTTCCGTAAGTAAAAATTTGCAAAAAATCACCAACTTTATTATTCTTACCTTTTTTCAATAATAGTGTGTGCTTATTTATATGCGCAACTAACTTTGAGACTAAAGAGTAATTATTTTTATATTTTAGATGTTTCAATTAAAATTGCAGTTCTTGAGTGTTTACTGCTTCAATAAATATCTATCCCATCTATTCGTTGCAAATTATATAATTATTTGATTTTATGAAGATTTTTGCTTTTTATTGGAAACAAATTAAAATAAAATAAAAATCGACAAATTCTGTGTGTTAGTGGCACTGATTAGAATCAGTTCTTATTTTTCACCACTATGTCCCTATTTCTTCCCCAATTAAATCAAGATCCATATTTGAAAAAGATGGTAATCCACAGCAGCAACACATTGAATCTAAGTTGCCGCCTTACCGAGTGTTTTAATTCACACAAAAAAAGACGGGGTTATGAATGTACTTATTTTAAGCGGAAAACCGCTCAAGCAATCTACATTAGCAACTGTTTTATGGACGAAAATAATCATTGTTGAATTTAGGGTCGCCAATCGCAGCTTAATTTATTTAGATTGCCACAGCTTACTGATTTAACGACGTTTTTTATTTTATTTTTTAAATTTTTTTACCCTTTTTAATTTTTTTTATTATATCCCATTGCCAGTTGAATTTAAGAAGCCGCTAAAGCGAATTGTCGCGAATTTAAAAAGGCTTCCATGCGGTTCAACTCGAAGCCTGAGTAATCAACTACCCCAACCACCAATTATCCTCGCTAACACAATCACCAAAGATATCATATGCTCAATAAACTCTCAATTAATGAGATACCCGGCCCTGCCGGACCTAACGACGTGATCTCATAACAGCTTAAGAATCAAACCATTTATACTTTATTTTTTTATTTAATGAATTTTTTATATTCTAAAAATTGTTTTTTTTCCAAAAAAATTTAAAATATCCCTTCATTCTTAATTATCTACACTTCTATCTATTTAACCACATTTTAATATAATAATTATTATTTTTATTTATTTATTAATTAAAATTAAATTCACAAATTGTATTATATGGAAAATTATATTTATTTATTTGTTTTAATTCGTTTTTTTCCACTTTTAAAAAAAAATTATTTCCCATTTGTTTAATTTAACTATCTAATAATCTTTTAAAAATACTAATTATATATATTATTTACTTATAAATTATAATAAATAATTATATTCATTTAAAATTGTATATGTCCTAATTTTTTTTTAAAAACAACATTATTTATTTAAAAAAAAAGATTACTTTTATTTCAAATGTGCTGAAGAATTTCAACAAATACTACTTTCATTTAAACGTGCTAAATACTTTCATTTTAAACAAGAATACTTTTAATTCCAAAATAAATAATGTTTTTATTTAACTTTCGCGTCATTTTTTCATTTCAAATCTAGTAATTACTTTTTTATTTAAATAAGAATATTTCTTTCTATTTAAACAAGTACTATTTTCATTTAAACAAGTAATACTTTTCTACTTAAACTACTACTACTTTTCATTTAAACAAGCACATTTTTCATTTAACAAGTAATAATTTCATTTAGATAAAATAATGGTTCTTTCATTTAAACAAGCATGACTTTTCTATTTAAACAAGTACTACTTTTTATTTTGGGGTTTAAAGTAATATTTCTTTATTTAAACAAGTACTACTGCTCATTTAAATAATTACATTATTTTAACAATTATCATTTCTATTTAAATGTAAGTATTATCTTCATTTAAAATAAGCATATTCTTTCATTTCAAACAAGTACTACTTTTCATTTAAACAAGTACTACTTTTCATTTTAAACAAGTACTATTTTCTCTTACAGTGTTACTCATTTTCTATTTAAATGTAAGTAATACTCTCTTTAATTTTAATAAGTTAATACTTTTCATTTGTAAAACAAGGATTACTTTTCTATTTAAATGGGTACTACTTTTTCTATAAATGCTAATTACTTTATTTAAATCGTAAGTAATACTTTTATTTAAACAAGTATTTATTTCATTTCTAAACAAGTACATTTTCATTTTAACAAGTAATACTTTTCATTTAAACAATCTACTACTTTCTATTTAAAAAAAATAATATCTTTCATTTAAATAAGTAATACTTCTTTCATTTAAAACAACTACTACTTTTCTATATCAAACAAGTTACTTAATTCTAAAAAGTAATACTTTTGTGACTTAATTCAAGTACTATTTTCTATTTAAACAAGTACTACTTTTCTTATTGAAACAAGTAATATTTTCTATTTAAACAAGTAATTACTTTCCATTTAAATAAGTACTACTTTTTCATTTTAAATGTTAATACTTTCTCATTTTAAATAAGTATCATTTTCATTTAAACTAAGTAATATTTTTATTTCTACAAGCAATACTTTATTTAAACAAGTACTACTCTTTTCAATTTAAACAAAATACTACTTTGTACCAATACATATATTTAAATATTACTATGAATTCAAATTCTTATATCAGAATTCTTCTAAATAGACTGACTCACTTATCAATGCCGAACTTTCTGTTGATATAAAATTAAATACACGTAAGTATGACAACAAAAATTAAAAAACCTAGTATAATCCTTCTAAAACATAAAAAAATAAAAATACATAATTAATATTAAAAAATACCTTTAGTAATTTAATTTTTTTTTAAAAATTTTAAAAAACTTATTTAAATAAAAATAATTTAAAAAATAAAAAAGATAATCGTTTCTAACTGGTTGCTTAAAAACCAGTCATTAATACAAACAAGTAGTGGTTAGTCCAAACGCCGCTAAAATCAGTCATTATTTCATGCACGCATTCTTCAAAACCGTCACAAAATCATGGACTTTGACCGGTGAATCACGAATCGCCAATTTCATCGGGTAAACGCGTGTTTTTTGTAGTGATTCTTTAAAAACAATTCGATAGCAAGGCAATAATCGGCGGAAAATAATTATGGTCGTAATTTAGGTTGTGATAATGTGGGTTAAATTTAGAATCACTTCCATCGATATTAAGCTTGCAGCTTTGATACAATAACGAGAATAGAAATAGTAATTAATTACTTCTTTACTCAACTCATATCACATGATACCCATTGTTCATGCTATAACCAAACACAATGATATCAATAATAACTCTAAGAATCAATTTCAACGATACTTTTATTACCACTACCATTAAAGCTATACCGGTGCCAATCCTATGTTTACACTAAACCATCTCTAGAGCATAATTATAGCGGTAAGTATAGTGAACAAGTTTTGATTTATGAACCGTTAAAGAGGACTTATATTATTAAAGCGACTTTTACTATGTTATATTACCCATAAAAGCGGCGGTGTGACTTATATTATAGCAAAGGAGCATCGAAGGATAACTAAGTGTGAATTTATACACAAAGGCTATGTGACTTATATCACTGTAAGTGTGTCTCAGAAATAGTGTAATTACTAATCGAACAAAGTTTCATGATACCAACTCAATTATATCTAGTTTTTGGAACATTTAGAATTGATCCACTTTCAAATGTCAGAGTGAATTATTTTGTATACTCAACAATCTTGTAAAAAGTTACCTTTTCCATGTTTTCTATTCATACGTTTAATTTCTGTTTACACTCACTCCTTACAGTTTGCTGCGCAGTCTGAGTCCAGCTGATTATATTATGATAATTGATAAACTATACAAATTATTTCCGTGGCGGTGTTGTTTAATATTATTTATGGTATTGTTGATTAACATTTATAATATTAAGAACATATTATGTTATTGCTGATTATTATTTCTTATAAAATAATTTATGCTATAATTTTAATTCTTAGTTCCAATTCAAGCCGTAAATTTTTATCACCTTTAGTCCACAATTTATGTACATATATATATATATATTAGAGAGAGATAAAGAGACAACTTAGATGAGACGTCTCATGGAGAGACGAGTAAGCAAGCTACATTGACGCTTTTAACAGACTTTGAAAGTGGATTTAGTATAATTTGGGTTGTTGCACTATTCCCCATGTATTTAGACCGCCTCATATGAGTTTTTATCATATATAATAATATATTATTGAGTTTTTAACAACGAGTACTTAAAGATGCAAATCTATCAATTTAAGGCTCGAAGATTTTTATTCGATTCAAGCGCCGAAAGATAGAAAACTATCAATTCGCAAGCTTGGAAAGATAAACTATCAATTGGTGGGGTTTATAAATTCTGTCGCACACTAAACCCTAAACCATGAACACTAAACCCTAAACCATGAACCTTAAACCTGAACCATGAACCTTAAACCCCTGCAAACCAGAAACCCTAAAAAATTAAGAACATGAAATAAGTGATAATAAATAAGGTCAAATACGACCTTAAAACCACAGCCTCACCATATGATTCGGAAGTTCTGTGATCGATAGCTTTCTTATCTTCTGTGTTTGGAATCGATAGAAAAATCTTTAAGGTCTAAATTGATAGTTTGCCATCTTTCGAAGTTCCAAATTGACATTTTTCTATATTTATAATTAGCAGAAAGAAGGTTTCGTAAGGATAAATCTATTAAAGACACAATACTAGATAATATTCATGGATTTAATATTATAATCTTATTTAATATAATGTACGCTAACACACTTGTTTGAATATTATGTTTGATTGTTTGCATTTTATTCAGGTGTTCTATGAATCATCATTATTTAAGAGAAGGTGAGAACTTAATACTATGATTCTTTAAATAAATGCCTAATCAATAGCATCAAGAAATCTAGGATATTGATGATGCAATGGAGATTGATGCGCGACTGTGATCAAGGATTTTAGAGAGTGTAGTAAGATCTTCACTTTTTTCACGAGATACTAGGGTATCTCATGATGGATGCATAAATACCTTTTTTTGTATATCAGATACCCATCCGAGAAACCGCTTGATGTATTTCACTCATATGTGTCTACGTGGTGTCTCGGAGCAAAGGAGCGACAAGTGACACTCTTTTGACTTGAGGTCAATACGACGACATGTAAAGTGGATGATGAATTTGACTATGACTGACATGCAGAATTCGCCTTCATGCGGGTAGATAGACTGGATTGGGTCGCCATCACGGTCGTGACGCTATGCGGTAGTTGGTGCCAAGAATATGCATTCATTCTCAATGGGATTAGAGAGAACATCATCTTTCATCAGCAATTGATCAAAGTCATTCGCCGATGCACGCTAACCTTAGACTTTTGTGGCTAAGTGTGACATACATGATCAATTGCTGATTGCAGATAAACTGATTGGGTTAGCTTCTATCAGTACACTTCCATCATGTTCGCGCACTTCTTAATCGAGTATTCGCGGAAATTGGAAAGCGATAAATTCCCATTAAATTTATGAAAGCCTACTTACGTAGCTGCACATTTCCTCGTTAAACGCATCATATATTGAGAATGTCCGACGGTTATTTAGTTCACTAATAATCAAGCATTTTCAATACCGCCGATATACAAGCGCCCATGGGTCATTACTGAACCGCTAATATAATTTAAAAGTATGGGTTTACTTAGATAACTAAACCTAAGTTTATTATCATTTATTCAAATAAAATTTATTTAATCAATCGCTGCATTAAATATGAATGAATGTTATATATGTTTATTGCAAAACCCGTCAATAAAGACAGCCATGATACGCCAGAGGTTAATTTCCGTGACACCATCACCCAAGATCAAATGTTCCCTCCCACCAAGTAATAAATTCACAACCTGTGATGGAAATGAACTAACCATCATGGAACGGTTGAAGTGTGAGACCCAGATTGACTCGGTTCGACCAAGGATCACACTCATATGCATTTATAAGGCGCTGGAACGAGGACCTGCTGCGAGGACAAATTCTTTGGTATCAATATACAAGAATCAGACTGGTGCGTTATTTCAATCTCCTCATTCCTAAACAGGATCGTAGGAAATTAAATAACTGCTGGAGATGAATTTACTGAAGATATGATTTTGATTAGATCCCAAACTCGAAAGTATGACATAATTAATAATTCAATAGTCAGATCCGCCAGAGATCCAGATGTTATCCGTGAAAATGTATAGTCACAGAGATAAGATCGTTAGGATCTAAGATTCCAAGAACCCAAGAAGTTTAAAGAAACTGAAAGCCAGATGAATCAAGCTTCAAGCTTTAGTATGAAACTAAGAAATCAAGTCTCAAATGAAACGATATCGCGAAGACTCAAAGATGGGAACTGAGATACTAAAGACTAAGATGAAATCGAGGAATCAAGAATTCTCAAGATATCGGCCAAGACATCCGTAGAAGACTACACTCCCGGCGCTGACCAAGGACTTCCTCAAGACTTAGAAGACCCTCAAACTCAAGATTCTCAAGACACAAGATCAAGAATCAAGACCAAGAATACTGGCGCACAAGAATTCATCAAGACTTCCGCGACGTAATCGACGCACGAAGATAACTCGAATCGCCCGGTAAGTAATCGAATATATCTTATCTCAAGGATGCAATAACGAGAAGATCGCGATCCCGTAGAGCGATACGTCTCCATAACATTCAGTGCGTACGTTAACTACATGCGAATAAGGTGTTATATCACCGTGAGATTGTAACTAAAAGAGTCATGAGTTGTCTACCTTAACCGAGACAAAAAGTCAAAAGAGGAAGACAACATCGACTATATCGACATCGACGCATGTGTCACGAAAAAGATGCCTGCTACAAAGTTCCGCATCGCAAAAGTCAAGACTCTGGCCACATGAAAGCGCCACGCCTCTAAAAACGCAGCCAGTGAGGTCAAACCCCAAATATACCAAGCCACACACTATAAGAGGAAACTCTTGAGCTATCTCTCCAACGAATAGTTTCAAGAGTGACCTTGGTGTATTCACAAACACCCGGACTCTTCACATTGAAAGCGTTACGAAATTTGTAAAGAATTCCAAGAGCTCAAACTTATTATCGTTGTTGAAGCACCGAAAACCTGCATCTCCTGGCAAGTGAGTATTGAAGAGAGCTTCCATTAAACTAAGCTTCCAGCTTGATAAGATATATTCAAAGCCAATGAGATATTCTAGCTTTGCATTGTTCTTTATTGTGCTGACATATCTCTATTTCTACTGAAACTAACCTGGTTAAAACCCCAAACCCTTAAGGTAGCCTCAGTGTGATTGTTGGTAAGATTGGAGTTAAAGAGTGAGTAAACCACATTGACGAAATGAAGCTTCTAGAGGAGAAGTTAGTAAGCCACGGTGGTAGTCTCAAAGTTTGTGTGAGTTGAGCAGCAAATCCGACAGAGGCAATGAAGCCTGGCTGTTTAAGCGAAAAGCAAACCATGAGTAGCCTAAAACTTGCAGCTTCCAGTTGAGTAAGTAAACCAGAGTAGTCGGGAAATTCCAAGGAAGTGATTATGAATTTCTCTCGAAGAGATCAGAGAGAGGGACGAGGAGCCGAGTCTTCGAACCAATTATAAAATTAGTCAGGTTCTTTTTGCTTGCTTTTTGTTGCTTAATCGCTGCGACAGCATATTCTCAAAGTATATTGATCGACATTTCCGGGGCTGGAATCAATCCAATCGAAGTTGCATATGCACTGAATCACAGCTCAATCACTATTCCATTGTACGGAAGGTTTAAAGAAAACTTAAATGAAGTATAAAACTAAGGGCCAACTATTCAAGACATCTGAAAGTAGCTTGCACGATATTACCAAACCTAACCTCACTCTAGGGTTCAAGAAGTAAATATCCTGATCCAAGCAACTCAGATCTCAAACTCTAGACTCGCTTAGATTATCTCGAGGTTTCGAAGTTGTTCTCGTGATCACCGCTCCTCAAGAGATTTTGACTCGAGCGATTTGCGCTTCAAAGACTAAACTCATCGCGACAACCCGCATCTAAGTCGACTAAAGAAGAAAGCTTTAAAACACCGAATATGTATTCCTCTCATACACGCAAGACGGCCTGCGACCGGACCAACAATAACTATCGCTTGATTTATGATCAAAGAGAAATAACGGAATTTATCTTTTATATATCGAAAGTAATATACATCACATGACGATTATTTACATTTAACACAGAGAATCGCAAGTACGTTTTGTCGATTTGTCCCTTGGTTCATACCTTATCATACCAAATCTTGCGGAAATTTATTTATTTATTAATAATAAGCTGAAATGCTCTCTACTCCAAGACAAAGATGTTAATTAATATAAAGCTTGTTCAAAGGGTTAATTGGATTAATGGACAATATAATCTTAAACCAGAGAAATAATGATATGTTATATGTGTGAATCGCATGGTTAAGATAGATAGTTTCAATATTAATTTCCTGAGTAATGAGTAAATTAATATTACGGACGGAATAATATTCAGTCTAAAATATTGTGTGTTTCTTATAGTCCATTAGAAGGTCCAACTTAATTCTCCTAAAGTTTCAAATAGCCCAAAACAAAGTCCAATTAATGAGAGAGAGAAGATAATCCGTAGTCACTTTTAATGAAGATCTTCCGCCTGGTTAGACGACGTCCTGAAAACTGAAAAGAAGCCTTCATTTAATTCAAACGCGAGTCTGTAGGCGCTTTATACGACGCTGTTCGTTAATATTCGGTCACATGCTCTGAGTGCTATGAGATTACCGGATGATTCAAGGTTTGGGGGTCCTACACTGCCGCTTTCAGTTACTAAATAGTATAAGACGCGCTATATTGGTAAATAGCATTCGCTTAGCGCTTTAGCGCGTTTGTTTCGTCTGCTATCGCTTGGGAAAGAGAATATATGTTTCCGCTTAACCTCTCGCTATTTAATTTGGCTCGCGATACGCTCGCACTCGTGACGTATCTCTGCCTTTACCTCCGTCATTATCGTTATGATTCATATACTTATTTACAAAATAAATAAACCAAGATTCAGACTAGTTCTATTACATGAATGATCAAACGAAGTGATTAATCTACCTTTAGATTTTCCTTTATTTAAAAAAATCAATTTTAAATTTAATCAATTAAAAACCAATAATTTATTTCGCATGTAACAAGACATTAAAATACCATTATCAATCGATACTCAGAAAATGGTGGTATCAGATCTACTATCCAATCTCCAAATTTTAATGAATTTACTACCAAATTACTAAAGACTGAGTCTGAACTGCTTTCGATACTATTGTTGGGATAACATTTGTCGTAGATCTACCGATGACCTCTACAAATCATAAATTCTTAAATTAACACTATTACCAGCACGAATTTACCCAAGTGAATTTAAATAATAATTACAATCAACAACGACATGCAATAAAATTCAAGTAAACGACCTCGGCGTGAGATGGTACGATCATCGCTGGTACGCTTAAGAAGGCTGCACAAGATAGGAGATTTCGGCAAAATTAATACCGAAGGCGATGTTTACGCCGAGAAGGTTGGATAAAGTTATCACAGTAGGCGGTCAAGTCTCCGCCCGGGTTGTCCAAAGTGGTCACCGCTAACAGATTTGTCTGTGATCAAGTAGTCATGTTTCATTTCAGATTCAAAGGATGTTCACTTTATGGTCACACGCACTTCCAAGATAGGCTCTATTGAGATAACATTTGCCGTGATCTATTTCCGATGACTCATAAACACAAATTTAAAATTAATAATTATTAATAAGATGAATTTACCTATGAATCTAAATAATATCATAATTAACAACGTATGCATTTAAAATAAATCTGGCGTAAAAAGATCCTAACATGCAATTTATAGGAGCTACTTAAATGTACCTGCTGGAGAGATACTGAGATGGACAGACTGCGCATTCCAAGCACAACCAAAAGTCATTTTCAAAGATTCTAAGTCTCACTAATAACCCAAATATGAGGTTCGATGAATCATTTGAGTAAAAACAAGGAAAAAAATAAAATTGTTGCACCAATTTGTGGATTTCTTAATATTTTCAAGATATGAATTCAGAGCTGTAACGCGAATTGAAATTTTTCCAAAAACACAATTGTCGACGTTAAAAATATTTTCTGAGAGCTATTCGACAATGTATATTTTTCCTAAAAGCATCATTCTTTTCGCACTGATGAAGTACCATTCATCCCCATTTATAATAGAGGAATGAAACTAGGCTCAAAATAGGTTAGGGAAAGATCTTTTGATCTCCAGTTGAAACTTGAAATATATCCCATATATTCTCTTCTCCACGTAGTATTTTTTCCAACAAAATCTCACACCCTTTATTTTAAAATTTTACGCTTCAAAATAAATGCGAGATTTCTCAAGATCGATCTTTCTTGAATTTATTATGAGATATTCCCTTGTATTCCAAGAATACATATCTTTTCTATATAATCTTTTTTCTGCACTTTTTCTCCTATTATCCTATAATTTTCAAAATTTCATTATTAAATAGCACTGTTAGAGCCTCTAAATTTGATGATAATCTTGCATTCCAAGAATCACTATCTACTTTCCATAAAATCTTTCAAGAAAATCCTTCTCCTCTTTTTTAATAAAATTCAAAAATTAAGGAAAAAACAACGCAAACAACACCTATTCTTATTTCCAAACACTTCATTTATCGACTTTAATTGGGCTACTTGAGGCCTTGGTGAGAATTAAGACGGACCTTCCAATGGACTTCTAATTCAATATTGAGCCACAATATATCTAAATTTCATTAATACACTATCACCTTCACTATGTTACCATTATCAGACTATCCAACCTTTAACCCACACACAGAATATGCTCCTTATTATTATTTTCCCTGTTTAAGATTATTTGTAGTCCATTAATTAATTAAGCCACCGAAAAGTTTTATATTAAATAATATCTTTTTTTATCTTTGAGTAAGGATAACCTAACTTTATTATCCATACCAAAAATTAATTCCACTTGCAAGATTTAGTATGATAAAGGTTCCGGAAAGCCCACCAAGGATTCAATTACGCAAAGATTGCGTACATTAATGCATTCTCTATATTAATTTAGCAACCGTCGCATAATTAATATTATTGCTCATAGGTATCGTCTCAAATGATTTTCCCATTTATAAGTCAGTAATAATTATTAATCGCACATCATTCTTAGTTAAGTGCGACGTAGACAAGAAATCAACAACCACTCGAGGTCTAACTCTTCGGGTCTCCAAGGCTAACGAGCTTATCCTCTCAAGAAACTGCTTCAAAGGCATCGAACGCACTAGTGTAATTCTTGTCAAGACAAGCCAATCTGAGCTTCCTACACACCAACTTCTACCAATAGAAAGTGTCTGTGTCTATCTAGGGTGCTAGGAAACACGACTAGTTTACAAGGATCTAACGCGGATTCAGGATTCGGTATCACCAATGCTAACTACAATGTAACATGTGTTATTATATGAACTGCAGTTTTGTAAATAAATATATATAACATTCAATCATATTTAAAGCCAACAAGGATAAATAATTTATTTCAATAAATAAGAGATGCATCACATGTGTTATGGCCAGCAGCATACTTTCACAGATAACCCCAGTCGTGCTCAGAAGCCCTTTTCACCTCACAGGTTTCGGGCCTGGTGTTTGCCTGACAGGCATGTCACCGAGGTGGGCGCAGCACGCAGTCGCCTCACAGGTTGCCCCAGAGGTTTGGGCTTACTCAAGGCATGCAGCCGCCGAGACGCACGGTGCCACGTGAGGTCAGCCTCCGTGGTTGCCTGCATGTTCCAGCCCGCCTGCTGAGCCCTTTCGACCGCTGCTTAATAAGATCAGGTTTCACTGGCCCCTCACGGAGACCTCGATAAACTGCTCAAGGCCTTTGAGACCCCTGGCCAAGAGGTGCTCTTTTTTCTTTTTCTCTCTCAGGAATTCAAACTTCAGATGGCTTGGTTCAACTCGATTTCTTTTCTCGCTTTTTGATCACTTTTATTTAGTCAGAATCATCAGTCGTCTTATTTACCAGAATCTTTTTTTCGCCTCGCGATCGCCTGGTTTTAGTCAGGATCACTTCGCTTCCGGGTCGTTTTATTTAGGCGCATCATGTACCTAACGCCGCCATATGGCATCAGACATACTCTTTCGCCAGTTAACACAAGGCTCCTGCTTTGTTCGTTTGTTCGGCCGTTCTATTTAGCGCCAATCATCTTGCGCACGCATCACAAAATGAATAACGAAGCCACGAGGACGACATGCCCCAATTTTAATGCTCGACAATCTTTATACGCCGCAAGATATTAAAAGTGACGTGATAGAACAAACCCGCGTGAGACGGGTAAAAGGATCGCCAGAGATTCTTTGAAGTTGTTTCCCGAGACTTCCTGTGCCGAGTAATTTTCTTTAACAAGGTTGCCCAATTAATACTTGTTCGGCCGATTTATTTTTTTTTAGAAACCGTCGGTAATTTATTGCCACAAGCCTCGCCCAAGTTAATTAAATAAAAATTAGTATTCAAATAATCGATAAGAGATCAAAATAAACTAACATACCTTCCTATTTCACAAATATCAAGACACGCGACGCCATAGAATTTTTCCACGCGGCGATGTAACTGTTATGAAGTGAGCGCGATGGCGAGAAAGCCAGGCGTGCTGGCAAGCAGGCGACGCAAGGACTAGGGGCACCAGAGGTTTGGCGGATTTGTGTAAGACACCAAATGGGGCGAACTTCGTTGATGGCGGTTCTCGTTACAGGCTCTGGCGATTAACGACCACTACCAAAAGTACACAAGCAAGGCTAATGCAAGAACGACACTTGCAGACGATGACAAAAAAGCTTTCGCCATGGCGCTGCTAGGGCTTCGAGATTTACGGTAATAGAATACGCCTATCGTTGAGTTTTCACATGACAGACGATTTATTTTACAAGGGCAAATGAATCGGCGATGAGTACAGCACACTGCCAGAACAGTTTTGGAATCGGGCTAAGATAGAATTTGGATCAATCCGTCCAATTCACATAGGTCATTTCCGCTTCCGTGGGCTTTCATTCTCCTTTTTTTTCAGATGTACGCCAAAGGATATGTGGTATATGTTGTTTATGGGTTAAATTTAATTTATCTAATTGATTTAAATGATTCCATGCATTGGCTGACCCAGACTCGGATTCCGCGGCGTATTCTTCCCGTTTCGTTATTGAAATACATGTAGACGGACTTTTATTTTTTCCCGGCCAGGTTCATGATTATTTTTTTTTCGGATTTTGACTTAAAATTCGTGCTTGTTTCGACGACTTTTCTAATTCACTCATTCTTCAGTACAATTGTTGTTAGTCGTAAATATCGCAGCTCATGGCTTCGCTTTCAATCCTAATGCAAAACAAAATAATAATTCCAACGCTAACACCCCATAAAATATGATTTATATATGTCGAAATGGCGAAACATTCCGCAGTTTTTGCATAACGGCGGGCGAGGTCCTTTGCGGCAAAGAGACCCAGAAGACAAATTATAAAGACGAGAAATTGGTACATGATAAATCATATAGCACGCACACCATTGCATGACAAATTATGGCCGCTAGTGCCACCTATTGCATCACGTGGTCTCTATGACTGGCCGATGTGAGATACCTGTGACAACACAATTTTAAATTTTATGTACTACTAAAGTACTTTTAAGGAGTGCGCTTTTTAATTTACACTTTCGCCTTTTATTCCACTTTTATACTGTAATTTTATATACTTAATTTAAATTTCAGATTTTACAAAATTTGTATTAACTGCATTTCTTTCCAAAATAATACGTATTTCTAATATGTGTATTTGATCAAAAATAAAAAATAAAATTATAAAATACATACAAAATGAGATATGATATTTTGCGTCAAATTATATTTTAAAGTCACTTTAAAAGATATTTCCTTTGCACGAAAAAATCACAAATGGTCTTGTAACTTTGCTCGATTCCGTAAATAGTCGTGGTAAAAATTTTATTTTCAATTGGGTCCTTTGGTTTCTTAATTGTAGTCCATTTTAAAAATTGAAAATTTTAGTTAAAATGGCCTTAAATAGATGAAAGTACACAAAATAATGTGAAAAAAATATTGAAATGATTTCCGGTTCAATGAAAGAAAGAGAATAGTATAAGTTTCCGACTACCAACATAAATCACTTAAATTAGCTACCTATAATGAATATAATTCGTGATTTGAAGTTACATTCACTTTTATGTGTAATCAAAACATGAAATTGACAACAATTTTTTCTTCCCTCGATGATGTATTACCAAATGAGAGTGGTGGCAAATCAATAATGGATCGGGGACAAAAAGTTATCAATTTTCCGGACCAAATTTTAAATTATCCTATGAAAAGGACTATAATTGAAATCAAAAGGACCACACCGATAAAATAAAAAGTTGTTGTGATCTGATTTTTAACGTCAAAGTTACGGACCATTTATGATATTTTCTACTACTTTGTAGCCTTTTTGTTAGAAACTTTTGAGGCCAGAGTCATATTAACTAGTCGCTTTGTATCATAGCATTCTTTCAATGAGTTCACCCACATTATAAATATTTGTATATGGAGATGTTTTTTGTTACTTTTGTATGAGATCAACTCACAAAATTACTGTGATGACGTGAACTCTAATTAATTTATTTGACTTATTTCATTTAAAATTATTAACTTATATATAATGTGATTTTATAAAAATAATATTTATTTTCGCAAAATGAGATTTATGAGACCATTTTACACGAATAACATTGATTAATCAATAGTCTTATCCAATAATCCAAAACTTCAAAGAAAAAAAAAGTATAATATTATTATTTGATATTTATAATCATAAAAGCATAAATATGAGTTTTAAGCGGCAAACTATCAAATCTTCAAAAACAAAACACTTTGCAAATCTAATTTTATATTTTAATAATGTTTTTACAATAGCTGTGGATGCATTTTCTCCATTTGCTTGCACCGCCCTTTATTGGGCTCTTCCTAATTAAAAAGCCCAGCATTAAATAGGCCTGGTCTTTTATTATTACTTGTATTATGGTGTTCGTGAGTCAAACGAGGTCCAAGATAACACTTATTATTTATTTCACACTTTTTGTGTTTGGTCGGGGTTTGTTAGTGAGATTAAAACCTAAAAATACCAAACTATCCTCTTTGTAAATATGAATTAAAACATAAAAAACCACCTCCTCATTTGTTTTCCGGATCGAAAAATCAAAACCCATGGAACCCTAGAAATTCTCCTCGCCCGCACCGCCGCCAAATCGCCCCCCCCATTGATTCATATATTCTAATTAACCTGGTGTTTTAATTGGCATACCACGGCTTGTTACTAACGACGATATCATACCATAGTCATTTCTTCAAATTCTTTCTTGCAATTTTCTAACAATTAACCAACTGATTCTCGAATTTAAACTCAGACAAGGAGCAAATGTAAAAGGATGACTATTAGTACAAATAATGATTTTGATTTCTCCGGAATTCATGAAATTGGGGAGAAATTTGCCCATGCATTCAAGAATAACACTCGCTGGATTTTCAATCAAGAGAAACATGAAATTTCAAGAAGTGAATTGCTCAGGTTCACTTAACTGAAAATCATGGAGAATACATATATATATTGATTTTATTTTTGGTCATTCTACCAAGAGACATGCCCTTAATCGCACTTGATTCCCCCATCGACCTTTCTTAGTTAGATATGGTATGCTGAGCCTGCTCAATATCACCAGCCTGCCATTTCATCTTATCAATATGAAGAAACGCGACCGCATGGATATAAATATAAATGGCCAATTACGGCCCCAATAGGTCAAGAAAAACGATTAATTATCTCGGGTTCGAGCAATAAATACCAAGTCGCGAGAGTCTCGTACAGTTCTAACCATTAATCCTTAAAAAGACATCAGCTTTTATATATAACAATTAAAAGTAAATAGTAGTTTATCATATACATCACATTATTAAATTACACACATATATACATATATATATATATTACTATATATAAATATATAATCATTACTAAAAGTATAAATAATAATTTTACTAGGTTTTATAAAATTTGCAAACTTTTATTATATTTTGATTTGATTGTCAATTAATTAAATTTAATACTTCTACAATATGATAATTTAATCCATGGAAGCAAAATCTAGCCTGATCAATAAAATTGGCATGAATGACACAAGTATTATAAGATATGCTCCTCTCAGTTCCCAAGTTCAAACCCTTTTTTTGAGAAAGACATCATCCTTCACATCCCCGCTAGTACACATTAGTTTGCCTTTTTATTTTTCCATGAGAATAAATATATATTATAAAATTATTCTATAACGTAAAAATATTATTATGAGAAGCTTGGATAAATTGCAATATTAGTTCAACAAATTTTTCTCAAAAAAACTTTTGATACCTATTTGATCATTTTTTTGCAATTATGATCTCAACTAAATTTAGTACGAATTTCACTACTTTGTTATTTATAATAATAAAATAATCATTTTATTGTTGCTATGGAGTCTGTTTATAAAAGAGTTTTCAGAATCAACCAAGTTGTCGCTTTCTGAGATCTTTTTGCTTGAGGATCGTCACCGCTTTCTAGAGACTTCCATTGGGGGGTTACCATATTAGTAATCCAAGATTTGTATTAGCCCTCATCATTACTATTAAATTTAATATGTACAACAATAACCGGGTAACCAAATTTGTGTTTCTTACTTGATAAAATTCAAAAATTAATCCGGGATCAGCGAGCAATTATGACGGCCGTTCAAACGAGGAAACAAATTTCGAAGATGGAGATTGAGGAGTACTAGTAGGAAACGATAAAATGGTGCACGAAACCCAAGAAGGAAGATGGAGAATTACCGCTGATGAGATATGGGGAAGACGGTTTGGTGCCTTACCTGTGGAAGATTGTTGGTCAGAGTCTCGAGATCTACGATAGATTTAGTTTTCTAGGAATTCGCTGAGACCAAGTTGTTGCCTCAGTCTTTTTGCTTGAGGAGTCAACGCTTTCTAGAGAACCCTTTATTAGTAAAATTTCAAATTAATCTTATTAATTACTTCTCCATAAATTAAATATTAAATCCAATTTAACATTCAATCAACCAACTATAATCCGTAAAAGTGGACTACTTGTTGTGTGACCCATAGGTCCCGATATCTTAGAAAATGATTAGTCGAACTAACGCCTTAATGAACCCTAGTCAATAAATCGGACATTCTCAATATATGAGGTGCGTTACAGAAACATGCAACTACACATTAATCAAACGTAAAGCAATTACAATTTCCTCCTTTCATTCACGAATACTCGATTAGTCTTCAACATGATGAAATGTCTATTCAAATAACTTAATCAATTTATCTCAAATCACTAATTGATCATCGATGTCACGCTTTAGTCACAAAGTCTAAGTTGACGTGCATTAGCCAAATGACTTAGATCCAATTATGATGAGAAGATGAGTATTCTCTCTAAAAACCACTTTTGAGGAATGAATCATTTTCTTGGCTCGATTACCCACGCACACATGCACTTCGTGATGAACTCAATCCAAGTCATATCTACCCATAGAGCAGGGTGCAAGCGTCGATCATGGTCAAAGTTCATCACTCACGCATGTTTTATGATTGACCTCAAGTCAAAGGAGTATCGCATCGCTTCCCACTAACCGAGACACCCGTGAGACACATATAGTGGAACTACATCAAACGGTTTCTCGGATGGGTATACCAATACCCTCTAAGGTGTTGGGGGTTATCAAAAAAAGTATGCTTTTACTTTGTATAACCAAACTGGATTTTCTTATTTATTTACTGAAATAATCTATTAATCACTGTTGCATTAAATATGAATGAATGTTCTATATATTTATTGCAAACCCGTTCAATAAGTTAAGTATGATGACGTTGTAGTTACATTGGTGATACCAGATCACGTAAGATCAAATTAATAAATCCGTAATTAAGTACAAATTCACAACCCAGATGGAAATGAACAAACAATCATGAAAGGTTGAAGTATAAGGCTCGAGGATTGACTTGTCTTGACCAAGAGATTATACTAGTGCATTTAGATGCAATCGAATAAGGACCTCTGGAGGATAAATTCTTGATCTTGAATATACAAGAATTAGACCTCAATGGTGTGTTATTTCTTAATCTCCGTCCCTTAAATAGGATCGTGTGGAATTAATAACTATTGCTTTGACTTATGTTAGGAAGATAGTCAATCTGATTCGAAACCTTATATCTTGGGCAATATTATTAATTACATAACGATTCTTTTACATTTAATACTTGAGAATCGTGTGCAAGTATCGTCTTGTTTGATTTGTCCCTTGGTGGGCTCAGAATCTTTATCATACCAAATCTTGCAAGTGGAAATTTATTTCCGGTATGGATAATAACGTTGAGCTGTCTTTACTCCAAGGACAAATATATTAATTAATATAAAGCTTGTTCAGTGGCTTGATTAATTAATGGACTAAGATAATTTTAAATACAGGAAATAATGACCGGGAGCCATATTATAGTAAAGTCGTAATATGGGTTAAGATGGACACCAATATTAATTTTATAGTGAGTAAATTAATATTAATGGACTTGAATAATATTTGGCCCAAAATATTAAATCTTCATAGTCCATTGAAGGTCCAATCTTAATTCTCCTAAAGGCCCCCAAATAGCCCAAAATAAAGTCCAATTAATGAGAGAGAGAAGAGAATCCACAACAATATTATAGCTTCATAGTCCATTGGAGGTCCAATCTTAATTCTCCTAAAGACCCTCAAATAGCCCAAAATTAAAGTCCAATTAATGAAAATGAGAAGAAAATATTTTTCCCTAATATTTCTTGAAATTTCGAAAATTTGTAGGAAAAAGGAAGAAAAGATTTTCTTGATTTTCTTGTAGATATTTTGTTGAAAGAGATAAGTATTCTTGAATACATAATTATCCCATAAATTCAAGAAGTCAAATCTTGATTCCTATTGCCTTTGTTATTTTCGAAAATTTAGGAAAAAAGGGGAAGAGAGATTTTATGGAAAAAATTTAATTAAGGAGAAAAAAATATAGGAGATATATTCAAGATTTCTTGGAGACCAGAAAAATATTTTCTTCCTTATTTTTCTCCTCAAAAAATCGGCCCCCCCTGGTCCTATATATAGGGAATGAATCTTTCATTCCCAAGTGCAATCTCATGTGTTGGAAATATTAGAAATCCACAAAGGTGGTGGCAAAATATTTTATTTTCTCTCTTGTTAAAATCGTTCGTGTGAATCCTCCCATCGATTCGTTTGTGGACTTGGGGAAATATTTGGGAAGGCTCTTTGGGTTAATCCAACGCCTCAACAATTGTCTCTACAAGAGGTAATAATCTCGTGAACTCCTAGATTCTGCATGCTTAGGATTTACGTGGATTATGTGTATTTATGATAATTTATTTGCTTATTAATTATTATGTTGAATTTATTTAGGATTAATTCATGTTAGTAATTAATTGGTTACTTTAAATATGTATTTAAAATCATCTCGAATAGATCCGGGCACCCATATTTTTCCCAACATAACGTATTTGTGCATCCATCATGAGATACCTAGTATCTCGTAGTAAAGTGAGATCTTACTACACTCTCTAAGAGTATGATGCAGATCGCTTTTAATCTCCATTGCATCATCAATATCCCTTTCTTGATGATCATCGATTGAGGCTATTTAAGAATCATGCTTAAGTCATCTGAGTTCTCACTCACTCAATGACAGCAGTGACTCAAGGGAACACATATAAGAATAAATGCAAACAATCAAACATAATATTCTAATGAGTGTAACGCCATACATTTAATATTAAACAAAAAATAATATTAAACCAATACTGAATATTATCTGAGTATTATGTCCTTACAATGGATTGTCTCTAGGACACTAACACTAACAATCTCCCACTTGAACTAGAGCCAATCACCTACATGTCTAAACCCTAGACCATCAAAATGTCTAGCCAGGTACATGAACACTCAAAGCCTTGGTGAAAGGATCAACCAGGTTATCCTCCGGGGGACACGCTTCTAACTCTATTTCTCCTCTAGCAAGTATCTCTTTTATCAAGTGATAACGCCTCTAGACATGCTTGTTTCTCATTATTGGATCTCGGTTCCTTAGCTTATGAATCGCACCAAAGATTGTCACAATACAACTTTTATCGATTGTCGCACTCGGAACTACCCCTAGTTCATTTAAGAACTGTTTTATCCAGACAACTTCTTTGGCAGCTTCTGCCGCAGCAATGTACTCAACTTCGATTGTTGAATCCGTGGTAGTCTCTTGTTTGGAACTATTCCAACTAACCGCCCCACCATTGAGAATGAAAACATAGCCCGACTATGATTTGTAATCATCACAATCGGATTGAAACTTGATCGAGATAGCCGGTTGCAAAACTAGCTCGATTGTCCTCCGTAGACCAAGAAATGATCTTTAGTACATCTAAGGTCCTTAAGAATGTTCTTGACAAAGAATCTAGTGAGGTTCACTTTGATTCTGCTTTGGTATCTACCAAGAGTGTGCTGCAACGGTGGCCACATCCGCCCTTGTGCAAGTCATGGCGACATGATGGAGCCAATTGCGGATGCATATGGTATATCCTTCATGCGCCGGATATCAGCGTCTGTGGAAGGACAATCCTTCTTAGACAACTTTATCCCATGACATGCCGGTAGAGAACCTCTTTTAGAGTTCTCCATCGCAAATATCTTTAACACCTTTTCTACGTAGGTTGACTGTGACATGGTCCAACATCTTCTTGCATCTATCCCTATGGATCTTGATCCCTAAGATGTAGCATGCCTCACCAAGATCCTTCATCATGAAGGTCCATGGTAGCCAAACTTTAACCGACTGCATAAGAGGAATATTGTTTCCCATAATTAGTATGCCATCGATATACACAACTATGAAAATAATAATTCTCCCACCGCGTTCTTATATACATGGATCTTCCGAATTCGATGAAGTCAAACGATTTGATGGCTTAATCAAATCGGATATTCCAACTTCTAGAAGCTTGCTTTAGTCCATAAATGGACCGTTTAAGCTTGCACACAAGATTAGACTTTGACTTAGATACAAAACCTTCCTCCTTGAGTCATAAACACCTCCTTATCAATGTTCCCATTGAGGAAGGCTGTTTTGACATCCATCCGCAAAAAATCTCATAATCTAAATGTCTTTCTTCAAAGAAGTAAAATTCTAATGGACTTGATCTTGGCAATAGGTGAGAAGGTCTCATCATAGTCAATGCCTTCGCGTTGACTATAACCTTTTGCCACTAACCTAGCCTTGTAGGTTTGTACCTTGCCGTTGCATCGGTCTTTACGCTTTGTAGACCCATTTGCAACCTATGAGTTTTACCCCTTTCGACAACTCAACCAAGTCCCAAACTTGATTGGTGTACATCAAATCCATCTCAGATTTCATGGCTTCTTGCCACTTCTCTGAGTCAACGTCTAATGTTGCCTCAGTGTAAGTTCTGGGATCATCTTTGTCCCGAATCTCCACATCATCATGTTCTCTCACGAGGAAACCATAATATATAGTGGGCGCAATTACTTAATCCTAGTAGACTTACGGAGCCAGTGTTTAGTGCGGTCAGACATTCGATCGTGGAAAATTTTGTGGTGCATCAATTTCATCAATCTGGAGAGTCCTCAAGAGCAACACTTTCTGATGCCTCTTGGGCGGGAGTTTGAACTATGTTGTTCTCATTCAACCCACTTGGAGTTTGTTGCGAAGGCAATGCAACTCCAATTACGCTCCCACTGGCTGAAAGAGGATCACTAAGTGATATACTTCCACCATGTGAGTCAAAATGCTCCCACCGATTCCTTTGTCACGTTCTTTGACAAGATATCAATCTCTTGATTATCTTACGGTTCTTGAATTTCTTCAATTTCTATCATCTTCTGACCTTGGTCCTGAAGACATAGTCTTCTTCGAGAACCCGGTGCGCCTAGAAATAATTATCGTTTGTTTCTCAGGTAGCTAGAAATAATATCCTCTCATTTCCTTAGGATATCCCACAAGGTAACCCTTTTCACCTTTGGATTCCAACTTATCGCTGATCATCTTTTTCACAATCGGGCGGCAACCCCACGCTTTTGATATGTGAAAAGTTGGCTTTTGCCACACCATAGTTCATATGGCGATGCTCAATCGATTTGGATGGAATCATATTAAGAATGTAAATTGAGATTTGTAACGCTGTCATGAAGTCGTTTTATCAAGAGTATTATGTGGGCTAATTTGGTAACAACTCACAAACAAAACATGCACGTACGATAAAATCAAATAAGATGAATTTGTTGACCCAGTTCATCAGGAAATGACTACTCTGGGGGCATACCAAGCCAGGATGTGGTATTGCGAGCTTTACACGTACAATATTTGATACACCTTATGAAGATGAATCATTACAGATGAAGATAATTTGGAGAGTTAGCCTCGAGTGCTAGGGGTTTACGGTATGCATAAATGATCACTCGAATTTTTCTGCTCTCTCCTCTCTCGGATTTTCTTGTGTGGGTATGACTTCTTCTGGGAAATTTTTCTGAACCCTTCTCTTCTTATTTTTTCTTCCTTTCATAGCACTCCAACAAGCATGAGCTGGGTTGGCAAGCATGAGCTGGAGACTTCGGGTCATGCAAGAATCCAGATGATATTGCCACGTTCCCAACTTCGTCTTCTAGATTGATCTTGGAGCTTGTTTGTCCGTAAGACACTTTTTGGTCGTCCAAATTAATCTTTTGCTCGGTTGGATGCTTTGTTCGCCTTTTAACCATGTCGGGTTTCATCTTTGAATATTTGTCCTCCTCGAAAGATGTCGACCTCGGATATCCGAGCCTTCAGATATCTCGAGTATTTTGGCCGCTGAGTCATCGTGATTTGTTCGTGGCCTTCTTGACTTAGCTCATTTGATTCCGCCTTTTTTCGATCTCGAGTGGTGAGTATGTTCGCTTTTGGGCGCTCAAGTGGCAAACCGGGTCGAACAAACTTGTTTGGTCAACGGATTTCGGCGAAAGCACACTTGTCCACCGGTATGATTATTTTAAAGAATATTACATCGTAAATCGCTCTTAAGTGTTAGATTAATCCCGAAGTTATTATATCGAACACAACAATACCCTCAAATGGTCGCTTTGTATTCAACATGGGCCCGACCGTTATAATCTTATTGGGCCATAGTCGATGTCGTTTAGATTCGTGCCGATTTTCAAAATTGATTCCGTATCTATATATACCACATTTCACCGCCTTAAACCTTTTCTCCTTCCTTTTTCTTTTTGCCTCGCCTTTCAATCTTTTTCGTGTCTAAAAATTCTCAGGAGGGTTCATCATTCCTGAAGAATCTTACTCGTAATCTTCTTTGATTCTTTCTCTTATTGCGATTATGGCCTCTTGCTCAAACTCTTCTCGTCCCCTGAATCGGACCACCATAGTTCTTCTTCCCCCCTCTATTAGTAGAATCCCCATAGCGACGCTTAATGCACCGGAGATTTAATGTCTCGGATTCAGATTTCATTGGCAAGTTCGGCAACCTTTTCGTTTTTTTCCTCCGATTCCGGCGAAGCCCTAAATGAATTGATAGGACTTGGTCCGTAATGATTTTTCGAACGATTCGAAAGGATAATTCTTTGCCCCAAATTCAAATTAGGTCTCGGTCATTGATAATGTTGATGTAGATAGGAATGACGATGTTGTGAGTGGGGAAATTTTGACTACCGTAAATGTAAATCAATCGAACATAGGGGTAGGTGGTGAGAAAACTTCGAGCTTGATATACTGTTGGTGTCCCTCATAGTCCAACATATAACGAGTATAATGCTCGTTATAGTTTTGATTGGCCCGAGCAACCTCATAGGATTAGGGTTGAGAATGAGTACCCAACGAGCAAGATAATGAGCATAATTGATGCAATATGCTCACTCCCACGCATAGAATTAATTCTGAAACCCCGATGTCTTTTTCTTCGGGCACCGGGTCACGATGGTGGTGACCAACCCCACGAAGGTTGTGTCATTTGTGAATTTGGACACCATGGAAGCCGGCCTTCGATTCCCCCATCCCAGGCCATCACCCGCTTGCTCGTGGAATGGAACATCTCCATCACGCAGCCTTGCCGAATGGGTGGCATATGATCATGAGCTTCCCGACTTTGTCGGCAAAATGAAGCCAAGATACTATCCTCCGCGGTGAACTTGCTCGATTGAATTTTGATTCGTCCGGCGGAGAACATGGGTATTTGCTTCATGCAAGCTAATGCCAAGTGCAAAATTATTGAGGACGTGCCGAACAAAATCAGTGATTGGAAAGAGAAGTTCTAGTTCGTTGGGGGCGATTGGAAAAGCCCGGCTTCTGGGAGCGAACCAGATGCTCGACTAGACATCCCTACTGACTTCGGGGTGTACCGAAGTAAGTAATTTTGTGTCTTTTGTCCTTCAATTTGAACTGATTTTAACTTGCTCTTTATTTCAGGGATTCTAGCTGCGACGAACAAGGAGACAAACGACGGCTATTTTAGCAGTTTTTGGCAAATTGATCTGGAGTCTCGCTCGGAGCGATCTGTGAGAACTCTAAATACCGCCGATCAGAGGAAGAAATGAGGTTTGTTCGTGTCTCCTCATCATCTTGTTGCTGTTAATCCTACTGGTAAGGATTGCCTCTTGTATTTGTATAAGTTTTGTGTCATTTTGCTCGCTGTTACCCTTTTGTGCGTACTGAATTATTTTTGTTGGGATATTTTAGATTTGATGAATTATGCCAAAACATTATCAACTTGTGTTATTGAAGCTAATTTACAGATAACAAGTTGAGGGGGAACGAGAGAACAAATTGAGGGGGAACTCACGAAATCGGTACGTAGATGATCGAGATCGATTTAGAGCTATGACGCGACCGATCGAGATCGATGAGTTAGATGAGTTCGAAGTTAACCGATGAGCCGAAAAAAATCGTAAGAGAAGATAAGCTAAGCCCGGTGATCGAGATCGATGACCAGGATTTAATTCGATCGATAATCCGTATCGCACTGATCGATGATCAAGAATCGACGAGAAATAATCTCGGTGATCGGAAGAGCGCATGCAAATCGAAAAGAAACCGACGGTAAGATCGGAAGAGAAGGTTGCGGATCGGAAGAGGAGATGATGAGACGGATCGAGATCGGACGTGTCGAGATCGATATGAAGATGAGCAGATGATCAAGATCGACGTGATTGAGATCCGACATGTAAACCGATATATGCTTAAACCTAATGTAATCGACTGATGCTATCCCGAGATGTTGATCTTAAGATATGTTGATCTGCCGAGGTCGAGCTGACGATCGCAAAGAAGAAATCGATACTTTGAAATAAAGTAACCCGGAAGGTCGGATTTCGAATTCAGAATCGAACTCGGTCGGCTGAGTGTCAAGATGCTGACGACAAGGTCCGGCCGAATGTAAGTCACCAAGGCTCGCACAAACCTGAAGGCTCAGATAGACTAAGACTCAAGATGTCTCAAGACACCGAGACTCAGAGAATCAATGATTCCAAGGCGAGAATCGAGGAATATACCAAGTAGAATCACCGGCGTGACCAATGAGAGGAAGACAACCACCGAAAAAGTCGCAAAAGCTGAGAATAGTATGGATTTGAATGTGACTCCATCCAATCGGTAACATTCAAATCCACACTATAAATACAAGTTCTTCCTTCATAATTTCGTGTAAAAATGCGTGAAACATCCATCAAGCCAAATCATCAAGCATTCCCACCCTAACACAGAAAGAAAATACACGATATATTCAAGTGTGTTCTAGAACCCAATCTAAGCAACCCACGATGTATCCTAGCTTAGAGAGATTTTCCCCAACCTTAGCATTGAGGCTAAACAAATGTAAGGGAAAATCTCAACGTGAATTGAAACCAAACAAACCTTACCAAAATCAGTCGGTTAAGTTTGTAAGTGAGTGTGAACTCGGTAAACATCTAGCAATCCCGAAAGGGAGGGTAGGTAATCCCGAGTGAGGGTGATAAGTCCCGTTGGAGTGTGAACTCGGTAAATATCTCGTAGGCAATCCCGAGTGAGGGTGATAAGTCCCGGGCGAACCGAGAGGTGATAAGTCCAGTTGGAAGGAATTTCCTAGAACAGGGAGAGTGGATGTAGGAGCTTGAGTCTCCGAACCACTATACATTGTTGTGTTGTTTATTTGCTTTATGTTCTTATATTGTCATACGATTCGCTTATAAGCATAACACAACACATGAGCTCAAAAGAGAAAAATCAGAATCACTCTGCCTCACCCCCTCGCTTTTATATGCACGCTTTTAAAATGTTTTGCTTCATACGCACGCGCAAAATGGGTTTTCCCACCGGGACCATCAATTGGTATCAGAGCAGGAGTTCAAAAGATCACTTTTAATGTGATCACCGAATCGATCTTTTAAAAGAAAACCCGCTTTTTTAAAAATGCATATATTCTAATGTTTTGGCGGCCATTATCAAAAAAAGGGGAATTGTTGGGATATTTTAGTTTTGATGAACTATGCTAAAACATTATCAACTTGTGTTATTGAAGCTAATTTTACGATAACAAGTTGAGGGGGAACGAGAGAACAAATTGGGGGAACTCACGAAAATCGGGCGTAGATGATCGAGATCGATTTTACTCTGCATTTAGACCGACGAGATTAGATGAGTTAGATGAGTTCCGAAAGTTAATCGATGAAATGAGCAAAATCGAGAGAAGATAAGCTTAAACCAAAGAGAACCGATGACCTCGACCGGGGATAAACCGTAATGGTGACCGATCGAAGAATGAGAGCCGATCCGTGATCAAGAGCAGCATGTTTATCGATCAAAGAAAATCACCGTAAGATCGTAAGAGAAGGTTGCGCATCGTAAGAGGAGCAGATGAGACCGACGAGATCGACGGATCGAGATCGATATGAAGATGAGCATGATCAAGATCGACGGATTGAGATCGATATGCTAAACCGATATGCTAAACCTAATGTAATCGACCGATGCTATCCCTCAGATGTTGATCGAAGATATGTTGATCTGCTCAAATGAAATGATCGATCAAAAAGAAGAAATCAGATAGCCTCGAAATAAAGTAACTCAAGGTCGATGTCTCAATTCAGAGAACCGAACTCAGCCAAATTGAGCGCCAAGATGTTCCGACGTATTGCTGTCCAATAAGAGAAGTCACCACCAAGTATCCAAAACTCAAGGCTCAGATAGACTAAGACTCAAGATGTCTCAAGACACCGAGACTCGTGAGAATCTGAATGATTCCAAGGCGAGGAATCTGAGGAATATAGCCGTTAGAATCAAATTGACGTGGAATGAGAGGAAGACAACCAAATGGAAAAGTCGCAAAAGTTACGAGAATAGTATGGATTTGAATGTGACTCCATCCAACGGTAACATTCAAATCCACACTATAAATACAAGTTCTTCCTTCATAATTACATAATTGAAAAAATGCGTGAAACATCCATCAAGCCAAATCATCAAGCATTCCACCCTAGAACCGAGAACAAGAAATACACGATATATTCAAGAGTGTTCTAGAACCCAATCTAAGCAACCCACGATGTATCCTAGCTTAGAGAGATTTTCCCAACCTTAGCATTGAGGCTAAACAAATGTAAGGGAAAATCTCAACGTGAGTTGAAACCAAACAAACCTTACCAAAAATCGATCGGTTAAGTTTGTAAGTGAGTGTGAACTCCCAGAACATCTAGCAATCCCTAAAAGGGAGGGTAGGCAATCCCAGTGAGGGTGATAAGTCCTGTTGGAGTGTGAACTCGGTAAATATCTCAGAAGCAATCCCGAGGAAGGTGATAAGTCCCAAGGCGAACCCGAGGGTGATAAGTCCAATTGGAAGGAATTTCCCTAGAAAGGGAGAGTGGATGTAGGAGCTTGAGTCTCCAACCACTATACATTGTTGTGTTGTTTATTGCTTTATGTTCTTATATTGTCATACGATTCGTTTATAAGCATAACACAACACATGAGCTCAAAAGAGAAAAAATCAGAATCACTCGCCCTCCCCCTGCTTTTATATGCATCGCTCTAAAAATGTTTTGCTTCCATCACGCAAAATGGGTTTTCCCCCAACGACCATCAATTGGTATCGAAAGCAGAGTTCAAAAGAAAACCCGCTTTTAAAAAAATGCATATATTCTAATGTTTTGGGCGCCATTATCAAAAAAAAGGGGAAATTGTTGATATTTTTAGTTTTGATGAATTATGCTGAAACATTATCAACTTGTGTTATTGAAGCTAATTTACGTATAACAAGTTGAGGGGGAACGAGAACAAATTGAGGGGGAACTTCGAAATCGACGAGATGATCGAGATCGACGAGATCGGCAGACGCAGACCGACGAGATCGATGAGTTTGATGAGTTCCGAGTTAATCGAAGCCGAGCAAAATCGAGAGAAGATAAAAGCTAAGCCAAATTGATCAAGATCGATGACTGATGATTCGATCGATAACCGTATCAGACTGAATGATCGTAAGAATGCATTTGTGCATCTCGGGTGATCGAAGAGCGCGGATCGTAAGAAACCGACCGTAAGATCGAAGAGAAGGTTGCGACGAAGAGGAGCCATGAGATCGACGAGATCGACGCGATCGAGATCGATATGAAGATGAGCAGATGATCAAGATCGGGGACGTGATTGAGATCGACAAAAGGCTAAACCGATATGCTAAACCTAATGTACCACCGATGCTATCCTCGAGATGTTGATTTGAAGATATGTTGATCTGCTCACGAAAATTGATCGGATCGTAAAGAAGAAATCGATAGCTGAAATCAAAGTAACTCAAGGTCGATGTCTAAATTCAGAGAATCAACTTAGTCACCGAAAGTGTCGATGCTCGACGACAAGGTCCGTTGAAGAGAAGTCACCGAAGGCTCGTGACAAACTGAAGGCTCGATAGACTGGACGACTCAAGATGTCTCTCAAGACACCGAGACTCAGAGAATCTTTAATGATTCCAAGGCGGAATCCGAGGAATATAAGCCGTTTAGAATCTGGCGACGTGGACTAACGAGAGGAAGACAACCACCGAAAAGTGCAAAAAGTTATAGAATAGTATGGATTTGAATGTGACTCCATCCAACGGTAACATATTCAAATCCACACTATAAATACAAGTTCTTCCTTCATAAATTCCATGGGAAAATGTGAAACATCCATCAAGCCAAATCATCAAGCATTCCCACCCTAGAACACATAGCAAGAAATACACGATATATTCAAGAGTGTTCTAGAACCCAATCTAAGCAACCCACGATGTATCCTAGCTTAGAGAGATTTTCCCCAACCTTAGCATTGAGGCTAAACAAATGTAAGGGAAAATCTCAACGTGAGTTGAAACCAAACAAACCTTACCAAAATCACGCTGGTTAAGTTTGTAAGGAGTGTGAACTCCCAGAAACATCTAGCAATCCCGGAAGGGAGGGTAGGCAATCCCGAGTGAGGGTGATAAGTCCTGTTGGAGTGTGAACTCCCCAGAAATATCTCGCAGCAATCCCGAGTGAGGGTGATAAGTCTCGAGGCGAACCCGAGTGGGTGATAAGTCCAGTTGGAAGGAATTTCCCTAGAATGAGAGGGATGTAGGAGATCGAGTCCCTAACCACTATACATTGTTGTGTTGTTTATCGCTTTATGTTCTTATATTGTCATACGATTCGCTTATAAGCATAACACAAACACATGAGCTCAAAAAGAGAAAATCAGTAATCACTCTGCCCTCACCCCTCGTTTTTATATGCACGCTTTAAAATGTTTTGCTTCCGCACGCCCAGAAAATGGGTTTTCCCAACGACCATCAATTAATATCGGAGCGAGTTCAAAAGAAAACCCGCTTTTTTAAAATGCATATATTCTAATGTTTTGGCGTCATTATCAAATAGGGGAAATTGTTGGGATATTTTAGTTTTGATGAATTATGCTGAAACATTATCAACTTGTGTTATTGAAGCTAATTTACGGATAACAAGTTGAGGGGGAACGAGAGAACAAATTGAGGGGGAACTCACGAAATCGACGTAGATGATCGAGATCGACGAGATCGCAGACGAGACCGACGAGATCGATGAGTTAGATGAGTTCCGAAGTTAACTGATGAGCCGAAAGCAAAATCGAAGAAGATAAGATAAGCGGTGATCGTAAGATCGGATGACCAGATGACCGATCGATATAACGAATGACTGATCGGATGATCGAAGAAATGATTTAGCCGATCCGGTGATCGTAAGAGTGCATAAGTCGATCGTAAAGAAACCACCGTAAGATCGAAGAGAAGGTTGCGATCGAAGAGGAAAGGGTGATGAGATCGACGAGATCGACGCGGATCGAGATCGATATGAAGATGAGCAGATGATCAAGATCGACGTGATTGAGATCGGGGACTTAAACCGATATGCTAAACCTAATGTAATCGACTGATGCTATCCCTCGAGATGTTGATTTGAAGATATGTTGATCCGTTTCGGGCCGAAATATGATCGCTCAAAGAAGAAATCGATAGCTTTAAATAAAGTAACCTTCGGTCGATGTCTCGAATTCAGAGAATCAACTTAGCCACTGGAAAGGCCAAGATGCCCGATCGCATAAGGTCCGGCCAAGAAGTCACCAAGGCTCGCATAAACCTCAAGGCTCGATAGACTGGACTTTGGTCAAAGATGTTCCGACACACCGAGACTCGAGAATCTGAATGATTCCAAGGCGAGAATCTGAGGAATATAGCCGCGAGAATCACCGACGTGGACCAATGAGAGGAAGACAACCACTGGAAAAAAGCAAAAAAACGAGAATAGTATGGATTTGAATGTGACTCCATCCAACGGTAACATTCAAATCCACACTATAAATACAAGTTCTTCCTTCATAATTACGTAGGAAAAATGCGTGAAACATCCATCAAGCCAAATCATCAAGCATTCCCACCCTGAACACGAAAGAGCAAGAAATACACGATATATTCAAGAGTGTTCTAGAACCCAATCTAAGCAACCCACGATGTATCCTAGCTTAGAGAGATTTTCCCAACCTTAGCATTGAGGCTAAACAAATGTAAGGGAAAATCTCAACGTAGTTGGAAACCAAACAAACCTTACCAAAATCAGTCGGTTAAGTTTGTAAGTGAGTGTGAACTCGGTAAACATCTAGCAATCCCGAAAGGAGGGTAGGCAATCCCCAGTGAGGGTGATAAGTCCCATTGGAGTGTGAACTCGGTAAATATCTCAGAGGCAATCCCCGAGTGAGGGTGATAAGTCCCGAGGCTTAACCCGAGGGGTGATAAGTCCAAAGGAAGGAATTTCCCTAGAACAGGGAGAGTGGATGTAGGAGATTGAGTCTCCCAACCACTATACATTGTTGTGTTGTTTATCGCTTTATGTTCTTATATTGTCATACGATTCGCTTATAAGCATAACACAACACATGAGCTCAAAAAGAAAAAAATCAGAATCACTCCGCCTCACCCCCCCGCTTTATATGCATCGCTCTTAAAATGTTTTGCTTCCGCACGCGCAAAATGGGTTTTCCCACCGGGACCATCAATTTTGTTTATAGCTTTCCCCGCTGTGACCATTGCTGTGAGTACATCCGAACATACTGAGATGGCTCGGAGAAAAAGGCCACAGAGCTTGTTTCTCGATTCAGCCGAGCGGAGGCTCAAATAACAAACAGAGGAGAGGCGAAAGGTGGAGATGGCTAGTCGAGCATCCGTGATCCGGTCATGGGAGTCGAGCCGATCGCAAGGAGTAACCAAATGGGCGGCCGAAAGGGGGAATAGCGAAAGTAAGCTCTTGCCGAAGAGGCCAAGGATGGAAATCGGCGAACAGGGGCCGAGCGAACAAACTCGGATGAGTGCGCCGAGCAAACAAGCTCAGACGAGCACTGAGGCCATTAGGGTGACTCGGACCCCTACTGCCTAGGCGATCAGAGCGGCCGCCACCGTGGTCGGTCCAGTTTCGCAAATCATTGAAATGGAGGTTGTCACATCTTCTCCACCTCCTGCTGGACCCCGATCATGGACTCAGTTGAATCCTGAGCTTCGGTCCCCTGAGGATAGATCATTCTTGGGATGGGATCCGACTCGTGTGAATAGGTACATTTTGTTCGCCTTGCTTCTGCTTTGATTAATTCTGTTCGTTTTTTCATATTGTTTGCTCGGGTGTATGTGTAGGTTGAGTAGGTTGGCTCCCTTGATGCCCAATCAGAAAAACTACTTCTACTTGAAAGTGTTCGCAAGGTTCCGCATTCCCGAGCATGTTCGAAAGCTTGCCAGACTGCTCGAAAGCATGGACTACCGAGCGGAAGAGTCCACTACGGGTTCCACTCCGAAAATATGCGTTTGGGTCCGTACTTCAGTACAATCTATGGTCGTTTGAGAAAGCCTATGCTCACCGCCAACCTCCATGCCAACTACTTGGCTTTGATCAGAATTTCAAGAAAAGGTGGGCGAAATAACAGACTCGTGATGAACCGAGGTTGGCTCAGAACAGCATCCTCGCACAAGCCGAGGCTCGCCAGCGGCTGGAGGATGCCCGCAAAGCTCAGGAAAATGCTCGCGAAGTTCGGGAAAATGCTCGCTTGGCTCAGGAGGATGCTCGCCAGACGAAGGAGGCACTGAATCACTCTCAGGAGGAGGTGGTCAGCATACAAAGAGCTTAGGAAGAGATGAATATTGAGCTTCGTAAACTCCGAGATGGCGTCGAGGCCATGAAAAGTGAGAGGGACGTGCTCGGCCAACAGCTCATCATTGCTGAGGAGACCAACACCCGCTTGGGTCTCGAAAATTCAAAGCTGCATAATGAAGAGTATGTTGATTCCATGTCCAACTTCTCCTATATTTGTGCCTTTGCCGATGCTATCCGGTCTGTTCGCCATGCACTTAATGGCGAACAAATTGCCCCTCTTATATCAAGTTTCCAACAGTACCTGATCGACAACCCACCGGATCGCAACCTTCCAATGTTAGATTTGAACGATCTGTGTGATTTCTCCATTCTTCCTGAAGGGATCAAAGTTGATGATCCTATTCTCGATGAGGAAGATGGCTCGACGTGAATATCGATGGTGGTCGCCGGCCAAAATCTCCAAACCGAAGTTCGGGACCGATCAAAGTAAAGGGGACTCGAGCAAAGGGACCTCCGACGAGCATTTGGTACCGAACCGAAATGTACCTTCTGACGAGCATTTGGTACCCAATTATGAATTTGCTCCTTAGTGTTATTTTTGTTTTGTTAAACATATGTTGTGTAATTTTTTGTCTTCTTCACCTTTTGTTCGAACAATGTCTTCAATACTTGTAATTTTTTGCTGACTTCTTCTTTTTGTTCGAACACTTTTACAACTGAATGGATGAATTACATATTGAACTTATCTCCTCTAACCTGATTGTTGTTGAGGATGAATGCGGTTGTTTGGTAAATGATTGATACTTGTGTTGCTTGATGTTTGCTTTGTTGCTTTGTGTTCACTTTGTTGCCTTCTAGTTTTTGCCCCTTTTCTTCTGAATGAATTCGAACATTGGGTTTGCTTTATGCCCGCCTCCCGACTTTTTTCGGTTTTGATTATCTTATTGATGTTGCAATCGGTTGATCGTCTTATTTAGGTGCGACGGATGGGTTACTTTATGAACCCCCTTTCTTGGTTCGCGATCGCCTTTATTTAGGTGCGATCACTTCGTCTAGGGCCGTCTTATTTAGTCATGACCACACTCATCACCCGCCAGTTTACTCTCAGGTATCTATAAGTACGAGTCATCTTTTTGATCAAGGTACACATTACTCGCTTTTGTTTGCGGGGAATCGAAGTACTGAACTCGCTCATCGGTGAACATAGACTTGGGCTCGTTCATCTTTGTTCGCCGTCCGCTTAGGTGCGACCTCAAATAGTTTGAACTAGAAAATCTTAGAGAAACAAAAGTACATATATTTTTTTTCTTTTTGCAACACTTTGTATTCTATTACAACCTTCACATCCGAAGAAGACTATCTATTACACAACTATAGATATCAGACTAAGGTTTTGAATTTAAACCTTGTCTTGAGTAGACAAGAACCGGCCTCACCTTGTCCTCATGAAATTGATGTTGACAAGGATGTGGCACATCATCCTCGCTTACCCTTCTTTCTTTAGTAACATGCTCAAGCAAAGAAAGAACATAAGCTTTTGTCCCTCCTGGACAAGCTGTGATTATGCGGGCGGCTGCGGACATGAGCATGTGGAGAGCATACTGCCGCTTTCCAAAAGCAAAAGTGAAAGCAAAATTTTTTCACCGCACCATTCTGTCCCCTTCAGTAGATGCCTAAGCATCAGCGTCCGCATATTGCTTTGAGCGGACACTATGACATCCCTCCCCATCGGAGGAGATTTTGGGGATGCATAGGGACTAGTGATTTACTACTGCATAAGCAAAATGAGTAACGGAGTGACAACCATAACTCGCCGAGCATCTTGAGTCCGCAACGAAGCTTCAACTCCGTGCTCGTAATGTCATATGGGTATAAATCTCAGATCGGGTTAGATGCTCGATTCAGCTGAATGATTGCTGAATCGAGAACTGGATTCTTCTACGTCTGGGGGCATACTAAACCAACCTCCTTATGAGACTTGTAATATTTTTCCTTTTTTCTTCATCTTTTTTTTTTCTCTGCTTTTCTCAGCTATCAATATGCCCCTATTTATAGAACTATCCCAAGCTAGTGCTGGCTTAGCTAGCTGGTGCTAGCTCTCTTACTTTTGCTCCCCTTTTGATATCTCTGCTCCTTTTTGACTGACTCTTGCTCAAAGATCGACTCATCCTCGCTTGGTTGCCACCACTTGTCAAATCGCTTCGATATGTATCTTCATTGACAACCTGTTCGACACATATCTTCTTCTGCTTTTCGATAGTGCAAAGATTTCTTTCCCGGAAGATATGTGCCGAACATAATGTATTCTTCTTTTCAGATTGTCCTACTCGCTTTAACCGAACGCATCGATTATGTATCTTCGTTGACAACTTCGTTCGACACATATCTTCTTTTTTCGATAGTCTTTGCCAAAGATTTCTTTCTGAAGATATGTGTCGAACATAATGTATTCTTCTTTCAGATTGTCCTACTCGCTTTTAACCGAACGATCGATTATGTTCGCCCACTTGTGTTCATTTTAGCTACATCGACAATTATGTTGTTAGGCTAACTATGCTTTGTCTCAAATTTGTGTGGACAGCTTTTGTTCGGCCGACTATGCTCGCTTCAAATTGTGTGGACAACTTTGTTCGCCAACTATCTTCGCAATTATTGATAATATTTTTTCAAATTTGACGATTCCACGAGTTGACAATGGGACTCCATTCAGTCTTCCAAATCATATGCCCCGCTTAACAAACGCTCAGAACTCGAATCGGACCTTCCCATGCTCAAATTTAACACACCACTTGATACCCCTTGCTCACCTTAAAACCAGCTTCGCCCACATTGAACCCGCGTGTTCGACTTTGGAGTTGTAGAACTTCTCCGATCTCTTTTTGTACATGGCATTCTTGAAATCACCTCCCTTCTTCTTTTTCTTCCAACAGTTCGCACTGTATGCAGCCGTCATTAATGTGTTTCCAAAAGTCATTGTTCGATGACTTGGAATCTTGATTTCGCGGGTATAATAAATTTCCGCACCAAATGCCAAGGCAAACGGGGTCTCCGCAGCTTGATGTTCAAAGTTATTTGATAAGCCCATAATATTTCGTGCAACTCTTCAAATTTATCCTCCCCTTGAATTATCAAGTCTAAATTTGAGGGTATGCTTCATAATTTTATTAACGGCTTCAACTTGTCCGTTTGATTGAGGATAATCTGAGTTGAGTAATACTTTTTTATGCCCCAAATGAAAGCACAATTTCATGCGAACTCACTTCCATCGAACCTGCTTGCCGTTATCGCACTAATGATTGGGGAAGCCCAAATCGACAAATGATATTTTTCCAAACAAAGTTCCACATTCTTTGTTCGGTGATTTTGACAATGGCCTCGGTTTCTGCCCATTTAGTATAGTAATCAACGGCAACTACAACAAATTTTACTCCCGACGTGCCAGTAGGAAATGGGCCGATCAAATCGATCCCCCATTTAGCAAATGGCCATGGGCTATAGACTGACACTAATTCTTCAGGTGGGCTATGAATAAGTAGGACATGTACCTGGCACTTGTGGCACGCGCGAGCATATGCGAGCGAATCTTTTTTGAGGGTTGGCCAATAATAACCTTGTCTGATTATTTTATGTGCCAGGACGAGCCCACCTGTATGATTTCCGCATACTCCATCGTGGATTTGTTCCAGAAGTATACGACCCTCTTCAGGAGTAATACACTTCAAAAGTGGAAGTGAGAAGCTTCTTTTGTACAAATGCTCGTCTATAATAGTATATCGAGAAGCATTTAACTCGGCGGCGAAAGTAGCTTGCCTTATTTTCAGGGAGAAGTCCCTTTTGTAAGTAACTCAGGATTGGAGTCATCCAAGTTTCTTGTTCGCCTGTTACTTGGGCGATCATAACTCTGGGAACTGATGGCGAACAAGTTGTGACGACCACAATGTCTGTTGTGTTCATCACTCCTTCTGCTGTTGCCAGGCGTGCCAAAGCATCAGCGAACGAATTACCCAATCTTGGTAATTGTTCTATGAAAACTTGTTCGAAATGCTCGAGCAACTCTTTTTTCTAGTTGCCGATATCTTTATGCCGTCCGTTTGCCTCGGCCTCATACTACTTTGTTTTGATAAATGATTATCTCGAATCGCTATAAATCATCGACCTCTAAATTCCCATTGTCATTGCCATCCTGTAGTCCAAATCCATCAAAAGCTTCATATTCGCTTCATTATTTGTAGCCGGGAAATCAAAACGGATGGTCATTGTGAATGTTTGTCCGTCATCGATGAGAACTACGCCATTTCCGCTTTGAACATGTTGATGAACCATCAACATACATATGCCATGGTTGGTCGATAGCTTTTTCGAGCATTTGTGGATATGTCAACTCGACCATGAAATCGGCCATAACTTGGCCCTTCATCGCTTATTCGCATGAGCTTAACGTAATGCCAAATTGTCCTAACTCTACCGCCCACTTGAGTAATCTACTCGCAGACGTCGATGGAGGACTTAAGAATGGGAAAGTGGTCAAGACTTTGACCGAAAGTGATCGAAAAAGTATGGTCGCAATTTTCAACACTCATCACGAGAGCATATGCTAATTTCTCCAAAGGGAGGGTACCGAGCTCTCCCTTTTTTAAGCACTTGGCTTATATAGTAAATGGGAAAATGTGTGGTCCTTCGCCGCCCAAATTTGAGCACAACACCGATTGCATGTTCGATGCAAAGAAAATACGATAGAGTTGTTCGGGGCGACAAAGCTTAGACAATGTCCGAAAGTATCTGCAAGGTACTACTTCAATGATTTGAATGCATTTTGGCAATGCTCGGTCCACTGGAATTTCCCTTTCTTTAATGCATCAAAGAAAGGTTTGCATTTGTCACCAGTTCGTGATATAAACCGGCTCACGGAAGCTAAACGTCCGGTTAACTTTTGGACCTCTTTCACACTCCTGGGGGCCTGCATATCGAGCATAACTTGAATCTTTGATGGGTTCGCTTTGATCCCCCGTTGACTGACCATATGTCCGAGGAATTTTCCTGAGTGAACCCCAAAGCTGCATTTCTTCGGATTTAGCTTCATGTTGTACTTCCTGAGTATATCGAACGTTTGTGCGAGGTGAGTGATGTGGTCTTCCTTGTGTTCGCTCTTTACCACAATATCATCAATATATACCTCAATTGTTCGGCCAATGTGTTCGTCGAACATTTTGTTCACCAAACGTTGATATGTTGCTCCGGCATTTTTTAATCCGAACGGCATGCATTGCCAATAGTACATATTCTTTTCACTGCAGAATGCCGTATTCTTTTGATCGTCCAGATGCATGGGTATTTGGTGATAACCAGCAAATGCATCCATGAAAGTCATGAGTTCATGGCTCATTTGTATTATCGACCAAATAATCGATATGCGGCATCGAAGTTATCTTTCGGACAGCCTTGTTTAAATCCATGAAATCAATACATAGTCTCCAAGATCCATTAGACTTGTGGATTTGTTACGGGTTCACAAGCCATCTTGGGCATTCCACCTCTCGAATCGCCTTTATTGTCGAGTAACTTTTTGATTTCACTATTCATTGCGCAATACTTTTTCCTGGACTAAACTTTCTCAAGGCTTCGATAACCGGAGTTTGTATTGGATCAAGGTTGAGGAATTACATGCATGTTTTGGATCAATTCCAACCATGTCCTCGTCGACCATGCGAACACATCCAAGTTTGCTTTGAAGATAAGCCATCGTTTCGCTCAATTGGGTCAGTAATTTCAACCAATGAACACTTCTAACTCAGTCCTGCTCGGGTCGATGTTTATTGGCTCCAGTTGTTCGGCGTTGTTGCTCGCTTTTTTTTGTTTCCACCGAGGATCTTGAATGGACCCCTGTTCGTTATCAACCTCCATGGGTTCAAACCTATCACGGGTTCTAGGTCTGGCTTGCTCGCTTAGCGGATCAATATTCATTAGATCCGGGAGATCTGGGACATGAATTGCCTTCCCATTGTGTGTTCGCATGGGAGTCAGGTTTGCTCGTCAAATTTGTGTTCGCCAAAGATATGTTCGAACATGTTGGTAACATATTTGCCTGTTGGCTTGACTCACCGATCTCCCATGTTCGCTCCGTCATGTTAACAATATTTTGTTTTTCTGGTGCACATGATAGCAAACAATCTCGAGCTTTTTTCTGATCTCCTTTTACGCTACCTGTTCCATCTTGTGTTGGAAATTTGACACAGTAATAGTAAGTAGAACAGGCCGCTTTAAATTCCTGAATAAATGGGTGACCTAGGAACCCGTTATAAGTAGATGGAGCATCGACGATTACAAAATCTAGCATTCTAGTTCGTCGGATCTCCGGATTCAAAGTTGATTCTAACTCGACTCCTAACCTAATCATACCATAGGGTCGGGTTACAGATTCCCCAAAACCCATTATGGTATGATCACACGGTTCAATATAACTGCTCAAGTCCCCAACTTGCTTTTCCATCTGGTGACGAACAAAATGTTCGCATAAGCTCCGGTATCAACCAGGAGGCGGTGCACCTTCAACCCGAGGAGACGAGCACTAATGGTTAAGGAGTCGTTGTGGGGAGTTATTATACCGTCGAGATCGTCGTCTGAAAACATGATTTGGTGTGAGGGTGGCGTGCTAGCTGATGTGCTCGCCACCTTTACCTGATGAATGCTTTGCATGGCACACATCTCCATCTTCTTACGTCTGTTCGATAATGATGGTGCCTGGTAACATCCACCCACTGGACCATATCCAGGATGTATCATGTGAATCTCTTGACTTTCTCGACCTCTTCCCACGGTAGGAGGCCCTCTTTTGGGTATTTCAGACCTTTTACGTGATTCTTCGGGATCACTGTCAGATGTTTGTTCGGCTTTACATTTACCCCTTCGATCTTCTGTTTTTTTTGTTCGGGAGTCTCTGCTTGCCGGCTTTTTTAAGAATTGGGTAAGACGATTATCTTCGTATAGCTTCCAAAGTTGGCGGAGTAAATCGCGACAATCTTCTGTATTGTGCCCGATGTACTCGTGGTAGTTACAATATTTGGAAGCATTAAGCTGATGCTTGTCCATTATAATTCTTCTCGGCCTATCCAACATGTCCCGATCTCTAATTTGGTTAAAAATTGTTTCTGCTGAAACGCCCAGAAGACTTCGTAGGGCATTTGCTTCTACTCTTTCTTCGAATGGTTTGAAAGAGCCTGGGGGTTTGTACCCCCCTTCATTCATCACTTTCTTCCCGAAAACTTTCCTAGTTGTAGGTTCCTGACCCAATCGTGATTGGACGAGCAAATCTTGCATGGCTATGATTTTGGCCGCTCGCTCTCGGAATTCTGAATATGTGTTCGGCCAGTCTTGATGCATGGCCTTTCACATGTCAGTGTTTAGAGTCAGGCCCCCGACCACCACGAGGATCTTGGCATCCTCTTCAACTGGGGCCCCATCATACAAACATTTATCAAATCTTTCGATGTATGCTCGATCAGACTCACCTTTTGGTTGGGAAAAATGCGCCAACCTTTGTTTTGGCGCCGGGCGAGCACACATGGATGAAAAATGGGACAAAAATTGTTGTCCCAATTGAGCGAAAGATGTGATGGACGCAGCGGGCAAATTAGAGAACCATCTATGTGCCCGATCACCCAAAGTCATGGGGAATGATCGACACTGCTTTGCGTCTGTGGCACCCAATGCGATCATAAAGTCTGAGTATTTGCTGAGATGGACATGAGGGTCAGACTCAGCATCGAACATGGGGACTGGTGGTTGAGTCTTCGCTACTTTCTCTTGTATTTCGGCCGCCATGATCGCCGATGATAGCGGCGAGCAGGGGTGGCCTTTGGTCGCGGCCAGGTTGGCCTGTAATCCCTCGATGGCTTTCTGCATTTCCGCAAATTTTGTGGAACTGACAGACTTGGATCGGGGCTATTTCCCATCATGAGGACCCAGTGGGTCATGCTCGTGATGGGGCAGTCCCCGTTTACAAGCTTGTTCTTGACTACCCAATCGATGATGGATAGACAATTTTGTTCCTGCCAATTTTTGTTCGGAATGCGGACGATCATGAAGACCTGAGTGTGCGGGCATGTTTATTGGCTATTCCTTCCCTGGATCCTGTCGCCTATTATTATCGATTCGGTCTTTGGCGGAGAGCCTCAAGCGTCCAAACGCTGAAGGTCTAGACCCCTGAGGCTGTTCGTCATCAGACGTATCATCGGCTCTTTTATTCGCCCGCTTCGCAGTTTTCTTTTTAACTTGCTCGCTATCAGGTGTACGCGAGCGTCATTTTTCATCTTCTTGAGTTTTTAGCTTAGCCAACTCTTTTTCGGCCCTCTCTTTCTGTGCTCGCAACAAGATAGTGATGACCTTTGTTGTGGCCGCCGGATCATTGGCAATATCCTCAAGATTGATGGTCTCCCCTATCTGATCTTTGTGAGGCTGGCGCTGAGCCTCTTTCCGGTCATGTGGTCGGCTTTGTCCCGACCTCTCCGTTTGTGTGTTCCTAGATTGAGGCATTTTATTTCTTTTTTCTGCCTCGGCTAACTAAGGGTTTGTGTATGGGTTGGTTTTTTGGTGAAGTGCCCTCCTTCTAGAGCCAATTATCGCGAGTCATTTTTTATCGAGAGTATTATGTGGCTAATTTGGTAACAACTCACAAACAAAACATGCACGTGTACGATAAACTGTAAATAAGATGAATTTGTTGACCCAGTTCGTCAGGAAATGACTACTCTGGGGGCATACCAAGCCAGGATGTGGTATTGCGAGCTTTACACGTACAATATTTGATACACCTTATGAAGATGAATCATTACAGATGAAGATAATTTGGAGAGTTAGCCTCTGAGTGCTAGGGTTTCTGGTATGCATAAATGATCACTCGAATTTTTCTGTTCCTCACCTCTCTCTGAAATTTCTTTTGTGGGTATGACTTCTTCTGGGAAATTTTTCTGAACCCTTCTCTTCTTCTTTTTTCTTCCTTTCATAGCACTCCGATAAGCATGAGCTGGGTTGGCAAGCATGAGCTGGAGACTTCGGGTCATGCAAGAATCCAGATGATATTGGCACGTTCCCAACTTCGTCTTCTAGATTGATCTTGGAGCTTGCTTGTCTGTAAGACACTCTTTTGGTCTTCCAAAATAATCTTTTGCTCGGTTGGATGCTTTGTTCGCCCCTTTAACCATGTCAGTTTCATGCTGGAATACTGTCCTCCTCGAGCATGCTGACCCTCAGGATATCTGAGCCTTTCAGGATATCTGAGTATTTTGGCCGCCTGAGTCATCAGATTTGTTCGTGGCCTTCTTGACTTAGCTCATTTGATTCCGTCTTTCCTGATCTGAGTGGTGAGTATGTTTGTTTTGGGCGTCAAGTGGCGAACTGGTCGAACAAACTTGTTTGGTCAACGGACGGCGAGCACACTTGTCCACCGGGTATGATTATTTTAAAGAATATTACACGTGTCCTGAGTTATTATATCGAACACAACAACGCGTATCCCCATAAGAATGTTGGGAGAGAAGAAAAGCTCATCATGGACCTTACCATGTCTAACAAGGTTCGGTTTCTCCTCTCGGATACTCCGTTCATCTGCTGTGTTCCGGGAGGAGTCCATTGAGATTGGATTCCATGTAACTTCAAGTAATCCATGAACTCGTAGCTAAGGTATTCACCTCCTCTATCCGATCGAAGAGTCTTTATACTCTTACCAAGTTGCTTCTCCACTTCAAGTTTGAACTCCTTGAATTTCTCAAAAGATTCATATTTGTGTTTCATAAGATACATGTATCCATATCTTGAGAAATCGTCAGTAAAAGTGATGAAGTAGGCGAAGTGACCCCTAACTAGAGTGGGCAATGGTCCACATACATCACTGTGGATCAACTCTAGAACTTCTTTGGCACGAATCCCTTTCCCAGAAAAGGGTTTGTTGGTCATCTTGCCCTTGAGACAGGATTCACAATTTCCATAAGACTCAAAGTTGAATGGGGTTAAGTAGTCTAACTTTCTTAACCTTGCAATCCTATTCTCATTTGCATGACCAAGCCTACAATGCCACAAGTAAGTCGGGTTTTCATGATTACTAAGTTTGAGTCGTTTGTTTTGTATATTAAGAATATCATGTCCACAATGCAACAAATATAAACCATTCGATAAAGGAGCATTTCCATAAACATCACCATTAAGCAAAAAATAACAATTATTATTTGCAAAATGGAAGGAAAACCTTTCAATGTCTAACATAGGAATATAAATAATGTTGCGAGTAATAGAAGGAACAAAATAACAATTATTTAGTTCAAGTCTAAAACCAGAGGGTAAGTCTAAAACATAAACGCCAACACGTTCAGCAGCAACTCTTGCTCCATTCCCAACGTGTAGGGAAACTTCACCCGGTCTAACTGCTCTGCTATGCTTGAGACCCTGTACATTAGTACAAATGTGTGAGCCACAACCGGTATCCAATACCCGACAGTTCATTTGTGGACATGTTTATCTCAATAACAAACATACCTGTTCCAGTGGCTGAGACACCTTGTGCCTTCTTTTCAGCTGCTAGAACTTTACAGTCCTTCTTCCAATGCCCCTTCTACTTGCAGTGGAGGCATACATCCTTGTCCACCCTCTCTTTATTTTGAATTCCACCTTTGGGCTTAAGGAAGTTCGGCTTAGAGCCTTTCTTTGCCTTGCCCATTCGCTTCTTCTTTCCTTTCAGAGCAGAAGAAGTAAAGGCACTCACCATGAGCACGGGCTTTTCCTTAGCAGTGGAAGACTCAAAAGTCTTTAACATGTTATGCAGCTCGGGCATAGTCGATTTCATCTTGTTCATATTAAAGTTTACAATGAAACTCAAATATGAATTGGGAAGTGACTGAAGAATGACATAAACAACAACGTTGGTTTTGAGCTCAATGCCCAACCGACTAAGTTTCTCGATTAGCCCTACCATCTTCAACACATGAGGAGAAACCTTCCCTCCTTCAGACATCCGACATCTAAACAGATCTCTCAGATGCTTGATCATCTCGAAGGGAAACATTCTCTCATGCTGCCTTTGCAACTCGGGAGTCATCCCGAGGAGCATAACACACTGAGCCTGGGAAGCATCATCTTGATGCTTCTTCTGAGCTTCGGCGTTAAACGCATCGGCTCCTTCAGTACCAGCCTCCGATGTAGCAGGGATTGGCGTGTCCAACACGTGCTCAATCTTTTCTTGCCTAAGCACCAAACGCATGTTTCGGTGCCAGTCGAGAAAATTTGGCCCAACCAATTTGTTCGTTTCCAAAACGCTTCTCAGTGATAAGTTATTCATTTCAACAATCCTAGAGAAATAAAATATAATGGGAATTAAAACACATAATTCCTATGATCAATATTCAGCAATCAAAATAAACATGGTCTTTCAAATTTATTTTATCTTCATTATTTTCACATATTCAACGACCTCATCGGAAGAATACAAATTTATATCTAATATAAATCATAATGGACTAGGATCCACATTCCTACTATCATAATATCTGCTTGGGCTGATTACTATGGCAGCATAACTGGTAGGTCTCCAAACCAATTGTAAAATTTGCAACTTCTAGTTGATTGAACCTAGTTCAATCGGATGCCCCTTGACTTTCGTTTCCCTACTTGGGCTGGTGAAACAAAGTCAAGTTAATTTACAACCATCAAGCGCCGAACACTACGTGTCCCTATAAAAGTCCCATTAGATGTAGATCAAAGCAAAAGACTTGGGCCTTAAATACTCATTGGAACGAAATCTCCGGTTTACTTTTAATTTCGATGGAAGGCATCGTTTAAATTAATGAAAATTATATTTTATTGAGGAATATTTTCAAAGGCGGGGTATTAATTGCTTAATCGAGATCCAACATGTTAATCTTTATCACATCTGAGCAATTATTGGGTGCCACCTACCCAAACATGATTTTACACGGATTAACACTTATATGGGCGCCGTCTATCCAAACAATAAATACGGTCCGACAGTTATTGGGTGCCGCCTACCCAAACAGTTATAATGCAGACTGTAAAAGCGTTTAACAAATTAAAATAAAGCAGTTAAACAGTGGGATTTAACAATTCCTTTTGAACCGAATTTCAAAATTCAATTTTAATTCGATTCTAAATCATTAAAATAATTAATCCAATTAATTTAAATAAAATCCAATTTTACTTTTGACCTCTTAAAATTAATATTCAATTAATTTTAGATCAAATTTAATTATTCAATTTGTTAACAACTCATGTGCAAGTTTCGAAAACTGCACGGAAGGTCCTGTCCTAAATCCAATTTCGGCACAGTCCTTCCCCTCATCATCGCCTGGTTTTTCAAAAAATCATTTATGATCTGGTCATTCGAACCAAACATCCAACAGTTCATCATAATTATTCCAAAAATTCAGAACTGTTCCAACCATTAGATTTTAATCCGACTTTCAATGTAATCAGTATCAAACCAATCCAAATCCCAATCAAACAATTCAGCAATAACGAATCAAGAATCAAAACAGCCCAAGTTCCAAATGCAACAAGCTTCAAAAGCAACAAGTATCGAAACCAGGGCGGTGCTTCGTCACTCGTCTGGTGTGGGCGAGTCACCCCCGCCGCTTGGCGTGTGCGGGCGACTCGCCACCACGAACGATCAACCAGAAGGAAGCGCGCGGGGTTGTAACCCCATTCGAACACGGTGTGGAGTGGCGAACCGAATCGAGCCGGTGGCGGCGACTCGGCCGGTTCCGACGAGAATCGATTCAAAATCGAAACCAGAAGGTGGCGCGGCGCACCTCCATGGCTCGAACCAATCTAAGAATGTACGGTTGCGAGTCCGAAGAATCGAGATAGAGGTCAATCAAATCAAACGAAAAATCAGGTGGCGGCGGAGAGTCGGAGCGAGGCGAATTGCGTCCAAGGCGAGGCGGATCGAATTGGCCGACTCGCGTGGAGCCGCGGCTTCGCATGAGCACCGCGAGTCGCGGCGTGTTGCCGCCGACTCAAGCGGTGTCGCGGATGCCCACGAGCACCCTAGGTTTTCTTTTGGAGAAGAAGAACCCAAATCAAATGAACATATGGGTGCGGTTTGTCTAACAACAGCCGCACCCGGTTTTGTAAAAAAAAAATTCTTTAATTTTAATTTTAAAAACAAAACTAATTTTGATGCAATTAAACAAGAGCCTGAGCTCTGATACCACTGTTGGAATATAGAGGCACGTAAAACACGTAATCACATGCGCAGCGAAAATTAAAGTTCACCAACAACGAACAATTAATTGCATGCAAATTACAATAATCATAACGAAAAATCTTACATTAACTCGAGAGCAGATTTCTCTACTATAGTATCCATGTAATCCCCAATCACGGATTTACACAGATTTATCAGCTATGAATCCCGAGACAGATTTGTTAGGAAAATTCAAACTCTAGATTTTATGGAGAAAATATGAAGTGATCCTGTTTTTGAATCTCAATAGCTTGTATATATAGGGAGGCTTAACTTATTTCCCAAGCTATCCCAATTAGGGAAATAAAATCCTTAGTCTTGAATTAAATTAATTCTTTTTAATTTAATTCCCCAAATATAAATCACTATGGATTTAAATGCCTTATATGAAAATCTCTACGATTTATTTCCATATACATTAAATCCTACAATTATATTCCAAATATAATTATTGGGAATTCTCATTTAATTAAATCCAATTTAAAATATTAATAATAATTAATTCCAAATTAATCTATTATTAATTACTTCTCCATAAATTAAATATTAAATCCAATTTAACATTCAATCAACCAACTATAATCCGTAAAAAGGGACTACTTGTTGTGTGACCCATAAACCCTCATATACCAAGCGATTAGTCAAACTAACGGTCTTAATTGAACCCTAGTCAATAAATTAGACATTCTCAATATATGAGGTACGTTGCTAGAAACATGCAACTACCTGTAACTGAAACGTGGGCAATTGCGATTTCCTCCTTTCATTCACGAATACTCGATTAGTCTTGAACATAATGAAGTGTCTATTCAAATAACTTAATCAATTTATCTCAAATCACTAATTGATCATCAGTGTCATGCTTGGTCACAAAGTCTAAGTTGACGTGCATTGGCCAATGACATAGATCCAATTATGATGAGAAGATGAGTATTCTCTCTAAATCCACTTTGAGGAATGAATCCTTTTCTTGGGTCAACTACCACGCACATGCACTTCGTGATAATATCTACCCATAGACGGTTGTAAGCGTCGGTCATGGTCAAAGTTCATCACTCCACACATGTCGTGCGCATTGACCTCAAGTCAAAGGAGTATCGCATCACTCCCACTAACCGAGACACCCGTAGACACATATAGTGGAACTACATCAAACGGTTTCTCGGATGGCTATACCAGTACCCTCTAAGGTATTTGTGCATCTATCATGAGATACCTAGTATCTCGTAGTAAGTGAGATCTTACTACACTCTCTAAGAGTATGATGTAGATCGCACATCAATCTCCATTGCATCATCAATATCCCTTTCTTGATGATCCTCGATTGGGGCTATTTAAGAATCATGCTTAAGTCATCTGAGTTCTCACTCTCTCAATGACAACAGTGACTTAAGGGAACACATATAAGAATAAATGCAAACAATCAAACATAATATTCTAATGAGTGTAACGCCATACATTTAATATTAAACAAACAATAATATTAAACCAATACTGAATATTATCTGAGTATTATGTCCTTACAATGGATTGTCTCTAGGACACTAACACTAACATAAAACTCATTTGTTTAAATTATAACTGATATATGTTTATGAATGTTTATTATTAGGAGTGCATGAACGAAGTCATGTTGTATGTGAAAGAAGTGGTACTATGGACACCAACACTATTGATGGTAATGATACATATGTAATTTATATTAAGACACTATGCAGAAATGATTATGTGATAAATTCCCATCACAACTAGAAGAGTTGGTTGACAGAAAATTCAATTTCGATTTCATATTTCACAATTCAATTTGAACAACAATTACGACGTATATACCGTTGTGAAGTTATCTACCGAAAAAAATTTGATCAGAAAAATAGAGGAGAAAAATCGTTCATCCAAGGTATTTAGTATTATTATTAATTTATTATTTACTTTAAATCTTTTGGTAAAATTTAAAAAATATATATTATTTATTCCTCAAATTATGAATATTAATTTATAAATTTTACTTTAGCAAATTAATTACTCCTTTATCAATTTGTGACGACCAAATGGTGGAATGTGAAGAAATAACTCCTGAGAATAAGAGAAAGCATGAAGGGGATGAATATCAGGATGATAATGGTGGTGTTGATGTTGGAATTTAGAGGCACGTAAACACGTAATACATACGTAGCGGAAATAAACATTTCACCAACAACGAACATATAATTGCATAAACGATTGCAATAATCATAACGAGAAACCTTACAGTAATTCGATAACAGATTTCTCAACTATGGTATCCACGTAATCACCGTGGACAGACTTGCACAGATCTGCCAGCGTTGAATCTGAGATGGAATTTGCTAGGAAAATTCATAATCTAGATTTTATGGATAAGCTAGGTTTTCTTAAAATAACGTTAAGTAATGAATCCCAGGATGTCATATATATAGGGAGAGATTAGCTTGAATCTTAAGCAATCTTTATTAGGAAGATAATCCCTAATCTTGCAAAACAAATCTCAAAAATATGTACGGATATTTTCCTACAATAATATTCCATAATATTATTTTGGGATTCCTATTTAATTAAATCTAATTTAATTAAATATTAATAATAGTTAATTCTAAATTAATATATTATTAATTCTCTATAAATTAAATATTAAATCCAATTTAATACTTAATCAACCAACCATAATCCGCACACGAGAGTTACTTGTTGTGTGACCCATAGGCCATCATATATCGAGCGATTAATTAAACTAACGGTCTTAATTGAACCCTAAATAGTAAATCAGACATTCTCAATATATGAGGCACGTTGCGATAAACGTGCAACTACCTGTAAATGTAACATGGACTATTACGATTTCCTCCTTTCATTCACGAATACTCGATTAGTCTTGAACTTCAAATAACTTAATCAATTTATTTCCAATCACTAATTGATCACTTATGTCACACTTGGCAACAAAGTCCAAGTTGACGTGCATTGGCCAATGACTTTGATCCAATTATGATGAGAAGATGAGTATTCTCTCTAAATCCAGTTTAAGGAATGAATCCTTTTCTTGGCTCAACTACCACGCACATGCATTTCGTGATGAACCCAATCCAAGCCATATCTACCCATAGACGGGTGCACGTCGGTCATGGTCAAAGTTCATCACTCGACACATGTCGTGCGTATTGACCTCAAGTCAAAGGAGTATCGCATCGCTCCCACTAACCGAGACACCCGTAGACACATATAGTGAAACTACATCAAACGATTTCTCGGATGGGTATACCAATATCCTCTAAGATATTTGTGCATCCATCATGAGATACCTAGTATCTTGTAATAAGTGAGATCTCACTACACTCTCTAAGAGTATGATGCAGATCACACACCAATCTCCATTGCATCATCAATATCTCATTCTTGATGATCCTTGATCAGAGCTATTTGAGAATCATGCTTAAGTCATCTGAGTTCTCACAACCTCAATGACAACAATGACTCATGGGAACACTTGTACGAATAAATGCAAACAATCAAACATAATATTCAAACAAGTGTATTGTCATACATTAATATTAAATGAACTATAATATTAAGTCAAACTGAATATCATCAAGTATTATGTCCTTACAATAGATTGTCTCTAGGACACTAACACTAACAATCTCCCACTTGGACTAAAGTCAATCACCTACATGTCTAACCCCTAGACCATCAAATGTCTAGTGTGTACATGAACACTCAGTGTTTTGGTGAAAGGATTTGCCAAATTAAATATGTGGAAATACATTTTAATTCTATTTCTCCTATCAGTATGATCTCCCGGATCAAATGATAATTCTAGGTACATGCTCGTTTACGCTTGTTGATCTCGGTTCCTTTGCTTGCGCAATCGTACCAGCGTTGTCTCAATAAAACTTTATTAGATAACTGGTACTCGGAACTACCCCTAGTTCTCTTAAGAACTATAAAATCCAGACAGCCTCCTTGAGGCTTCTGATACAACAATGTACTAAACTTCGATTGTTGAATCTGCGATCCTTTTGCTTGGAACTATTCCAACTGACCGCCTCATTATTGAGAGTGAAACGTAACCTGAATGTGATTTTTGATCATCACAATCGAATTGGAAACTTGTGTCAGCATAACCAGTGACTACTAGTTCTGACTGTCCACCATAGACAAGGAAATATTCTTTAGTTCGTCTAAGATACTTCAGAATGGTCTTGACAGCAATCCAGTGAGACTCTCTCGGATTCTGTTGGTATCTATTAGTGATGTTGATAGCGTAGACCACGTTTGGCCTAGTGCAAGTTATGGCGTACATGATTGACCCAATTACATATGCATATGGGACATCCTTCATGTGCTTAATATCAGCTTCAACAGAAGGACAATCCTTCTTTGACAATTTTATCCCATGATTTGCTGGTAGAGACCCTCTCTTAGAGTACTCTATCGCAAAACACTTCAACACCTTTTCTACATAGGTGGACTGTGACAGCCTCAACATCCTCTTGGATCTATCCCTATGGATCTTGATCCCTAAGATGTAGCATGCTTCACAAAGATCCTTCATCATGAAGATCTTTGACAACCATCCTTTCATAGACTGCATGAGTGGGATATTGTTTCCCATAATGAATATGTCATCGACATACACAACTATGAAAATAATATTCTTTCAACAGCATTTCCGATAAACGCACGGATCTTCTGAATTTATGATGAAGTCAAATGATTTGATAGCCTCATCAAAATGGATATTCCAACTCCTAGAAGCTTGCTTAAATCCATAAATGGATCGTTTAAGCTTGCACACAAGATTAGATTTTGGCCTTGATATAAAACCTTCAGGTTGAGTCATAAACACTTCCTTATCAATGTTGCCATTGAGGAAAGTTGTTTTGACGTCCATCTGCCAAATTTCATAATCTAGATGTGCTGCTACCGCAAGTAAAATTCGGATGAATTTGATCTTTGCAACTTGTGAGAAAGTCTTGTCATAGTCAATGCCTTCGCGCTGACTATAACCTTTCGCCACCAACCTAGCCTTGTAGGTTTGTACTTTGCCATTTGCATCAGTCTTACGCTTGAAGATCCATTTGCAACCTATGGGTCTAACCCCTTTCGGCAATTCAACCAAGTCCCAAACTTGATTGACGTACATCAAGTCCATCTCGGATTTCATGACTTCATGCCACTTCTTTGAGTCAACATCTAATGTTGCCTCAGTGTAAGTTCTAGGTTCGTCTTTATCCGGGATCTCCACAACATCATGTTCCTCTATGAGGAAACCATAATATCTGGTGATTGGATTACGAACTCTGGTGGAATTACGGAGTTGTGGTTGTTCAGGCTGCACATTCTGATCGTGAAAAATTATTGGTGCAGCGATTTTATCGTTGACCGGAGAGGCTTCGAGAGCTACACTTTCGGATGCTCCTTGAGCACTTCCGAATGCCTCTTGAACGGGAGTTTGAACTATGCTGTTCTCATTCAGCCTACTTGGAGTTCGTTGCTCGGGTAATGCAATTCCAATTATGCTCCCACTGGCTGAAAGAGGATCACTATGTGATAAACTTCCACCATGTGAGCTACTGAATGCTCCCACTGATTCTTTGTCATGTTGCTTTGACAAGATATCAGTCTCCTTGTTAATTTGTGGTTCTTGAATTTCTTCAAGTTCTATCATCTTACGGCCATGTTCCTTGAAGACGTAGTCTTCTTCAAGGAATTTGGCATGCCCAGAAACAATCACTGTTTGTTTCTCGGGTAGACAGAAATAATATCCTCTAGTTTCCTTATGATATCCTACAAAGTAACCCTTTTCACCTTTTGATTCCAACTTATCAGTGAGCATTTTCTTCACAAACACGGGCAACCCCACGCTCTCATGAGAGAGAAATTTGGCTTCTTGTCATGCCATAACTCGTACGACGTATGCTCATCTGATTTGGATGAAATCATATTTAGAATGTAGATTGAGGTTTGGAGCGCATATCCCCATAAGAATGTTGGAAGAGAGGAAAAGCTCATCATGGACCTCACCATGTCTAACAAGGTTCGGTTTCTCCTCTCGGACACTCCATTCATTTAGGGTGTACCGGGAGGAGTCCTTTGTGATTGGATTCCATGCAACTTCAGATAATCAATGAATTCATGGTTGAGATATTCTCCTCCTCGATCCAATCGAAGAGTCTTAATACTTTTACCAAGATGCTTCTCCACTTCAGCTTTGTACTCCTTAAATTTCTCGAAAGATTCGGATTTGCGTTTCATCAGATACACATACCCGAACCTAGAGAAATCATCAGTAAAAGTTATGAAGTAGCTGAAGTGACCCCTAGCTAGAGTGGGCAATGGTCCACAAACGTCATTGTGGATCAACTCTAGAACCTCTTTGCACGAACCCCTTTCCCAGAAAAGGGTTTATTGATCATTTTGCTCTTGAGACAAGATTCGCAATTACCATAAGACTCAAAAATGGGGTTAAGTAGTCTAACTTTCTTAACCTTGCAATCCTCTTCTCATTTGCATGACCAAGTCTATAATGCCATAAATAAGTCGGGTTTTCATGATTACTAAGTTTGAGTCTTTTATTTTGTATGTTAAGAACATCATATCCATAACAAATACATGTTGCGAGTAATAGAAAGAACTGTTGGGAAAAATTATGGGTGCCCGGATCTATTCGAGATGATTTTAAATACATATTCAATTTAAATAATTAATTACTAACATGAATTAATCCTAAATCAATTCAACATAATAATTAAACAACGTGCGTACACGTAATTCACGTAAATCCTAAACATGCGAAACTAGGAGTTACGAGATTACATACCTCTTGTAGATACAACCGTTGAGACGATGGATCAACCCAAAGTGCCTTCCCAACGTAACCCGATGGGAGGATTCGCACGAACGACTTTAACAAGAGAGAAAACAAAAAATATTATGCTACCACCTTTGTGGATTTCTAATATTTCCAACACATGGAATTGCACTTGGGAATGAAAAATTCATCCCCTATAAATAGGGAGTAGGGGGGGCCGATTTTTAGTGTAGGAAAATAAGGAAGAAAATCTTTTTCTTGGTCTCCAAGAAATCTTGAAAATATCTCCTATATTCTTTTCTCCTTAATTAAATTTTCCATAAAAATCTCTTCCCTTTTTATCCCATATTTTCGAAAATAACAAGGAAAAAAGAATCAAGATTTGACTTCTTGAATTTATGGGATAATTATGTATTCCTACAATATTTATCTCTTTCCATAAAATATCTACAAGAAAATCAAGACAATCTTTTCTCCATTTTCCATACATATTTTTCGAAAATTATGCTAGGAAATATTAGCAAAATATTTTCTTCTCTCTTTCATTAATTGGACTTTATTTTGGGCTATTTGAGAGGCCTTTAGGAGAATTAAGATTGGACCTTAAATGGACTATGAAACTCTAATATTTGGCCAAATATTATTAAAGTCCATTAATATTAATTTACTCCACTATAAAATTAATATTGAACTATCCATCTTAACCTATATTACGATTTCACTATAATATGGCTCCCGGTCATTATTTCCCGCGTTTAAGATTATATTAGTCCATTAATTAATTAAGCCACTGAACAAGCTTTATATTACTTAATATCTTTGTCCTTGGAGTAAAGACATCTCAGCTTTATTATCCATACATGAAATAAATTTCCACTTGCAAGATTTGGTACGATAAAGGTTCCGAACCCACCAACGGGACAAATCAAGTAAGACGTACTTGCACGCGATTCTCCGTATTAAATGTCAGCAATCGTCATGTAATTAATAATATTGCCCAAGATATAAGGTATCGAATCGCATTGACTCTCTTCCCATCATAAGTCAAAGCAATTGTTATTAATTTCACATGATCCTATTTAAGGGATGGAGATTAAGAAACAACACACCACTGAGGTCTAATTCTTGTATATTCAGTACCGAAGAATTTGTCCTCCTGTAGGTCCTTATTCAGCGCACCTAAATGCGCTAGTGTAATCCCTTGGTCAAGACAAGTCAATCTGGGTCTTACACTTCAACCTTTCATGATGGTTTGTTCATTTCCATATAGGTTGTGAATTTTGTACTTAATTACGAGGAGCTGTTAATTTGATCTTCCGTGATCTGGTATCACCAAATTAACTACAACGTAATACGTACTAACTTATTGAACGGGTTTGCAATAAATATATAGTTTATTTCAGTAAATAAATAAGAAAATTCAGTTTGGTTATACAAAGTAAAAACATACTTTTCAGTATAACCCCAACAATCTCCAACTTATACTCAAAGTCTGCTCTTAAGTATACAACAGCATGTCTCGTGTTCTATGTGACATCTAATGTCACATACACGAACCTAATAATTTTTCTCCCACTTATACTCAAAGCAGATTGGCAACGTCCTTGACACCCATTCCTTCCACATGTCTCTCGAATGTACTCTGAGGCAGACCCTTTGTGAATGGATCTTCTAGGTTGTCTTCCGATGCAATCTTAGCCACCTCAATGTCTCTTCTCTTAACGATTTCTCGTATGAGATGGTATTTTCTTTCAATGTGTTTGCTGGCCTTGTGGGCTCTCGGTTCCCTCGAATTTGCAACTGCTCCTGCGTTATCACAGTAAACCGTGATCGTGCTGGGCAAATCTGGGATAACGTCCAAGTCCACTAGGAAGTTCTTGAGCCAAACCGCTTCCTTCCTGCTTCACAAACAGTAATGTATTCGGCTTCCATGGTAGAATCGGTGATACATTTTTGCTTTACGCTTCTCCATGTCATGGCTCCTCCCCCCATGCAAAACACACTACCCGAGGTAGACTTTCTGGAGTCCACGTCTGATTGGAAATCCGAGTCCGTGTAACCGATGGGGATTAGACTGTCTGACTTGTAAACCAACATTTTGTCCCGTGTCCTTTTCAGATACTTCAGAATGTTCTTTACTGCAGTCCAATGCTCTTTCCCAGGGTTACTTTGATATCTTGCCACCATGCCTACGGCAAAGCAGATATCCGGTCTCGTACACAGCATTGCATACATGAGGCTTCCCACAGCTGAAGCATAAGGGATGCCCTTCATGCATCTATCTTTTTCTGTGTCTTGGGACACATCTCTTTGGATAGATGGCATCCGTGTCTGTAGGGCACAAAGCCTTTCTTAGAATCTTGCATGCTGAAGCACTTCAAAATAGTATCTATGTATGAGGCTTGCGAAAGCCCGATCATTATTTTCCTGCGATCTCGAGTGATCTTGATCCCTAGGATGTGACCGGCTTCCCCTAAATTCTTCATATCGAATTGTTTTGACAGTCATGCCCTTACGTCTGATAACACCTTTACATCATTTTCGATGAGCAGAATGTCATCCACGTATAGTACCAAAAATACCAATGCAGTTCCTTCACGCTTTTTATAAACACAACTTTCAAAGTTGTTTTGATCGAAATTGTAGGATTTTATAACTTGATCAAAACACTGATTCCAAGCGCGGGATGCTTGCTTCAGCCCATAAATGGACTTCCTAAGCTTGCAAACCAGATGCTCATGGCCTTTTTCAATGAAGCCTTCGGGTTGTTGCATATAGATTTCTTCGTCAAGATTTCCATTGAGGAAAGTTGTCTTGACGTCCATTTGCCAGATCTCAAAATCTAGGTGCGCAGCAATCGACAAGAGAATGGGGATGGACTTGAGCATGACTACGGGCGAAAAGGTTTCCTCATAATCGATCCCTTCTTTCTAAGTGTACCCTTTTGCCACTAATCTTGCTTTAAAGGTTTCAACCTTTCCGTCGAGTCCCCTTTTTCTCTTGTATACCCACTTGCATCCGATGGATTTTACCCCATTAAGTGGTTCGACTAGCTCCCACACCTTGTTGTGATCCATTGAACCCATCTCGGCTTCCACTGCTATTTGGCAAGATTGAGCATCTTTGTCTTGGATCGCCTCGTTGTAGGACAATGGATCTGATTCTTCTGCGGAGATCAAGTCCGAAGACTCTCCGATCCCCAAGAATCTCTCGGGTTGTCTGACAACCATCCCACTACGACGAGGTTCCGGTTGTGTAAGCGTGACGATTGGTATATCATTTTGTACAGTTGGCAATGGAGTTGGCCTCCTAAGTTCTTCTAAGGTAATCTCACTTCTAGGCTTTCTACTGTTCATATAGTCTTTTTCCAAAAATCTAAAGTGAGTACTGATTACCACCTTTTGATCTTCGGGACCATAGAACATGCATCCTTTAGTTCCTTCGGGGTACCCTATGAACATCCTTAATTCCGAATGTGCATCCAATTTATCGACTTCCTTGTCTAGCACGTATGCCGGACACTCCCAGATCCTGATGTGTCTGAAACTGGGCTTGCGCTCCGTCCACAATTCTCTCGGGGTTTTAGGTATCGATTTTGATGGCACTGGGTTCAGAATGTAAGCCACTGTTTCTAATGCGTAACCCCAGAACAATTTTGGTAAATCCGCATAACTCATCATTGACCTTACCATTTCTCAAAGCGTTCTATTTCTTCGTTCTGCAGCCCCATTTTGTTGAGGGGTACCGGGTGCAGTCAACTGGGATGCAATCCCCTCTTCCGATAGGTAGTTCAAAAATTCATCGCTGAGGTATTCGACTCCACGATCAGATCGTAGAAACTTGATAATCTTTTCCTTATGATTCTCTGCTTGAGCCTTAAATTCTTTGAATTTATCAAAGGTCTCAGATTTATGTTTCATTAGGAAAATATATACGTAGCGTGAGTAATCATCGATAAAATTAACGAAATACATGTAGCCACCTCTAGCTTTGATTTACATTGGACCACACACGTCGGTGTGAACGATTTCTAATACTTCTTTAGCTCTAAGCCCCTTGACTCCAAATGCCCTCTTGGTCATTTTACCTTCTAAGCACGATTCGCAAGTCGAAAATGGTTCAATTTGGAGAGACCCCAAAGAACCATCTTACACCAACCTTTGAATCCTTTTCGGGTTAATATGACCTAATCTTAGGTGCCAAAGAAGTGTCTCGTTCACATCAGCAGAACGCTTTCTTTTACATGAAATATCAGATGTGTTATAGGATGCATTTTGTGAGTGATGTGCACAGTTAATAATATAGAGATTGTTCTGTAAAGTTCCATGACAGATAATCACATCGTTACGAAAAACAGTAACATGCTTATTAAAACGAATAGAATATCCATCGACAAAGAGTTTAGAAATAGAAATAAGGTTTTTCCAAAAAACGGAAACGTATAGAACATCTCTTAAAATTAAAGTCTTGTCTTCAAAAGACAGGTGCACTTCTCCCACTGCTTTAGCTGCTACTCTCGTAGCATCGCCTAGCGTGATGAGGATCTCACTCTCACTAAGTCGCCGGGTCTGCTTGAAACCCTGCAATGTGAAACATACATGATCAGTGGATCACGTATCCAATACCCACGAGTGGGTAGCATACTCCGCCAAACAAGTTTCAACAACTAGTGCGTGAGAATTACCTTTCTTTCCATTCCTTTTGGTTTTGGAATAGGCCGACCTCCAATGTCCCTTTTCACCGCAGTTGAAGCACTTCCCCTTAGCCGAATTCTTCACTCCACCCTCTCTCTTCACCTTTCCTTTGCATTTGGCAACACTCGAGTTAGCTTGGCTTTTGCTTTTGGCTTTCTTATTCCTCTTGCCTCTCTTTGGCCTAGAAGAAGAAGATGGACCAACTGCCGCTAAGGCTTGGCTGCTCTCTCCCAAAATTCCTTCAGCCGAGATAAGAGCTTGCAACAGATCTGGCAAAGTGAACTTCTGATTATTCATTTGATAATTCAACCTGAACTGCTCAAAGCTTTTGGGCAGGGAATGGAGTATGAAATCGATCTTGGTCTGGATGTCATATTCAGCTCCAAGCACCTCGAGTTTGTTGAGGTGAGCCATCATCTGGAGAACATGATCCCTTACGGGTGTTCCCTCCACCATTTTCATAGAGAGCATGTCCCTCATGGTGATCTGCCGAGCCACACGGTTCTGATGTTGAAACATCACTTTAAGATTGAGTATGATGTCCAATGCGGTCTCAACGTTTTGGAGTTGGTGTTGCAACACATCTGACATTGAAGCCAAGATGGTACACTTTGCTATTTTGTTAGAACGCTCCCAATCAGCATATTCTTTCTTAACCGTTTTGGTTGACTCGTCAGATGGATTTTCTGGTTTGGGCGTAGTAAGAACCCAATTATAGCTTTGTGCAGTGAGGACAATAGTAAGTTTCCGTTACCAATCAACAAAGTTTTCTCCAGTGAGAAGGTTATCTTTCAGTATATTGAACAGTGGATTAAAAGGTTGCGACATGATGATACTGAAAATAAACACACATTTTGTATCAATATCCGGATCAACACAAAATTAAATCAGATAATTCGATCACATGATTCATATTAAAATCTCAAAAAAATATGAACATGCATCAGCCAACATCTCAAAACAGATTTAAATGAGCCTCGTGGGAGGGTCATCATTTAAATCACATTCAAGCAGGTTACAAACAAGAACAGTTACAAACCTTTAATTTCAAAGAAAATTAATAGTCGGCTCCCACTTGACCAATATAAAATTGACAGGGACTTCGGTGAAGTATATGAATATCAATTTTATACCTAAGTAATAACCATGATTAAATACAGAATTACTACTTTGTTTTGATCGAGCCTCGTGGGAGGGTCATCGTCGACACTGATAATAATTCACAATCATCCTTTTGGGAATTTATTCATGTGAAAGCTATCTTTTGACCATCCCGTAGGGGAATTTCTCCAAAAGATTCCACAAATAAATAAATCATGGAGGTCAAAATTAATTTGTGTTAAAACAGATCTAGCAATTCTACTATCCAATTTCAATTTAATGTCCAACAATAATTTAAATAACAATTTAAAAGTCAGAGCTCGAAACCAGAGCTATGATACCAGAGCTCTGATACCAGTTGTTGGGAAAAATTATGGGTGTCCGGATCTATTCGAGATGATTTTAAATACATATTCAAATTAAATAACTAACATGAATTAATCATAAATCAATTCAACATAATAATTAAACAACATGCGTATACGTAATTCACGTAAATCCTAAACATGCGGAACTAGGAGTTACGAGATTACATACCTCTTGTAGAGACAACCGTTGAGACGATGGATCAACCCAAAGTGTCTTCCCAAATATGACCCAAAGTCCACGAACGTAACCCGGTGGGAGGATTCACACGAACGATTTTAACAAGAGAAAAAACAAAAAATATTATGGTACCACCTTTGTGGATTTCTAATATTTCCAACACATGGACTTGCACTTGGGAATGAAAAATTCATCCCCTATAAATGGGGAGCAGGGAGGGCCGACTTTTAGTGTAGGAAAAATAAGGAAGAAAATCTTTTTCTTGGTCTCCAAGAAATCTTGAATATATCTCCTATATTCTTTTCTCCTTAATTAAATTTTCCATAAAAATCTCTTCCCCTTTTTATCCCATATTTTTGAAAATAACAAGGGAAAAAGAATCAAGATTTGACTTCTTGAATTTATGGGATAATTATGTATTCCTACAATATTTATCTCTTTCCATAAAATATCTACAAGAAAATCAAGACAATCTTTTCTTCCTTTTCCATACATATTTTTTGAAAATTATGCTAGGAAATATTAGCAAAATATTTCCTTCTCTCTTTCATTAATTAGACTTTATTTTGGGCTATTTGAGGGGCCTTTAGGAGAATTAAGATTGGACCTTCAATGGACTATGAAACTCTAATATTGGGCCAAATATGATTCAAGTCCATTAATATTAATTTACTCCACTATAAAATTAATATTGAACTATCCATCTTAACCCATATTACAATTTCACTATAATATGGCTCCCGGTCATTATTTCCCGCATTTAAGATTATATTAGTCCATTAATTAATTAAGCCACTGAACAAGCTTTATATTAATTAATATCTTTGTCCTTCGAGTAAAGACAACTCAGCTTTATTATTCATACCGGAAATAAATTTTCACTTGCAAGATTTTGTACGATAAAGGTTCCGAGCCCACCAACGGGACAAATCAAGCAAGACGTACTTGCACGCGATTCTCCGTATTAAATGTCAGCAATCGTCATGTAATTAATAATATTGCCCAAGATATAAGGTATCGAATCACATTGACTCTCTTCCCATCACAAGTCAAAGCAATTGTTACTAATTTCACACGATCCTATTTAAGGGACGGAGATTAAGAAACAACACACCACTGAGGTCTAATTCTTGTATATTCAGTACCGAAGAATTTGTCCTCCTGTAGGTCCTTATTCAACGCACCTAAATGCGCTAGTGTAATCCCTTGGTCAAGACAAGTCAATCTGGGTCTTACACTTCAACCTTTCATGATGGTTTGTTCATTTCCATCTGGGTTGTGAATTTTGTACTTAATTACGAGGAGCTATTAATTTGATCTTCCGTGATCTGTTATCACCAAATTAACTAGAACGTAATACGTACTGACTTATTGAATGGGTTTGCAATAAATATATATAACATTCATTCATATTTAATGCAACAGTGATTAATAGTTTATTTCAGTAAATAAATAAGAAAATTCAGTTTGGTTATACAAAGTAAAAGCATACTTTTCAGTATAACCCCAACAAGAACTAGATGACAATAATTAAGTTCTAATCTAAAACCAAAGAGTAAGTCTAAAACATAAGTCCCCACACGTTCAGTTAGCAACTCTTGCTCCATTTTCACGTGTAAGACGACTTCACCCGCCCTAACTGTCCTAAGACACATGAGCCCCTTCACATTAGTGAAAATGTGAGAGCCAAATCCGGTATCCAATTCCAAGCAGTTAGCGTTATTAGTGGACATTCTTATCTTAATAACAAACATACATGTTCTAGTGCTAGAAGCACCCAGTGCCTTCCTTTTAGCAACCAAAACCTTACAGTCCTTCTTCCGGTGCCCTCTTCTACTTACAGTAGAGGCACACATCCTTGTCTATCTGCTCCTTCTTTTGAACACCATCTTAGTGATAGTGAACTCAAAAGTTTTGAGCACATTGTGAAGTTTAGGCATGGTCACATCCGTCTTATTCATATTGCAGTTCACAATGAAGCTAAAATATAAATCCGAAAGCGACAGGAGGACAGCATAAATGAAAACGTTGGTCTTTTAGCTCAATGCCTAAATTACCAAGTTTCTCAATTAGGCCTATCATCATAAGCACATGAAGTGAAATCTTCTCTCCTTTAGCTAACCGGCATTTGAACAGATCTCTCATCACTTCATAAATCTCATAACGAGATTCAGAATCAAAGAGATCCTTCAGATGCTTTGAGCATTTAGAAGGGACCCATTTTCTCATGTTGCCTATGTGCATTGGGAGTCATACCGAGCAACATCACACACTGAGCCTGGGAAGCATCCTCTTGATGCTTCTTCTCAGCTACTACGTCAAACGTGGCTGCCTCAGAGTACCAGCTTTAAGGGTAACCGGGATATACGTGTCCAACACGTACTCAATCTTTTCTTGCCTTAGCACCAAACACATGTTTCGGTGCCAGTCCATAAAATTTGGCCTAGCCAATTTTGTTTGTTTCCAAAACACATCTCAATAACAGTTATACATTTCAACTAACCAAGAGAAATAAAATAAAACGGAATTAAACACATAATTCCTATGATCAATATTCAACAATCAAAATAAACATGGTCTTTCTTTTGTGTTTATTTTGTCTTCATTATTTTCACATACTTAACGACCTCATAGGAAAAGTACGAATTTATATCAAATATAAATTATAATGGACTAGGATCCACATTACTACTATCATAATTCCAGCGAGGGTTGATCATTACAATAGCATAACTGGTAGGTCTCCAAACCAATTGCAAAATTGCAATTCCTAGTTTGTCGAACCTAGTTCGACTGATGTCCCTTACCCTTTGTTCCCCACGAGGGCTAGCGAAACAAAGTTAAGTTAGTTTACAACCATCAAGCGGCGACATTACATGTCCCTATAAAAGTCCCGTTAGATGTAAATCCGAGCAAAAGACGAGGGTCTTTAAGTACTCATTGGAACAAAATCTCCGGTTTACTTTTAACTTTGATGGAAGACATCTTATCAAATTAATGAGAAAACCATATTTAAGTGAGGAACATTTTAAAGGCGGGGTATTAATTGCTTAATCGAGATCCATCATGATATCTAAGTCACGTTTCAGCAATTACGGGCGCCGTCTACCCAAGCATTTAACACGGCCCGACAATTATTGGGTGCCGCCTACCCAAACTGTTATAATGTGGACTTAAAAAATGTTAACTAATCTAAGCGAGTAAACAAGTTAACAATGGGTTTTTATAAATCCTTTTGAAAACGAACTTTAAGTCCAATTTAAAATCCCATTTTAGATTATTAAAATCAATTACTCCAATTAATTGTCTTTGGTCCAACCAATTTAAAATTTCAGAAGTTTAATCTTTAATTAAGTTCCAAAATCAATTTTAATTTATTTATTCAGGGGGGGCTCAGGTGCAATTTCCAAAATTTGCACGGGAGGGCCTGTCTCAAATCGAATTTGCGAAACAAACCTCATACATAATCTCCCTTTCCGTATCAGATCCAATCCGAAAACCAACACCCACATTATCCAATTTCAGATTAATAAGTGTCATCAATCAGTGAATCAACATCAAATTAATCCAAAAATTCAACCTCCATTAATCGAATGAAATAAAAAACACTCAGAATGTCCAGATTTCTAATTCAGAAAAAACAAGCATCAAAATCCAAGGACAGGCAACGCGAAGAACACGGTCGGCCAAACAGGCGCGAGTCACCGCCACCATGCACCGCGTGCGGGCGACTTCGCTTCGGAAGTGAACACACGCAGAAAAAAGAGAGGCGCGGGGTCAGGACCCTTTTTTGCTCAAACTAGTTCGAAACCAATCATCATCTCGAGAAAGATTTAACGAACGCGGCGGCGCCACCGCCATCGAAATCATCTCGATTCCGATGGCACACCGCTTTGAAGAGCATTGAGACAGACACACCGGCCAGGTCTCATAAAACTCCCAAGCGCGCCGACCGTGAGAAGATACGGCATAAGAGAGGACGAATCGCGATAGAGATGCACCGGGCATATCGCGATGGAGCACCGCGAGATCGCAGATCACGATGGTGTTGGGATTATACTGAAAAGTATGTTTTTACTTTGTATAATCAAAACTGAATCTCGGACTTATTTATTGAAATAAATTATTTATCACTGATGCTTTAAATATCACCGAATGTTACATATATTTACTGCATAACTGTTCAATAAATAGTACGTGTTAAATTGTAGTTAATTTAGTGATACCAGATCACAAAAGATTAAATTAACAATCCCTTGTAACTAAAAGTACACCATTCACGACCTAGATGGAAATGAACAATCCATCGTGAAAGGTTGAAGTGTAAGGCTCAGATTGGCTTGTCTTGACCAAGAGATTACACTAGTGCATGACTGATGCACTGAATAGGGACCTACAGAGGACAAATTCTTGAATCGAACAGGAAGAATTAGACCTCGATGGTTCGTTATTTCTTAATCTTCGTCCCTTAAATAGGATCACGTGTGGTTGGTAACTATTGCTTTGACTTATCATGGGTAGAGAATCAACGAGATTCAATACTTTTTATCTTGGGCAATATTATTGGTCACATGTGATTGCTAAGATTTAATACGGAGAATCGTGTGCAAGTACGCTTGTTCGATTTGCCCCCTTGGGAGGTTCATAAGCTTTATCATACCAAATCTTGCAAGTGGAACTAGTTTCCGGTATGTATAATAATGTTGAAGCGTTCCTTAACCAAGGACAAAATATATTAATGGAAAGCTATTTCAGTGGCTTGAATTAATTAGTGGGCTAGATAATCTTCAACACGGGAAATAATAACCGGGTGCCATATTGACTGTAATATGGGTTAAGATGGATAGTGCAATATTAATTATGTAGTGGGATTAATTAATATTTATGGGCTTGAATAATATTGTGGCTCAATATTGATAATTCAAGATCCATTGGAAGGTCAAATCTTAATTCTCCTAAAGGCCCCCTAAGTAGCCCAACATAAAGTCCAATAACTGAAAAATGTGTTTAAAATAAAATAAATATTGTTGCCTTATCTTTCCAAAATTTTTTTTCGAAATTTATGGATTAAAAGGGGAGAAAGATTTTCTTTGAATTTTGTTATGGAATGAAGATATGTATTCTCGGAATACAAGATTATCTCATTAAATTTAAGAAATCTCCCACTTAGTCATCCATATAAGTATATTTCGAATTTTTGAGAAAAAAGGGGAAAGAAAAATTTTCTTGATTTTCTTGAAAATATATTATGAAAGATATGTATTTCTTGAAATACAAGAATATCTCATAAATTCACGAAGATCTAAATCTTGGATTCTTGCCCCTATTTTTCGAAAATATTCCATAACAAAGAGTAGATGGGATTTTGTGGAATATTATAATTATGGAAAAAAGAATATAGGAGATATATTCAAGATTTCTTGGAGATCAAGAAAAGATTTTCCCACATTATTTTTGCCCTAAAAATTCGACCACCTCTACTCTATAAATAGGGGATGATTCTTTCATTCCCAAGTACAATTTCATGTGCTGGAAAAATTAGTAAATCCACAAAGGTGGTGCAACAAAATTTATTTTCCTTTTGTTAATTGTTTGCAAGTGTCCTACCACCGGATAGTCGAGCAAGGATTAAGGGAATACTTGGGAAGTTCTTTTAGTGTGTCTAATCAACAAGACCATTGTCGTCCCAAGAGGTATGTTCACGTAAACTCGTAGAATTTCCACATGCGTAGGATTTACGTGAATTGATTATATGCATGATTTGTTGTTGGATTATTATTTGAATTATTATAGGATTAATTCATGCTAGTAATAATTATAAGAATTAAATTTGTATTTAAATATTTATCCCGAATAGATCCGTGCAACTTATTCCCCAACAACTGGTATCAGAGCCATGGTTTCGAGCTCTGAATATTTTAAATTGTAATTTAATTCGTTTGCATTAAATTTGAAATTGGATAGTAGAATTGCTAGATCTTTTTTGTAGGTATCCAATTGTCATGGAATTTAATGTGTTTATTTATGCATGCATATAAATTGTGAATTTTAATTCGATTCGTTCGGATTCGTTTTGCCTCGTGAGAAAATCCACGAGTAGATTAGGATTTGTTTGATTTGATCAATGTAATAGACTAGTCTAGATCTAGGTTTATTTATTTTTTGTAAATAAATTGTAACCGGATCGGAAACGGAGGCGGAGATGAAGAATTGAAGGATAAAATCCAGAACCGGGCGTAGGCGGCGTGCGTCGCTCGAAATGTGCCAAGGGAGGCACGCGCACGATGCGGACGCACGCAGGCACGCACGGGTGTGGGGCGAGGCCGAGGGTCAAGCGCGTGCGAGGATCAGGCCGCGAACACGCCACGGGCGATAAGCGCGACGCGCCCCGTGAGCTAAGGAGGGCGGACGAGGGGCGAAGCGCGGGGACGCATGGTGCCGCCGAAGTTCCGCGGGGCGCAGGCGAGGCTGGGCGAGGGCGCTGGTGATGCGCGTTCGCGCGCCGCCGAGGTCGCCGAGCGGCGCTAGGTGATCTGTATTGTGCTAAAGCGATCTGATGCGTCGCCGACCAAAAGGGCCGCCGGGATCGCGAACAGGCATCCCGCCGCGAGCTACTTAGCACGGCATTTCGAGACGGAGTTCTTTTTGAGACGATCGAGTGGGAGAAATTCAAGACGGCGTTTCTTCAAAATCAAGCCAAGAAAAATCAAACCATGACAATTGGATAATTTGTGCCCAATATGTTTATTTTTTCGCTTTGCTTGATTTATTATTGTGTTATCTTATGCTTTATTTAATTTGTTTAAATGTGTTTGCATGAGAGTTGCCCAATGAAAAATCTCACCATCAAAAATTACTAAGTATGTTTAAATAATTAATTGATAATTTTATTCCGGATAATAAAATTGAATTAATTTTGACCTCCATGATTTATTTATTTGTGAATTCTTTTGGAGAAATTCCCCCCACGGGACGGTCAAAAGTTAGCTTTCACATGAATGAATTCCAAATGGATGATTGTGAATTATTACTAATGGCGGCGATGACCCTCCCCACGAGGCTCGTTCAAAGAAAAATAATAATTATGTATTTAATCATGGTTATTACTTAGGTATAAAATTGATATGCATATACTTTCCCGAAGTCCCTGTCAATTTTATATTGGTCAAGTGGGAGCCAACTATTAATCTGGATATTAAAGGTTTGTAATTGTTCTTGTTTGTAACATGATTGAATGTGTTTAAATAATGACCCACCCCACGTGACTTATTTAAACTGTTTTGAGATGTTGGCTGATGCATGTTCATATTTTTTTGAGATTTTAATATGATACATGTGATCGAACCTTGTGATATACTTGTGCTTATGCATATAGTTATTTATTTTAGTTTAGCATGTCGTAACCTTTTAATCCACTGTTAATATACTTAAAATCAATACAATATGTATGGAAACTATATTGATTGGAAACGAAAAATTATTGTCCTAACTGCACAAAAGCACAAGTGGATTCTTAACACACCAAAATCAGATGAGCCAACTGACGGGTCAAAAATGCAAGACTCATCAGATCACCTTGCGAGAGATGTCATCGCTGAAAATGGTGGAGGGCAAACCCGTAAGGGATTATGTCCTCAAAAAAAATTGATGGCCCATCTGAACAAACTTGAGGTTTTGAGTTCAGATTATAATCTAGAGACTCGGATGAATTTGGTACTTCACTCTCTGCCCAAAAGTTTCTGAGCATTTTAACCTCGTTAGCTGATTTGTTGCAAGCTTTGGTCTCGGCAGAGATGTTGATGGGGCACCAAACTCAAGCTTTGATTTCAAAGTGGACCGTCTTCATTTTCTAGGCCAAGGGAAGGCAAGAAGAAGAAGATGACCAAAAGCCATAAGCAATAAAACTCAACTATTGCCAAAAGGGCAATGGTAAGATGATGAATGCTTGTGGTGTCAAGGAAAATCCAAAGAGGAAGTGTTCAAGCTGCGGTGAAAGAGGACAATGGAGGTTTGCCTGTTCCAACTCCAAAAGGGCTGGAAAGAAAGGTAATTATCACTCACTAGTTGTTGAAACTTGTTTAGCGGCGTATACTTCTCATTCGTGGGTAGTTAATACGAGATCCACTGATCATGTTTGCTTCACGGGTTCAAGCTGACCCGGCAACTTAGTGGGAGTGAGATCCTCATCACACTGGGCGATTCTCTGAGAGGGCAAATTTGTGGCGGAGAGAGTGCACCTATTTTTTTAAGATAGAGTTTTAATTTTAAGAGATGTTCTTTATGTTCCCAGTTTTAGAAAGAATTCACTTTCAATTTCTAAACTTCTGTTAATAGACACTTAGTTTCTCCTAATAAGAATGAAATCATTTCTTAAAATGATAAGTGTATCTGTTATGGGACATTGGTGGAAATTCTCTATACAATTAACTGTTCACACCACTCACGAAATGCATCCTATAACACATCAACTGTTTCCGATAAAAGAAAACGTGAACGAGACACTTCTATGGCATCTAAGATTGGGACATATTAATCCAAAGGTTGGTAGAAACAGGTTCACTGGAGTCTCTCCAAGTTGAACCAATTCTAACCTGCGAATCATGTTTGGAGAGTAAAATGACCAAGAGGGCATTCGGAGCCAAGGGGAATAGAGCCAAAGAAGTGTTAGAAATCGTTCGCACAGATGTATGTGGTCCAATGTCAACCAAAGCAAGAGGAGGTTATGAGTATTTTGTCACTTTTATTGATGATTACTCAAGGTACGGTTATATTTTCCTTATGAAGCATAAATCTGAGACCTTTGAGAAATTCAAAGAATTTAAGGCTCAAGCAGAGAATCATAGGGAAAAACGTATCAAGTCTCTACGATCCGATCATGGAGGTGAATACCTCAGCGATGAGTTTTTGAACTACTTGTCTGATGAAGGGATTGCATCCCAGCTAACTGCACCCGAAACCCCTCAACAAAACGGGGTTGCAGAGCGAAGAAACAGAACTCTTTTGGAAATGGTTAGATCTATGATGAGTTATGCGGATCTTCCCAAGTCGTTCTGGGGTCATGCCTTGGAAACAACAGCCTACATTCTGAACTTGGTGCCATCCAAATCAGTTCCCAAAACTCCCAAAGAATTGTGGACCGGGCGCAAGCCCAGTTTGGGACACATGAGGATTTGGGGGTTCCGGCCTACGTGTTGGACAAGGAAGCCGGTAAATTGGATCCTCAATCAGAATTAAGGTTGTTTGTGGGATACCCCGAGGGAACAAAAGGGTGTATGTTCTATGGTCCCGAAGATCAAATGGTGGTAATAAGCACCCACTTTAGATTTTTGGAAGAAGACTATATGAACGAAAGAAGACCCAGAAGTGAGATTACCTTAAATGAGCTAAGGGAGCTAACCTCAATGCCAACTGTACAAGATGACATACCAAACAACACACTTACACAACTGGAACCTCGTCGTAGTGGGAGGGTTGTGAAACAGCCCGAGAGATTCATGGGAATAGGAGAGTCCTCGGACTTGATTCCCGGACAAGACGAATCAGACCCATGGACGTATGACGAGGCAATCCAAGACAAGGATGCAAATTCTTGGCAAACAACAATGAAAGCCGAAATGGGTTCTATGAATCATAATAGAGTGTGGGAGCTAGTCGAACCACTTAATGGGGTCAAACCCATTGGTTGCAAGTGGGTGTATAAGAGAAAAAAGAGGGACCTGGAAGGGAAGGTGGAAACCTTCAAGGCAAGACTAAATGGCGAAAAGGTTATACTCGTAAAAAGAAGGGATCGACATGAGGAAACTTTTTTCGCCAGAGCCATGCTCAAGTCCATCCGATTTCTCTTATCGATTCTTCACAAGATCTCGACTTTGAAATCTGCAAATGGATGTCAAGACAACTTTCCTTAACTAAGTCTTGATGAAGAGATCTATATGCAATAACCTCAAGGCTTCATTGAAAAAGGCCAAGAACACCTAGTTTGTAAGCTCATGAAGTCCATTTACGAACTCAAACAAGCATCCAGAGCTTAGAACCAATGTTTTGATCATGTTATAAAGTCTTATGGGTTTGATCAAAACGAGTTTGAAAGTTGTGTGTACAAAAAGTATGTCGAATCGCATTGGTATTCTTAGTACTATCGTGAGATCGACATTCGATCATCGGGAACGAGGTAAAGGTGTTATCGGGCGTAAGGGCATGGCTTTCAAAAAAAGTTTTGATATGAAGGACTTAGGGAAGCCGCACACATCCTTGGGATCAAGATCACTTTCGAGATCGCAAGAAAATGATGATAGGCTTATCGCAAGCTTCATACATAGACATTGTCTTGAAATGATTCAAAGATGCAGATTCCAAGAAAGGCCGTGCCTTTTCGGACATGGAATCCATCTATCCAAAAAATGTGCCCTAAGACGCAAAAAGGAGATAGATGACATGAGAGACATTCCATATGCTTCGGTGTTCGGAAGCCTTATGTATGCAATGTTTGTGTCTGAGACCGGATATCCGCTTTGCCGTTGGCATGGTGACAAGATATCAAAAGTAACCCGGGAAAGAACATTGACGGCGATTAAAAACATTATGAAGTATCTGAAAAGAACTGGGATAGAATGTTAATTTATCGATCGATAGTCTAATCTCCATCGGCCACACGAAACTTCGGATTTCCAATCGGACATAGACTCGAAAATCTACCTCCCAGTAGTGTGTTTTGCATGGGGGAGGAGCCGTGACATGGAGAAGCGTCAAGCGAAAATGCGTCGCAGATTCTACCATGGAAGATTTAATATGTAGGCTAATAGGCGGGCGAAAAGAAGCGGTTTAGCTCAAGAACTTCCTAGTGGACTTGAATTTAGTTCGAATTTGCCTAGCGTAATCATTTGTTTATTGTGACAATGCCGAGCGATTTGCAAATTCTAAGGAACCAAGAGCCCACAAGGCCAACAAACACATTGAAAGGAAATACCATCTTATACGAGATATCGTTAAGAGAAGAGATATAGATGTGGCAAAGATAGCGTCCCGAAGACAACCAAGCGATCCATTCACAAAGGGTCTCGCCTCTCAATACATTCGAGAGACATGTGGAAGGAATGGGTGTCAAGACCGGTTGTCAATCACTTTGAGTATAAGTGGGAGAAATTATTAGGTTCGTGTAGGTGACATTAGATGTCACGTGTTAGGAACTACACGAGACATGTTGTAGTATACTTAAAAAAGCGGACTTTGAGTATAAGTGGGAGATTGTTGGGATTATCTTTGGAAAGTATGCTTTTACTTTGTATAATCAAAACCTAATCTCGGACTTATTTATTGAAATAAATTGTTTATCATCCATGCTTTAAATATCATCGAATGTTACATATATTTACTGCATAACTGTTCAATAAATAGTACGTGTTACATTGTAGTTAATTTAGTGATACCAAATCACATAAGATTAAATTAACAATCCCTTGTAACTAAAAGTACACCATTCACGACCTAGATGGAAATGAACAATCCATCGTGAAAGGTTGAAGTGTAAGGCTCAGATTGGCTTGTCTTGACCAAGAGATTACACTAGTACATGACCGATGCAATCGAATAGGACCTATAGGAGGACAAATTCTTCTGAACTGAACAAGGAAGAATTAGACCTCAGTGGTTCGTTATTTCTTAATCTTCGTCCCTTAAATAGGATCACGTGTGGTTGGTAACTATTGCTTTGACTTATCATGGGTAGAGAATTAACGAGATTCAATACTTTTTATCTTGGGCAATATTATTGGTCACATGTGATTGCTAAGATTTAATACGGAGAATCGTGTGCAAGCACGCTTTTGTTCGATTTGCCCCTCCAGGAGGTTCATAAGCTTTATCATACCAAATCTTGCAAGTGGAACTAGTTTCCTGTATGGATAATAATGTTGAACCGTTCCTTAACCAAGGACAAAAGATATTAATTAATGGAAAGCTATTTCAGTGGCTTGAATTAATTAGTGTGCTAGATAATCTTAAACACAGGAAATAATAACCGGGAGCCATATTGACTGTAATATGGGTTAAGATGGATAGTGCAATATTAATTATGTAGTGGGATTAATTAATATTTATGGGCTTGAATAATATTGTGGCTCAATATTGATAATTCAAGATCCATTGGAAGGTCCAATCTTAATTCTCCTAAAGGCCCCCTAAGTAGCCCAACATAAAGTCCAATAACTGAAAAATGTGTTTAAAATAAAATAAATATTGTTGTCTTATTTTTCCAATTTTTTTTTTCGAAATTTATGGATTAAAAGGGGAGAAAGATTTTCTTTGAATTTTGTTATGGAATGAAGATATGTATTCTTGGAATACAAGATTATCTCATTAAATTCAAGAAATCTCCCACTTAGTCATCCATATAAGTATATTTCGAATTCTTGAGAAAAAAGAGGAAAGAAAGATTTTCTTGATTTTCTTGAAAAGATATTATGAAAGATATGTATTTCTTGAAATACAAGAATATCTCGTAAATTCAAGAAGATCCAAATTTTGGATTTTTGCCCCTATTTTTCAAAAACATTCCATAACAAAGAGTAGGTGAGATTTTGTGGAATATTATAATTATGGGAAAAAAAATATAGGAGATATATTCAAGATTTCTTGGAGATCAAGAAAAGATTTTCCCACATTGTTTTTGCCCTAAAAATTCGACCACCTCTACTCTATAAATAGGGGATGATTATTTCATTCCCAAGTACAATTCCATGTGCTGGAAAAATTAGTAAATCCACAAAGGTGGTGCAACAAAATTTATTTTCCTTTTGTTAATTGTTCGCAAGTGTCCTACCACCGGATAGTCGAGCAAGGATTAAGGGAATACTTGGGAAGTTCTTTTGGTGTGTCTAATCAACAAGACCATTGCCGTCCCAAGAGGTATGTTCACGTAAACTCGTAGAGTTTCCACATGCGTAGGATTTACGTGAATTGATTATATGCATGATTTGTTGTTGGATTGTTATTTGAATTAATATAGGATTAATTCATGCTAGTAATAATTATAAGAATTAAATTTGTATTTAAATATTTATCCCGAATAGATCCGTGCAACTTATTCCCCAACAGATGGAGCACCGCGAGCTTAGCCGTAGGCTTCGAAGGCACGACGCCTAGCGCTGGCCTTCAGGGACGCGGCGTAGCGCCACCGGCCATGGGGCGAATAGAAGCAGTGGCGGATTCCCCAATCTGGGAACCCTAATTCTGGAGTTGGGGATGAGTGTGAACCGAGCGGCCAAAATAAAAAGGGTGTTGTTTGTCAAATAACCGTGCCCCATCAGTTTTTTTTAAAAAAATTATTTTAATTTTAAAACCAAAAGCAATTATAACAAAGAGCCTGAAGCTCTGATACCACTGTTGGAATTTAGAGGCACGTAAACACGTAATACATGCGCAACGGAAATAAACAGTTCACCAACAACGAACATATAATTGCATAAACGATTACAATAATCATAACGAGAAACCTTACAGTGATTCGATAGCAGATTTCTCAACTATGGTATCCATGTAATCCCCGTGGATAGACTTGCACGGATCTGCCAGTGTTGAATCTGAGACGGAATTTACTAGAAAAATTCCTAATTTAGATTTTATGGAGAAACTAGGTTTTCTTAAAACAACGTTAAATAATGAATCCCAGGATATCATATATATAGGAAGAGATTAGCTTGAACCTTAAGCAATCTTTATTAGGAAGATAATCCCTAATCTTGCAAAACAAATCTCAAAGATATGTTTTTCCCTACGGATATTTTCCTACAATATTATTCCATAATATTATTTTGGGATTCCTATTTAATTAAATCTAATTTAATTAAATAGTAATAATAATTAATTCTAAATTAATATATTATTAATTCTCCATAAATTAAATATTAAATCCAATTTAATACTTAATCAACCAACCATAATCCGCACACGAGAGTTACTTGTTGTGTGACCCATAGGCCCTCATATATCGAGTGATTAGTCAAACTAACGGTCTTAATTGAACCCTAGACAATAAATCAGACATTCTCAATATATGAGGTATGTTGCGAGAAACGTGCAACTACCTGTAACTGTAACATGGGCTATTACGATTTTCTCCTTTCATTCACGAATACTCGATTAATCTTGAACATGATGAAGTGTCTATTCCAATAACTTAATCAATTTATTCCAATCACTAATTGATCACTTATGTCACACTTGGCCACAAAGTTCAAGTTGACGTGCATTGGCCAATGACTTTGATCTAATTATGATGAGAAGATGAGTATTCTCTCTAAATCCACTTTGAGGAATGAATCCTTTTCTTGGCTCAACTACCACGCACATGCATTTCGTGATGAACTCAATCCAAGCCATATCTACCCATAAACGGGTGCAAGAGTCGGTCATGGTCAAAGTTCATCACTCCACACATGTCGTGCGTATTGACCTCAAGTCAAAGGAGTATCACATCTTTCCCACTAACCGAGACACCCGTAGACACATATAGTGGAACTACATCAAACGGTTTCTCGGATGGGTATACCAATACCCTCTAAGGTATTTGTGCATCCATCATGAGATACCTAGTATCTCGTAGTGAGATCTCACTACACTCTCTAAGAGTATGATGCAGATCGCACACCAATCTCCATTGCATCATCAATATCCCATTCTTGATGATCCTTGATCAAGGCTATTTGAGAATCATGCTTAAGTCATCTGAGTTCTCACAACCTCAATGGCAACAATGACTAATGGGAACACTTGTACGAATAAATGCAAACAATCAAACATAATATTCAAACAAGTGTATTGCCATACATTAATATTAAATGAACTATAATATTAAGTCAAACTGAATATCATCGAGTATTATGTCCTTACAATAGATTGTCTCTAGGACACTAACACTAACAGTTGAGACTCAAGTAACGGTCAAATTTGAGAAGGAATGATGCCACAAACGGCAGATATAGGATAAACACAAAATAGAATAATATGAAAGTTATTACTATTAATATTATAGTTTTTTTAATAGGCTTCTTTACTATTTAGTTTGAGAATACATTTTTTTATTATTCTTCATTACTATGTATTAAATTTTTTTCCGATTTTGTAATATAAATTTGATTGACCGTGAAATTAATATTTCGTATTTTGATGTTTTAAACAATATTAATGTATATATATATATATATATATATATATATATATATACATAACGGATAATAAAAATAATTCAATAGTAGTACTATGATATATTTCAAACCACGTAGCATGCAGGTCTAAATACTAATGTGTGTGTGTGTGTATATATATATATAATTAGATAAAGTATAGGGTTTCACACATGAAATTTGTGAAATTGATTAAAGAGTATGATTTATACATTAAAATGTATTAATTGTGATAATTGAAAGGTATGACTTATTACTTTAAAAAGTGTATTACTCGTGACTTTGTCAACTTATATTATAACATGAATTTTAATAGTGATAATTGAAGGATATGATTTACATTACAAAAATATATTAATTATTATAATTGAACTGTAAATATAAATTGAGTTTCACTCACAGTAAGCCTAATCATGTTGTAGTTATTGAGTACGTATATACACAAATCGCAATATTGAAGTTTTTATTGTGACCGAGTTGACTTCGAAAGAAAGCACTAACTATATATATGCTCCAAATTAAAATCATGAAAGTAAAAATTGCATTATGTACCCTACCATTTATCTAAAATCCCGAGTGATTGAGACTTGAGAAGAGAAATTGAATTCCCACTGCCTCCCTACCACCTTATAAAAGGAAATTGTCCCCTACATGAAATGAAATTCCACCATAATATTTAAATTATATTTTTAATTAAAATTATAATTGAGTTGGAACTTATAAATTTATGAATCATTTATAATATTTTAAGAAATAGATCTCCATTTACGTGAACTCTTTTTTTTTTTTTTAGTATCACAATATTATTATGCATATAAAATGTCACTATATAAAAGTACTTACCCCTGAATGATTATCCACTCAATTAAGAACTCACAATATTCTTAACTTTACTCGAATCCTGCTCCTAAACCAGTGATACGATCAAATTAGTTCGAATTATTTCTTATGTTTAATTAATTAGAAAGTACGGCCTTTAATTAATATATTCCAATAACCAACCCTAAAATATGTATTTAAGATTTAATTCTTAGAATGCATTAATGAACCAAAACAATAGAGCATACTAGACTATGAAAGCGAAACATTCGAATTTATATAATCTAGAATTTGTTATCCCTAGGTGTATTACCCTATTTATTACTCCAATTACACGAATTATTATAATTATGGATTATAGCATGCAACCTAACTATGAACAATAAATTAATTAGGCAAGATGGTTAGATTTACAAAACTAATAAACATAGTACGCAACCATAAATCAAATAATAAAAAATCGAGATAAAATTAAAAAAATTATTATTAAATAAAAGAGTCATAAATCAGTTAGGGTTCATCGTCTCCTCAAATTAATATAAAATCTTAGTCACCGACTATAGAAATCAACAAAAGTAAAATTAATGGTATACAAGTTTTTCCACGTTCACGATATAAGGTAAAATAAGAAAAGCAAAATATTGTTGTGTATTCCCCTCCGTCTGGTTCTAGTCGAAAAGGAATGCTTAAATACTATGTCAAATAATATATAATCATCATGGGCGTGAACAATTAACTTGGTTGCTACTCACGTGACTAATATCCTTGGTCAACAATTATTAATGGGACAAAGTGTAATAGCTCAAGCAGTTAAACATCATTATTCATACCATTAGATAAATTCTAGTCACTGTTTGTCCAAATTAAAAAAAAAATGACAAGATCTCATGGGCCTTAATCCATGGATTACTGCTGAGAACTTTCTCCCCCACTAACACATCTTTGTTGGGCACCCTTTCCGATCAATTCAATATAATCGTAACATCATAACCTACAAATTCTAAAAGTAATACAGTGGACAGCAACAAGCAAAATAAAAAAACATTTTTACAAAATAATCAACTAAAACACACAAATTATACAATAATCTCGACATATCAACAATAATGATGCTTGAAGGAAAAAAATTTATGTCAACTCGGGTGCACATAAATTTTTGTTAAATACTAGATGGGACCCGTCTCACTCTCACCGTCTTACACAAGTTTTGTCTATAAAAACTCTAAAAACCACAAGTAGAGCTTCACACATGGCTACAAACAATACTTCCTTCTCGGCAGGCGGATTGCCGCCACCACCCGCCACCTCCGACCACCGCAGGCGAGGTGGCTGGACCACGGCTCCTTTCATCATAGGTTTCTCCTCTTGTAGTTTTTTGCTACTAATTATGTATATTGATATATTAATAATGTTGATTAATTAATTGTTTGTGATTTGTTTAAATTGGAGGATGCAGCAACCACGTTCTTGCTTACACTGGGATCAGGCTGCGGGTTGAGCAACCTAATAGTATTCTTGATCAAAGAGTTCAACATAAAAAGCATTGATGCTGCTCAAATCACCAATGTCGTTAGTGGTTGTAGCAACTTTTTCCCTCTCGTGGGAGCCATTGTTGCTGATTCACTTCTCGGTTGTTTCTCCGTCATCTGGATCTCTTCTCTCGTCTCTCTCCTGGTACACGAAAAATCTAACCATTTTTTAAAAAGTATTAGTTGTTTCAATAAAAGGTATTAATAGACGTTTGGTTCGAAATTCTTTAATGGGAATGAGACGAGGTAATTGTGGTGGTTAATTAATGAGAATAAAAGATGATCGATTTACCTTCATTGTACTTCCTACTAGGTGATCAGACTTGAAATTAAATATGTTAACCAATAAAGTCAGTCTCTAATGAAACTTGTTCATAGTATGAAACTTTCATTTATTAATATCATAATATTTGTTCAGTAATATCATTACACTTATATATTAACACCACATACGGCTCGACGTGTTTGTGTGAGCAAAAACAATATTGTATTAATTTATAAGATTAATAATAAACTAAATGAATATTATGATATTACTAAGTGCAGTGACGGATCAAGGATTCAAAACTTGGGGATACATTTGAAACTTATGCATAGGAGAGTTTGCGACCAATTTACATTATTTTGATTGAATATCTCTTCCCATAATCATTTTTTATTACACTATTTATCAGCCGACAATCAATTTTTATCTTCACTAGTTCCAAAGTTAGAGCAAATTCACCAACAATATGGTCACCATTCTCCAATGATTCACATTATTAATATTCCCGTTGATGAACTTGAACCAATCATTTTTAATTTCTTAGTATGGACAAACTTTTTTTATCCTTACCATACTCTTTTTTTTTCCCTAAACCATTTCCCTATCAATTTTGCTCTTTTTGAACAATTACACACTGAATCCCTTAATTCCCATTCCCCGCATTCATTCTCATTCCCACATCATCTTTTTTTTCTATCCCATCACATATTTTAATTTCAAAACACGACGTGGCTTGGACGCGGACCCGATCCGAATTCGGCCCTTATCGGGCATGCGCGACCCATCCACGACCCGGTTCAGTTTGAGTTTGGATCAGGCCGAATTCAGGTCGGGTCGCGTCTGGGTTAGGTCATGTTTAGAAGTTGGAATATTTGATGGGATAGAAGGAAAAAAAACATGTGGGAATGAGAATGAACGGGGGAATGAGAATAAAAGGAGTAAGAGTATAAATGTCAAAAAAATGACATAATTGATAGTGAAATGGTCAAGGGGTCAAAAAAGAGCACGGTAGGAGGAAATTGAGCATTTCTGCATATTATGATTTCTTAGTATATTACATAGTTGCTTAATTTCACTCAAAAGTGATAATTGTATGTCGTTTGCACCGGTGCAACTAGTGCACATGAAACCAACTCTTACTGTAAACATTTTTCCCAACTTCGCATTTTCATGCAGGGTTCGATTCTTCTCGTGCTTACCGTGACCGTAAGCCCTTAGGCCGAACATCTCTCCCACACAATCAAGCCTTCAATATGCAGTATTATACTAGGAGCAGGGGGCACAAGATTCACTATAGCAACAATGGGAGCCAATCAGTTCACTAAACTCAACCACCAATCCACTTATTTCAATTGGTATTTCTTCAGCTTGTATAGTGCCTCATTTATAGCAGCCACATGCATTGTGTATGTTGAAGATAATTTGAGCTGGGGTTGGGGGTTTGGGATCGGCATAGCCGCGAATGCTCTCGGATTATTCATGTTCTTGATCGGGAGACGATTCTACATTCGCAATAAACCACATACGAGCCTGTTCACGAGCTTACTGCGTGTGGTTGTTGCTAGTGTTAGGAAAAGGAAAGCAGTCATTTCTTCAATAAGTGAGGATTATTACTTTGGAGATGATGGGGTGAAAGGGATTATTGAAGAGGCACCAACTAAGAGGTTTAGGTAATGCTACTATTTAATACTCCCTCCGTCCCGAATTTAAAGGCGGATTTACTATTTACATGCTTTTTTTGTGAGCAAGTTTTGTATTAACAATTGAAATGATAAATTGATTTTTAAGGAGGGTTATGATAGATTCATAGATATGAGGTTCATTTATCATATCACTCCTTAAAAATCAATTTATCATTTCAATTACTAATACAAAACCCGTTTGCAAAAACACGTATGAAAAGTAAATGTGACTTAAAATTTGAGACGGAGGTAGTATTTTTTTATGGGGTAAATATTTTTTTTCCCTTTAATTTGTCCCAGTTTTTTTATTTTTTAAGTATTTCGATCTGTGCTTAAAAATTTAGTGTGTACTTCATTTACTTAATATAGGGAATTAAGTTGGTAATAGGTGACATGCCATAGGAATTAAGTTGGTAATAGGTAGACATGTCATGTATTTTCAATTTATTTAAAAAAAAAATTAAAGTGTATCAACACTCAACATGGAAAAAGTGGAAAATTAGAAGACTTTTTTAACCTAAACACGTTTAGGAGATTTGGAAATTTTAAGTTTAAAGAAAATTCCCAATATTTATTTTTTTTGGTCAGGAAAAATTATTTCATTAAGAAATCAGGTTCCAGATATGAAAAATTCGGGAACAAAGAATACAATGTCACTCTCTTAACATTTTAAAATCTTCCTAGGATCTGTTAACCAACTTTGAAAGGAGAAGATACAAATATATAACGTATATACAGAAAGTCAACTCCATAATCTATCTTTTATTTCATCTATAATTTTTACAATGTCGAAATTTTTCGCCTCAAAGATCAACCTATTCTTCTTTCTCCAAATCATCCAAATCACACATTCCCAAAAACATATAGCAAAGTTTCGCCCTTTTTTACCTCGGAACAAGCCAATAATTCCATGAAGTTTGGAACTAATCATGACTTATTCTTAATGAGAATCGAAATATTTAAGGAACAAAAATCAAAATTAGTATCATTTAAAAGAAATAAAAAATTAATAGTAATTTATAGAATACCTATAATCCTTTATGTATACTAATAAAAATATTGATGAAATTAGCAATTATGATTGAATAAAAAATATAAGAAAACAAAATTAAAAAAACACGATAAACCTTTAAAAAACTCACACATGACCTCTTATTAAAGAAAGTCATGTCAAACGACTCAAACCTACTTAACAAACTTATCATGCATGATAGATATGATTTGGTCCCAAAAATTAAATATTAATCACAGAACTTCTTGCAAAATCTTGTACGCACACACTAGATGCACGGTGCATTTTTAAAAGTGCAACTTATTTTTTTAAAATGTTTAATATATTTATATTGAAACGTTCAATTTATTTTATAAAAAACAATTTAAACGTTTTAGCATATATAAGTTAAACGTTCAAGAAGACAGTTTAAAAATACACTTAAATTACACAATACTCCCGGTGCACATAAGATTTATTCTAAACTTTTCCCTAAATAGTATACTGCCTGGCCCATGCACAGAAGATCTATTCTAAACTTTTTCCTTAAATAGTATACTGGCCCATTCGCACCTCCATTTACTCTAATGATATGATAAATATGTCTGGAGAAATTTATTAACGGACTCCTCCACTTCCTACACTAACACTAGTCCATTAGGATAGTCGGATCAGAAATCAGAATAAAACAACTCAAAAGACTCTTGACATTGCAAACAAAAGAAGAGAAAAAAAATCTTCTTTGAAAACATTTTTTCAAAGAAAAGACAGGGTCATTATTTTTGCATTTCACGTGGAAAACTCTAAAAACAAAAATGAGTCTTTTATTGCAAGATCTTGTTTGATTTAAATTAGGGTAAATTGCACTTTTATGTAAAATTTTAAAATTAAGAAATATAGTATTTGTATATAAATATAAGGATTCTTTTTTCAAATCAAGTAATAATTTTTAAAAATCATTAAAAAATAAAAATACATTTAATCATTAAATGGTCTAAAATACAATAAATTAAATATTTTTAAATCTAGTAATAATTTACAAATAGTTAATCTATAAAATATAAATTAAAAAAATTTGTATATAATTTTAAAAAAATCAAATTAAATGATAATTTATGCCTAATCTACAAAAAAAAAGGTAAATGTTCAAGTGAGAACGAGATGATAGGAATACTTATTAACCATAACATAATACTTTGAAGGTATAAAATGTAATACGTTTAATTTCTTCATAAAATTGCTTTTGTAATCTTTTAAAAGTTACAATACTTTTTATCTTCAAGTATTATTTATTACCTTTTCCAAAGAAAAAAATTATTTTTAGTAGCATGATAAACATTGACGTAGTACTTGCTCAAAAGAAGATATTTCTATGTGGACGTGAGGAAACACGTTTAAGATATCAAATGTTCAAATACTACCAACAAATAATAACATGGTATTGTATATATACACCATGCATTCATTGACTTTGACTTGTACTCCCTCCATCTCATAATATTTTTTCTCTCTCTTTCTTTTTTATTAGAGGATAAATTTGTTAAAATTTTATGTTTTTATATTTTAAACTTCCTCCATTTTTAAATTGATGTCATTTTGAAAATTTTAAGACAAAATAAGAATGTATTTTTATACTAAAGACAAAATAAGAATGTATTTTTATACTAAAATTAATCTTAATTAATAATATTATTTAAATATTCTTAACAATAATTATTATTGATTGAAAAATTACACACACAACACAATTATAGGAAATTTTAAATTTTAAATTATCATGTTAAGGGCAAATATGAGATAAAGAGGGAGAAAATATCCTAACGACATTTATCATACAAAAAGTTAAAACGACATCTAAATAAAAATGGAGGGAGTACAAAACATCAAAAGCGACAAACATTGTAAAATTGTGAGAGTATATTTTAAATGATATTAATAACACTAAATATTATTAATTATTTGAAACACACTTGCGACGAGATGGTCTTACAATGAAACGGAACATAATTTGTGGATATTGATGATTTAACACTTTGGAATATGTGAGTGTTGATTTGTGAGAAAAAAAAAAATTTGTCCCATAATTTTCCTATAATTCGTTTTTTGTCCCAAAAAATTTAATTATTCAATTTTGGTTCCCTAACTATCTCGATTGTCCAATTTTGGTCCCATTTTTATCGAAAAATAGAAAATTTTATCATTTTTTCATCGTAAGTCGCAGTCACGCGTGTTGTTAAAAATGCGGGTTTCCCAAACTAGATGTCGATGTGGACACCGATTTGTTAAAAGAAAAGTTCATTTTCCTAAAAAATTAGAAAGAACAAGAAAATTTCTCCCAAGTGCAGAAAATATGATTTTTAATGTCCAGTTCACTATACTACTACACATTTGAGCTTGCACAATTTTGACTTGGACGTTTTTTTTTTTAAATGACTCTCCAAGTAACAACTTGGAGAGCGGTTTTAAAAAAAAAAAACATAGGTTTGAAACCGTTGTCCAAGAATAAACCTTGACAACGGTTTCAAACCGCCTCTCTTTACTTCGCACAATGATTTACTAACCGGCCGCCTAAGTAAACTTTGACAAATTTAATAACAATGTCTTATTTATTTATTTTATATATATATATATATATATATATATATATATGAACCGAGACCTAGTTCAGACTTCATTTCTTTCTCTCCAATTTCTTCTCCCCAAAATCGCCAAGAAAAAACCTTCAACCAAATCGTTGTAAATCAATTTGTTTCCATTCAACCAAATCGTCGTAAATCTCCGTTGACCTGCTAAATTAGTCCGGCCGCCTTCTCCCTCTCCCCCCAAATCGTCACGCTGGCTCCCTCCCTCTCCTCCGCCCACACCTCCCTCCTCCCTCTCCTCTTTACCCGCCGGCCGCCATCCTCCCCTACCGCCGCCCCTCGCCTCCATAACACTTAGTTGGGTATGCGATGGATTGTGCAATCTTTAATTTTACTTTTTTTCAAGTTCGTAGCTTTATTCATATTATTGCATATTCCGTATTGAACATTATAAATATGATTATATAGTTGAATTGAACAATATTAATATATGAGTAAGTCAATATAACGTGTGTTAAAAAAAAAAATCAAATGAATAGGTCTTCCATGAAATAATATCTCTTGAAATATTTATAGGCCTCAACTCAAGTCGTATTTCCATTGAATTTTTTTCAAGCTTTAGCTTTATTCATATTATATATGTTGCTCTTGTTGTTTTTTGAACCTAACTAATTTTGTTGTTTATAACACTTAGTTAATTTTGTTGCTCTTGTATGAGAGTATGCACACTAATACACATGTGTTCATAGTATGTTGCTCTTGTATGAGAGTATGCACACCTAATACACTTAGTCATTCAAGCCTAGCTAATACACATGTGTTCATAGTATAAAGAGTATGCTATCAACTGAAATTTTAATTTATAAGTAGATGATCACGGATGTAACTTATAAGTAGATGTATCATGTATATTTGCATAAATAGTTCTTATCATGTATGAAACATCCGGTTGAATATTGTTTGTTTTTTTTTATTAAATGTTGTTTCTTCTCGCTTTCGGGATCATGTCTCGTTTGCCATATCCCGAGATGATGGTGATTCGATGGAGATCATGGCGCATATGATGACTTGAGAGAATGTGACATTGATGCTCCCACCACCACTAGTAGCTCCTCGGGAGAAGCGCTTTTCGGGGTATAGTTACAATGTCATCTATTAAGAGAGCTCGTAGCAAGGGAAAACACTTGAGTAATTTTATTACAATTGAATGATTTGAAATCGATAAATATATTGATTGATCGTTGAACCTAATTAAATACTATGTTATTGCGCTTATCGCTCAAATGAGTTTGGAGCAGCAATAGGAAAAGAGAGTGAGTCGTTGTCCTTCTACATTGGAGCTCCCGTCGGAGCGTGATCCTATCGTCTTTGCCCGACCCAACAACGATAACGTAACCCCCAAACCCAACTCCTTTTGAAGGAAAAGATTATGGGACGAGCTTTTACGGTATGTTAATTATATATTTATTGAAAGTTGTAGTATGACCCTTAAATTTACTAAATTGTTATGTTATATCGTATAGACTACCTTCAGAGGTCTTGACCTCACAAAGAAGAAGCAAATATTGTCGCAAGTCGGAGTAATTGCCAAGAATTTCCTGACTTGGTTGAGAAGTAACACACGAGATCCTAAACCGGTCTTTACTTCTCAAGTCCGCCTCTCCTGATCGTAATAACCCTATGGTGGCTCCATCTTTGGGAGGAGTTTGTGAAAGCGAGCAATGGAGGATGATTTCGGTAAAATTGATCAATGTCATTTCCTCAATTACTAATGCCCTAAGTTTTTCAGTGTTTATCATATTTCTATTATACTGTAGGATCGAAGCAAAAAAAATCGCGTTCAAGCCAAGTCGATGGAGGCGCGATATCGTGGATCCAACAAAGGTTATGCATTTAATAAGAGAAAATATGGTGAGATCAAAATCCTAACTTTTAATTTTTTTTTTTTATATTCACTTTTAATATATCTAATAAAGGGACACGCTCATCACTATCGTAGAAAGAGGAAAAGAAGAAAAATTTGGAGAGAGTGAGCCTATTGTTACCCGCTTTAATTATTTCGACTACCGTAAAGGGTCGAGGCGAATATTCACGATCCCAATGCACAACGCATCATCGAAGAAGTGGTAATCTATCCATTAATTTATCTTTCAATTACAAACTATTATTTATAAACAAATAATTAAATAAGAATCTTTTGTTTTTTTGTGATTCGTGAGCGTCTATCTCAAACCATGACGCTCGACGACATTCGCATGATCGGCCCGATGATCTGTTTGGATCGTTATGGGTCGCCAGAGCATCCCGACCGCTACGGAAAGTTTCGGATATGGCGTGATTAAGACATCTTTAGCAATGACACTTGGTCTTGAAGCCATGAATATGATGGGTATACTAACTTAACAGGTTGCCAAGTTGACTAAAGATGTGGAACGTTTGAGGTCTCGAGAAAAGATCGAGCCACCGGAATGTCGTCGAGTGGAGCAAGTTGTGAACATAGTGTCGCTAATGCTATGTTTTCGACTAACCCTAGGGGACGACTTTTATTGAGGCACTTCAAAACGTCTCACAGTGCATCGATATGCATGTCTCACATTTGTTTTAATTAAAGACTAAAGTATCAAAATTTTCTAACTAAATATCTTATTCGAACGACCAACGACCTTTTCTACTGTAGATCCGAGAATCCCGGACGGTTGGTGGCCCGCGTGCTCGTTACCGCAGCTCCCATGGAATGATTCATGGTCATCCCATCACTCCTGGTTTCGTGAGGGTCACACTTTCGATGTACCAGAATCGGAGAGGAGGATTCAATGGTGCCAAAACAAATCGATGAAGTCGTCCGCATCGGAACAATGGTCGGGCACTTCATCGAATGGGTCGAGCAACTTGGTCTCTAGCACCATGAGGGTAAAATATTTGTTATTAAAGTTCATTATCTTATTTGTGGTTCTAAATAATATTGTAAATTAATTGTAGAATCACCCGACCCCACATGAGGCTAAATCGGGGACTCCAACGCTCTAAGACTTGGTTATCCCATGACCGAGACTTAGATCACGATGATCATTTACATAGGGTGCACGGGATGGTATCGCCTAATGCTTTCGATATCGTCATAGTTCCCCATGCTTGCTCACTTTCATCGTAATACTTTCCAAGAATTTGTCGTTGAGGAACATGTGCGAAAGTCTTGAATGACGGGTGGTTGAAAAGAACCACCATAGCCCTTTACCTCGGTATGTGTTTACTAATTCTCAATATTCACTTTCGTATATAGTTTAATTTTCTTTTTAAATATTAATTAAGCGTATATATGTTGGTTAAAGATATTTGGGTGAGCTATATCTCTCCGGAGATAACCGAAGCAAGTGGAATGTACTCCTTCGTCTCCCCCAAGTGTCTTGCATAATGGGTGATAGTGGCATGCACCATGGATGGGTTCGTTAATCACATGTTGAATCTAACGGGAGCCGATCATCTCATTTTTTTGGCCAACAAATGTGGGGTGAGTGATAAACATTTCGTTAAAATTTGTATTCATGTTTATAATATTTGCACATATATATGCTAAATTTGCGCTAATTTTAATACTCTCAATATAATATAGGAACCATTGGGTCTTTGGTCGCCATACACATGAATACATTAAGTGTGTATTTTATGGACCCACTTTCGTGATGGAGTTTATTCTAATCATACGATCTCGTTTCATATATGGAAGCGTAAGTTCATTTTTAATATTCTATACAATGATTTGTTTTACTTTTAAAATTATGCATATTTAATCTATTTTTATTTTTAATTATAATAATAATAGTGTGATGACGATGTATCGGAGTCGCCTTCAGAGTCAGGGCTCAAGATCCAGGTTAAATAAAGTGAACTGGATTAACATTAAGGTAAATTTAATTTAGTAAATTATCAAACTAATTAATAGAAAGAAATCATAATTGTAATACGTTATTATATTGTTAATCAACGAGTTTAGAGGCAACGCGAGATAATGACCATTGTGGACATTTTGTTTGTTGCTTTATAGAAGATATAATCTGCGCTTCTATAACGAACATTTCTCCCAATGTAGTCAATTATTGATTTATTTAAATTATTATTGATTGAATAAAAATTCATATTATATTGAATGATTCGTTGTTTGCAGTTTGTCTATGAACGTGAGCTCAAGTCTTACTCTAAGAAAAGACTGGAGAAATGGAAAAAAAGCGATTGATTGAGGTACCTTTTACAATCGTTTATTATATTCATCTGATCAATATTGAGAGAATGTTGTTTGAAATATTGGTAGCATGTAATTAAATTATATATTTGTGATGATATATATTTCATGTTTTTGGTGTATTAATTGGACGTATGTTTATGATTGTATGTTTATATATTTCGATGTTTTGGTATATTTATGTGGTTTATGGTTTTATTATAGGATTTTTGGTTTATGTTATATGGTATTGGACGTATATATAAGTTTTATTAGCGGTTTTCAACCGCTATGTAGGTCCCGAATCGGGTTATGTGAAAGCGTAAGTCTAGAGGGCGGGTGAATAGACTTAAAAAACTTTTTCTTGGATCGGAATCTTGAAATAGATAGCTTTGATCAGAGTCGAAGTGAATCGATTCGGTCCGATAACCAACTTCTTCGAACGCCGGAAAAGCGGTCGATTCGAACTATCGATTAACGATCGTCACGAAAGCTTAAGTTTTACCCGTGAAAACCAGGTTTGTATAAATCGATTCCAAGTTTTATCTTTTTAATCGATGTGAGAAATCAAACTCGATCGGATCGAAGCTTGGTGTCATTCGATCTTAACTTAGAATGTATGCGCTTTTAAGATTATGCGATGTGAGAGCGGATAATCAAAGCAAAAAAGCACACAAAGATTTATAGTGGTTCGGACAAACCAAATCCCACATCCACTCTTCCCTTTCACAAGGGGCACCAACTTAACCGACTTAACCGACTTAGATTAGTGTGTTAGTCCAACACAAGACACCAACAGATGTTTTAAGAGTTCTCACTCAACGATCCCGTAAATCAATCTTAGAAACCCTAGATCGAAATCTTGCTAAACAACTTATCCTAACTTGGGGTTTGGGTAAGATTGTTTGAGGTTCCAACTATGAAATCTTTTCTTAGCGTATAAGCGACTCGAAAGCTAGATGAAAAGATTTCTTGCTAAGAACTTATGGGATGAACACAATATAAAATAAGCTTGTAGTTGTGTTCTTCGCGCGAAATCGACTATAGTTTGAGCTTCTTGATTATGTTGTTTGTCCCAAATTTCCGTATTTCACTCTGAAGTGTGATCCCATATTTATAGACCTTGAGATCAAAGAGCCGTTGGAGAGCAATTTGAATCTCAGGCTATTTCTAGGTAGAGTTGCAGGCTTGATGTGACGTGCTTCAGGAACGGCATGGCCGAAAGTTTATAACCGTTTGAGAGAAAAGCAACATCGAATCCCGCGAGTATCAGCTCTGTTCATACGTGTCTCTTCCTTATTGGATGAAAGCCTTGCTTTGCAGTGTTGTTCCTCCAACTAAGGTTGGTATTCATCTTGTTCAGATCGCAGACGTATGATAAGATGAAACATCGGTTTTTCATCTTATGGTGATCCGATCGATCTGAATCGATCACGATCCACGATGGAGTCTTCGCTGCGCTGACTTAACTTCAACCGGCCGACTCGGCGATGTAGGTCTTCGGGTCTTATCTTCGAAGTCATCCGATCTTCTAAGTATAGAGGTTTGAGCTTCATGACTTCCGGAAGAGTTATCGACAAGATCGGTTAGATCGATCTTCCGTTACGTTTAGCGTTACGCTCTTCGGGATATCGACTTTCTTCCGAATCTTCGATCGACCTTTACATATTGAGTTCCCCCTCAATATGTGACCTATCTATTACATCGGTTTTTCTATACAATCATTATCAACCGGTCTCCTATAGCAAATGTAAACATCGATCATTAACAGTCCGACCGGTCTCTATTACATGTGTTTTTGGAACTTTCATCAAAACTATAAATTTCCCAACAATTTCCCCTTTTTTGATGAAACCAAAACACTTGAAAACCAAATGATTGATTAGTATAGAAACAGTTAAAGAGCAAGTAATCGAAGACAAAGAGATTTTGTCTTGGGATCGAAAAAAATAAACTTTTCATTAGATAAGATGATTACATGTTACATCGAAAAGTTTTGAATTTAAAAAATCTAGCGATCCCTGAGCGTCTTACGAATCTTCACTCCTTAGGCTTGTATCCTTCCGGCATTTCTCTTTGGTCTTGTGGAATGTTGAAAATCGATAGAGTTTCCATTTGACATCGGTTATCCGCTCTTGATCGATTATCCGTGATTTGCTCAAGATGTCAAAAGTAGAATCTCTCAAATGCCGGTCTGTCAAATGAGCCATCTGCCTTCTTTGAGAGTATATTAACGGATCATACTCTTGGCGAGATATCTTTACATTTATAAGCTTGGCTTCATTTTCCGAGATACTTCGAAAAGTCCGGATATTTATTACAGAACCCGGTTGAGGAACTCATCATCCGGTGATTCTTCTTTTGGGACAAGATCAAGGACAAAGGCATCTAGAAGCCATTCACTTCGATCTTATTCCATTCCTCAAACCTCTTGGCGTGTCTGCGGCCGATTTTTGGTATAATCTCGCCGACTCTTTTGCCGCAACAGAGGTTACCGTGCGATTTTCCAGTTAATCCTTTCTTAGCCCTTGATTTGAACTTCTTTTCAACCCTTCGCTTGTGCCCGTTTTTTTCCTTCTTTCTTCTTGATTATCATTCTTTGGACAATTTTACACTAGCTCCTTATCGGCCAGATCGACTAGTTTGCATTTCCGGTGGCTTTCTGGTCCGATCGGGTCCAGATTTTGATGTCCCAAACCCAAGGCAGCCCTTTCTTGCAATTGAGCTTTGTCCATGGGCCTTGTCATCCGATGTGTCATCGATGTGTCGATTGGTTTCTCGGATCCTTCCCTTTTGGTTTGAGCAAAAAGCGCGTTGAGGTGGAAGTCGAGACCCAAAGTTGATCGACAATGCCCCGATTTAAATCATTAGCGATAAACCCAAGATTGAGTCATTTAGATTACGAGCAGGTTATGTCAGCTTCTTTCTTGGCGATTTCCATTGTTGCGAAGAGTGTCCAAATCATTTTGTCAAATTTCTCTTCGATAACTCGAGCCTTTTCTCGGTGGCGTCGAGAAAGAAGATTGAGTTTCATCCACTGTTTGACTTGTCATCAACCGGATTTTGTAAGCTCGGCCAGATATGGTGGACATGGATTGGGAGAACTGATCTCGATTGCTTCGTTTTGTTTGAGATCGATTTGTCTACGATCGATTAAGACTCAATCAATCTCTTAACTTCCGGAGATCTTTGAGATAAGATCTGATCTCCTGAAGTTGATCGATGGTGATTTGGGATGTAGGAATTGATCCATCACTTGATCGGGTTCATTGTTTGTGCCTCCGTGGTTGGTCGTGAACTGCAAAGACAGTTCCACTTTCATCGGCGCTCCGCATTCACCATTTTCGGCGTCTGTTTTACGGAGCTTCTTGAGCGGTCTCGAACTCTCTTCTTCCGGCGGTTCCAACTTCGCGTGGATCGAAGCTTTCCGCAGTTTATCGATATGAGCTCACCGGTGATCCCACTTTGGCGGACTTCCTCATATCGAAGTCAAAATCTGCGAACTCATCCGCACCACCCATCTGCTCAACAAGTAAGATAAGATCCGAGAAGCTTTTTAACTGAGATCTCTCCAAAGTGAGGATCTCCATGACTTCTTCTCGATAGCGGGATGGGCGACCGGTTGTGGATACATCTCATCAATCTCGTTCAATTCTTAGTCGACCATTTTTCGGTTATGGTCTTTGTTGATCTGGATGCGAGAATGATCCGTCCCAGATTCGTTGGATGAGATGTGGAAGCTTCGGTTGTGCTTGAATCGGCTAAGTTGTCGATTGGTTCAACCTGCAGGTGGGTTACTGCTTTGTAGTGGCGATTAATATCTGTTTTGTGTTCATGAGCAGGTGAACTAGCGGTAGAGATATGCTCTGCGGCCTTTAGTCCGAGCGGTGAATCGCCTTGAGGTTGAGGAGAAGTAGATTTATCACCAGTGCTTCTACCTCCGATCGTTCTGGCGAGCCCTCGGGTTGAGAAGCTTACTGTCGATTCTGTTCTTTGTTGCTAAATGATTCGTTCAGCGCTTTTTTCTTCTTCGACTCATCTTCTAGTCTTAGAGTCGGGGTAGGTTGCTTTTTTCTTTGGCCTCTTCTCCTGGGCCTTCACCAGCTTTTTTTTTTTTTTTTTTCGTGGAGCAACCGGGTGTGGATGAGGCGACTTCTTTGCTCTTTCCTTTCTTCGCTTTTTTGTTGAGTGGGCTCCGTGTCATCGTCTGGTGGCCCATATATAACTGAAGTTGATGAGAGAAGGCATTGTAGGACTTCATCCATTAAGATTCCATTCGGCAGGCGGTTTGTCTTTTAATATGACTGCAACCTTGTTGAGATTCTTTGATTCTCTTTTTTCGAAAAGACTGCTGGATTCATTGACTCCAAATTTTTCGTGTTCTTGGAGCAAGATGGCTTTTTGAGAAGTCCGTGCAATTGATGTTCTGAGCCCCATCAATTATTGCTGCCATGCTGTACATTTTGACTGATGTGAGAGCATCTGGGCTAAATGAGATTCCCATGATCGTTCTTGACAGAATGTCAAACAGCAGTCTGTACTTTCTTTTGAGCATTGGCCTGATGAATCCGGCTGTCTGATGTTTGTCTGCCTCTCTTAAGAGCTCCCCTCTGATTTCTTCATCCTCATTCTCCCTGTAGTGTGCAGGAGAGATTCGCCCTTTTGGCAAGCTGAACAGACGAGTGATGTCTGCATTTGTCAGTCTGATTTCTTCTCCGTTGACTGACGACATCAGTTCGTCTCCTGGCTTTTCTGTATCCACACTCAAATTTTGCAAGAATTGAAGTGCTTCATACTGCATCACTGGATTGCAGTGAGCAGAGCAATATGTTTCCAGTCCAGCTTTCTTCAGGATTTGTTCCACCTCCATGGATTCAGAATCCTCAGTGGTTCCAAACTGAACGAACTTATCCTCGAAGATCTTCGTTGCCAGTTCCGCATAATTGCACATGATCTTTCCAAGTCCATGAGTGGCCATCTACATGTGAGATAGACTCATTAAATTTGTGCATAATCAATATCAATATCATACTGCGGAAAACAAAAGGCAATGAAGCATAATTTCCGAAAAACAACTTTTGAAAACAATGTTTTTAACGGAAAGAAAGATTCATCATTAAGCTTAAAAGAAAATATTACCAGATTCAAATTTTCAGAGACGATTTTGAAACGTAGAGTAAAATTTGAAGTTTTTCAATGAGAGTAATGCGAGTTTGTGAAGCAGAAAAACTCTGGTAAGGTTTGATGAATCTTTATATAGAGGCGGAGGGTACAATAAGACAAGATTTTGAAGATCAATCGTTTTGAAAAGATTGTACGCTCCAGATTTAGCGGTTTTGATCGTAGGGTTGAAAAACGCGACGTCACACAAAAACTTTTGGATTTAAAAGCACGATCAAGTAGCGAAGCAATACATGTACCCCACGTCCGCATTAAATGATTTGCAGAGTACACGCCACAAGGATAAATGGGTACAAGAAGGCAAATAAAATCGATATCGATCCGATAAATAAGTAAAGAACAAGAGAAGAGAGATCGTGTCCGGGTTGGTGATGTTGTTATCACCAATATTACTTGTCAATGTTGATTCCACTTGTTGATCTTAATCATTCTCGCCTAAGCCTTAAGAAATTTCCCAACTATGATCCTTTTAACGATCTTCTCCGGTTAAGGCTCGATTTGTTGAAACTTCAGCTTAAATGATCTTTCCTTAGTACGTCGATTTCCTTTTTATCTGCCTTGATCGGTTGAAGTTCCCCTTCAACCGATATTTCGACATAGACCGATATATCGATTTATTGGAGTTTCAAGCACGCGAGATCTCTCTCATCCGATCATGCTCGTAAGTAATCAGATTTTGGTTGACCTTATCCGATTCTTTTCGGATAAAAGCCAATTCTTGGGATAAGTGTTACCGCCAAAACTTAGTCTAGAGTAGTAGCTTCTATTCCCAAGTAGGCGTGATTGACATGCGTAAATATCGTCCTCAATCTCTCGATATGTCAATCAACCGTAAATTTATCCAATTATCGATCAAGTGATTTCTACACTTGTCCTTTTGATGCAAATTTCTGATAGGCTTCTTGAATCGACAATTGCATTTGCATCCTTGCTTGGCCTCTATAAAATGGACCAATGTTTTACACAACATCACCCATTCACCATACTTATCTTCTTTGTAAGAATCATGTATCTTGGTGAACCCTTGTTTCCTTGAGACTTCCTAAAACACTTTTACACCCTTTTATATGGTTTCATCTTCTCAAATCAACCCTTTTGCATCCCCTCATTCTTTGTTTTCTTCATCATCTTCGATTTCACATACGATTGTTTAAAAGCTTCTCTACCACCATGCGGGATCTCGCTTTGTTGCAACCGAGAAGACACTTCTCCTAACCAGATGCACCTTGTGTGTCTATCTCGATGACGTAATCGTAACCATCGACTTAGTCAGTATAAAATATCGAAACACATGTGCCCATGAGATCGATGACCAACTCTTTGGCACACGTGCTCCATTTAACAATGAGGAGAGCCCTACTACTCCTCCTCCTTTTAGGGCTCCGTGCTTAAGAATCCTATCAAGGCCTCTGTCGCCCAGTTTTCTTGATCTTGACTTTTGACTTTGTTGCCTTGGGATTCTGTTCTTTAAAGCCTCTCTCACCCCTTGTTAAGTGGGGAAAAATGAGAGTTTAAAATCTCTCTCTTTCCTTCACTTCTAGGGTTAGGATGAGGGTTTAGGGTTATAGGGTTAGGATCTTGGTTAACATTTATGTCTTGACCTCCGGGTCTTCTTGTACTTGAACTCGTAATGTAACCTCACCTTCGGTTTTTATCAATGAAAAGTTCTGTTATTTCATTTTGTTGTGTAAATTCCTGCTTTCAACGTGATCTCTTATGAAGTGGTGTCTGACATCTACATGCTTGCATCTTGTATGTAGAACTGGATTCTGAGTGATTGCAATAGCACTATTACTGTCACAGAATATAGGTACGTTCTTAGCTACAATGTTGTAATCCTCAAATTTGACCGAGCGAGAGCGATTGGGAACAACAAATTTCCTGCAGCCCGTATATTCTCGCTTCGGGCTTGTTGATGTCGTGAATCGATGTCCGCTTTTTTGAAAACCACGAGATCGGTTTACTTCCTAAGAACCGACATGTTCCCGAGGTTGATTTTTCTTCGTCGATCTTGCAACCTCCATAATCGAATCGAATACCCACTAAGTTCTAGATTATCATCTCGATGGGTAGAATAAACCAAGGTTTATTGTTCCTTTCAGATACTTAAGAATCCGCTTAATCGCTTCTAGTGGTCAATTATTGGATTTGCTCGAATTCGCACATACACCCATCGAAGGTGATATATCTCGTCTCAACGGCAAATGTATAATAAAGATCCAATGAGAGCCCTATATTCCTTCTCGATTTGTTTTTTCGACCGGCTTATCCGGATCCATCTTGAATCCAAATCATCATAGAAATTTTGGCTTCCTTGCTATTTTGAATTCCAAACTTAGCCAAAATATTCCTAGTGTACTTTTGTTTAAGCGGATGAATATCCCTTCGACTTTGTTTAACTTGGAGACCTAGAAAGTAATTCATCCGACCCATCATGGACATCTCGAATTTCCTCATGATCGCCATTTCAATCTTTCACATAGGTTCTTGTTTGGGGATCCAAGATGATGTCGCCCACGAAATCAACCATCGAATATCTTCTCCATCTTCTATTCTCAATAAGGTTCTCATTCCATCGCCTTTTAGTGAACCCACTTTCGATCAAGAACCGAGAGAGTGTATCATACCAAAGCTCATGCGAACTGTTTCAAACCATAAAGAGCTTTTTCTTAAACGATACACTTGGTTGCCTTTTTTCAAAGCACGGAGGTTGTTAAACATAAACTTCCTCCGCTAGTACCCCGTTTAAGAAAGCACTTTTACGTCCATCCGATACCACATGAACCCTCTCCGGGAAGCATACGCCGTAAAATAAACCGAATATAAGCTTTAAGGCGGCGATCGGTGCAAAGGTCTCATCGTAATCAATTCCTTCGATTGTGAATACCCCTTAGCAACAAGTCTTGCCTTATTTCTGGTGATAACATTTTTCTCATCTCTTTGTTCTTGAAGATCCATTTCGTGCCAATTACGTCTTGATGGCCTGGTCTGTCTACTAGTTCCCATACTTCATTTCTCTCGAACTGTTCCAGCTCCTCCTGCATGGCTAGAATCCAGTTTGCGTCTTGTAATGCTTCCTCGATTGTAGTAGGTTCCTTCATAGACATAATAAAGAATACATGGCACTTTCACCAATCTGATGTCTAGTTTTAATTTTATCGAGCGGGTCTCCAATTATCGATCGGTTGGATGATCGTTATCCGTGTCCTTCGCTCGACGATTTGCGTCGGTTTTGAGAACATCGTCCGTTTCTGATAAAATCTTATTACTAGTGATTGGGAGTGGTGCAGGGTTATGGTCCACTTGATAAGAACAAGTCTCAGCTGATGTTGGAATCATCATGTGCTGATGTCTGCTTAATGAGAACTTCGAAGTTCCCCTAACCGGATGGTTCGATTCTTCTTATCTCGGTTGAATCAACTTTTTTTTCATCGACGGTTGTTCGTACCTTAGGATCTGATTGATCCGGTGAATCGGCTAGATCTGGAATGTAAATTGATCTGATTTACGATCCTTTATCCTTGATCGTTAGGCGATTCATTTTCGAATATCGGGTTACGTAGATCGTGTACTTTTGTTCTTACGGCAGATTTCTCTTGATCGAAGATGCTTCATCAAAGGGCTACATGGGGTGTTTCTTCCACAACAAGGGTTCGTTTTGTTGTAGACCCTGAAGGCTTTTTAGATGAGAATACCCTAGAAATATACCCTCATCGAGACTTGGCCTCAAAGGTCTTCAACCCGACTTTTCCCATTGTTGTGTATGAAACACTTGCACCCCAAAAACATGGAAGTAAGAAACACGAGGTTTTACGCCCTTCCACAGTTCATAAGGTGTTTTGTAGTGAGCCTTAGTCGAGACATCCATTACTGCGTATGGCATCATGCGGTGTTGATTGCTTCGCCTTAAACGGTTTGGCATCGCATGTTCAAATTAACATTGTTCGAAAGCGAACTTCTTTGAGGAGTTCTTTTTTTCTCCGCTTCGGTTTCTCCATTCTCATATGGCGTCCTCGCACCGATGTTTCATCTTTGTATACCAAACTTAGAGCAAAAATCAGTAATAAAGGAGTTCAGAAATTCTGTACCTTTATCTGATCTGATTTTTACTACGCTGACACCCTTCTCATTTTGTAATCTTCTTAGTAGCTCGGGTATCTTGGTTGTCGTCTCATTCTTCTTATGTAAGAATATAACCCAGGTAAACTTGGAATAGTCATCCACGATTACCAGAGTGTATTTATTCCCGGCTGAGATCGACCGTGTAATCGGGTCCAAACAGATCCATATGAAGCAAATACCGCAGATTACTGGATCTTTGGTCCCAAATCCTTTGAATGAAGCTTTGACCTGTTTTCCCTTCTGACATGCAGTACATGTCTGATCCTTTGAGAACACTTCATTCGGAAGTCCTTCCACTAGAGACATCCTGGCTATCTTATTAAGAGTTTTAAAGTTCAGATGGCTCATTCTTTTGTGCCAGAGCCAACTGCTACTTTTGGAACTCTTAACAATCAGGCATGCATTTCTTGGACAACTGTTCCAATCAGCTGTGTAGATCGTCCCTTTTCTTGAACCAGTTAGCAATATTTGTTGAGTGACTCGATTCTTGATAGTGCATTGATCAGTCGAGAACTCAACACTGAATCCGTTGTCGCAGAATTGTGAAACCGATAATAGGTTGTGCTTCAGACCTTCGACAAACGATACTCGCCATTTGTACATCATCATTCTTCTCTGGGTTCAACCCTTTTGGTATAACCAAAGTTATCATCACCGAAGAGTACACGCGGGCCTTTCTGTTCTATGGTAGGACCGGGGGGGTTGTTGGCTCCCGTCATGTGCCTTGAGCATCCACTATCGATGTACCAGATAGTTGCTTGCACACCTCCTTTGTTGGCCGCACCCACGCCGAGCCCGCAATCGATCGGGTTTTAGGTACCCCTTTGGATTGGGTCCCGAGGGGTTAGGTTTGGATTTGGGATCCATACAAACGAGCACTTCTATGGTGATCGGTCGGATCGAAGGCCCGATTTGTCTCCCATACTGTCAACATAATCATACTTATCCTCATATGCTTTCGATTTGTATGATTACTTGTGTGAACCTTGGATGACTTAGAAGACTTATGATTTACCTTTTTCGGTTTGTCTTCTTTTTATCCATTAATGGTTCAAAAAGAGTCCTAAATTTACGACTATAGGGGGTAGATACATTGCTACCATCAAAAGATTCATATCCTTTTTACGATAGATGGTTTTCGCGGTTTACGAAGCATGCTTATTAGGCAAAATGACCTTGACTGGGTCTCGATTAGACTTCCTTTTGTAGGTTGTCTTTTTTCGATTCGATCTGTTGATCGGGTTGGGGTTTCTTCGGAAAACCGGGTTCTTCCGTTGATTCCTCGGTGATGCTTTACCAAATAGGGTCCATTTCGTTCCCTTTCGGTTGAGCACTTGCTTTACCCGCTCAACCGGTCTCTTACCCTATTAGATACAAATTTGGCTTTTGGTGTATCTTTTTTTTTGAAATTAAATCCGATTACACCTTTCTCGAGATGAATCGGTCGGAGCTTTTGAGGATGTGGAGGGTTTCTCATAGCCAAGTCCTCCTATCAATCTTTACTCGAAAATAAAGGCGTTTATGTCTTTAATCGGTTTGAGATGATTTTGAAAAAAAACATCTATTTTCTTCTGCAGATTTTCCTCGGAGGATTTCGAGACTTTCATGCATTCTAATAGCTCGCCGAATTTTGCTTGCAAGATTTTGAAGTCATCGACTTTGTTTGTCTGTTAATTTCCATCTGTTCTTTGATCTGCTTTTCTGATCGTAAGCTTTAACCTTGAGAATTTTAAATTCCTCGCTTACCTTCGGCGTTTCACCGATCTAAGTTCGAGGTTTTTTTCGAGATCATTTTCTTCAAACAGTCGATTATTTCGATCCTCGACTTATCATTCTCGGCTTCCACAATAAGCATAAGTTTCTCTTGCATTGGAGAGATCTTCAAGCAATTGCTCTCTGAGTAGAGCCGCGAGTCAATCTCCCCGCCGGTGTGCTAATGATAGCGAGTGTAGAAAACGAGCGAAGGGGGTTTGGAGGTTACCTCTGATTTAGTCCTCCCCGCCATCGTGCAAAGTTCATTATCGTCGATGAGAATATCGATCTTCACTTTCATAGAAGTCGACCTTTCTTCTTCGATCAAAGTCTTCTCTGAGGAGTATCCGGAGTCCCTCGGGGGCGGATAGGAATCGTCGATTCTGACGACGCGAACCATAGGCTCTTCGGTCTCTAAACCGTTGCTCTCTTTTGTTCCTCTTTTCTTCCCTCTCTCGGCGTCCGTCCAGGCGATCTGCTATAGTGACTGGCTTCTCCTTGGATTAAACACGCCTCGATCCACTGCTCCTTCCTTCCGGTGAATCACTCCTTCAGATGACCCTATCGGTGATTTCCCTTTCGATAGTAGTCCGAGTTTCTTCTATCCGATTGGTTATCTCTTCCTTCCTTTGTCCGACTATCTCTTTCCCTTTCATCTCTGATCCCTCCGATCATCGATCTGGTTCTTCTGGAGATCTATTGTGCGATCTCCTATCTCGCCCCTCGGCTATGTTGATAGTCCTTATAAAATCTTCGATACTTACCAAGTTGTATATCCGACTTCTCAAGCTTTACGGTAAGCAACGCGATCTGTTACCGACTTAATATATTTCCAATGGGTTCATTGGCCTTTGTTCTGCTCTTGGTTGCCTTGAAAGCAACAGATTTTGAAGTCGAGGTTTCAAAGAGGGCCTCGTCTTCATCGAACGACCTCTTTCAATCGAGTCCGAACTCGCGTGAGCTTTAAGACTCAAGAACAAGCTACTAGGTTTCATTCTTGAAATGTCCCGCAATCTTTGATTACCGTGACCTTCATGTCCCACTTCTTGGTGAGAGACCTTAGGATCTTATAGTTGATATCTTTATCGATCATCTCTACCAAGTTCTCGAAGCTTGTTTATAGACATTGTAATTCTTCCATCGAGTTCGTTGATGGTTTTAGTTGGCGGCATCTTGATTTCTCGAACTTCACCATTCGGCTTTTGAAGATTGTCTTTTTTATCTGCTCATTTCCCTCGCAGATCTCGGCCCGGTATCCCACATTGCTTTCGCAGATTTGAGATACTTAATCTTCTCTTTGGTGACCTTATCCATTGTCTTCATGATGATATGTCTTGCAATGGTGTCCAGAGTATGCAGTTTTCTTTCTTCTGTGTCCATCAGGGCTGGGCTTTTTCGTACAAGACTTCCTGTGGGAAAGTCTGGATCTCCTCCGATTGCAGGGATTGTCCGTAGTAAATGATGATGGGTCCTCTCTCGATGACTTCCATCATTCTCGCCTTGTCGAGCCTAGATGGTTGGACATATATATGGCCCAATCTGCATACTCATCATCAATAGAAACTTCGATCATCATCATACATACATACCGGATGTGTTATCCATCTTTGAGTGATTTTGGAAAATGAATGAGTTTTAAAAACGGTTTTTCAAGATCAGTTCAGATGACCACAATGACACAGAGTCAGTGGTCGGAAGAACCAACCGCTCTGATACCACTTGTAGGTCCCGAACGGGTTATGTGAGGGGCGTAAGTCTAGAGGGAGGGTGAATAGACTTAAAAAACTTTTCGTCTTGGATCGGTGTGCGAAAGCGAATGCTTTGTCGAGTCGCGAAGTGAATCGATTTGATTCGATAACCAACTTCTTGAACGCCGGAAAGCGGATCGGTTCGGTAACTATCGATTAACTCGATCGTCTGGAAGCTTAAGTTTTACCCGTGAAAAACCGGTTTGTATAAATCGATTCCAAGTTTTATCTTTTTAATCGGATGTGAGAAATCAAACCGATCGGATCGTAAGCTTGGTGTCATGCGATCTTAACTTAGAATGTATGCGCTTTAAGATTGTGCGATGTGAGAGCAGATAATCAAAGCAAAGAAGGCACACAAGATTTATAAAGGTTCGGACAAACCAGTCCTACATCCACTCTTCCCTTTCACAAGGGCACCAACTTAACCGACTTAACCGACCGACTTAGATTAGTGTGTTAGTCCAACACAAGACACCAACAGATGTTTTAAGAGTTCTCACTCAACGATCCCGTAAATCAAGATTAGAAACCCTAGATCGAATCTTGCTAAACAACTTATCCTAACTTGGGGTTTGGGTAAGATTGTTTGAGGTTCCAACTATGAAATCTTTTCTTGAGTATAAGCGACTGAAAGCTAGATGAAAAAGATTTCTTGCTAAGAACTTATGGGATGAACACAATATAAAATAAGCTTGTAGTTGTGTTCTTCGTGCGAAATCGACTATAGTTTGAGCTTCTTGATTATGTTGTTTGTCCCAAATTTCCGTATCTCACTCGAGTGTGATCCCATATTTATAGACCTTGAGATCAAAGAGCCGTTGGAGAGCAATTTGAATCTCGAGGCTATTTCTAGGTAGAGTTGCGTGGCTTGATGTGGCGTGCTTGAGAACTGGCATGGTGAAAGTTTATAAATGTTTGAGAGAAACAACATCGAATCCATGATGTATCGGCTGTTCATCGTGTCTCTTCCTTATTGGATGAAAGCCTTGCTTTGCGGTGTTGTTCCTCCAACTAAGGTTGGTATTCATCTTGTTCGGATCGCAGACGTATGATAAGATGAAACATCGATTTTCATCTTATGAGTTTGATCGATCGATCTGGGCGGTCGATCCACGATGGAGTCTTCTGGCTGTTGACTTAGCTTCAACCGGGCGACTCGTGATGTAGGTCTTGGTCTTATCTTCGTGAAGTCATCCGATCTTCTAGTATAGAGGTTTGAGCTTCATGACTTCCGCCGAAGTTATCCGACAAGATCGATTAGATCTCGATCTTCCGATTACGGTTTAGCGTTACTCTCCTCATCTTGATATCGCCTTTCTTCCGAATCTTCGATTCGACCTTTACATATTGAGTTCCCCCTCAATATGTGACCTATCTATTACATCGATTTTTTCTATACAATCATTATCAACTCGGTCTCCTATAGCGAAGAATGTAAACATCGATCGGCCTAATGTGTCCGATTGGTCCTATTACACGTGTTTTTGAACTTTCATCAAAACTATAAATTTCCCAACACGCTCTATGTAAAATAAAAAACGAATAAAAAAATATATCATCTTGGATAATTTATCAACCGTCCAAACTAAAACTTTCTAAATGGTTTAAAAACCGCCCAAGTGCTTTTCTTGATAAGCGGTTTTTATCACCGTATCAAGCTTGGATACCGATGCTTGGAGAGCGGTTATAACCGCTCTCCAAGGTCATTTTTCACAGTTGTCCAAGCCCAAATGTGTATTAGTGCTACGAGCTCGGAAAACCCCAATTTTAACCGGAATGTGACTTGTGTGTGATTAAAAAAAAACAGTTTATGTTTTTCGACGAAAAAGAGACCAAAATTAGACAATCGAGATAGTTATAGGACCAAAATTGAAAAGTTAAATTTTTTGGGACAAAAAATGGATTACAGAAAAGTTATGGATCTAAAAAACTTTTTTTCTCATAAATTTTGTGGTAGGTTGTATCCCGTCTTATAAATGAGATATTTTCATGTTTGTTTTTGTCTAATTATTTTATATTGAACAATTAATTAGATCTGCATCTGGTTCAATCCCATTAAACTTACTCTCTTAATCGACCTAAATTATTAGTCAACGATGGAGAAAAAAAGTTTTTTGGTCACATAACTTATCCACTTTGTCCATTTTTCGTCCCAAAAAATTTAACTGTCCAATTTTAGTCCCACAACTAAATTGATTGTTCAATTTTGGTCTCATTTTTGCCGGAAAAATTCGAATAACGCCATTTTGATGACGTGTAAGTCACGTGTTAATAAAATTTGGGGGTTCTCTATACTCTCGATGGCGTAAACGCTGACTATTTATTTCTTTTTTTTTTTTTTACATTTTTCAATCAATTAAACTACACATGTGTAAATAATCCAATAAATCTAATTAAAACTAAACTTTCAAATCTGTAAATGTAAGAACAACTAAATTTTACCGGCACGTGACTTGCATAAGACCGAAAATGACGTTTTTTTATTTTTTCGGTGAAAATGGGACCAAAATTGGACAATCCATTTAGTTATGTTACTAAAATTGGACAATAAATTTTTTTGGGATGAAAAATGGACAATGGATAAGTTATGGGACCAAAAAAATTTTTTTCTCGTCAACGATGTGATCACTCAACGTTCACATCAAGAAGTACGAGATCATTATCAATTAGCCCAATTTGCTTCGCGGGATTTATTTGGGAGGATGTCTCCTTCCGTTTTGAGTCGAGTTGAGTTGAATGTGGAGTTTGTTTCGAGCTTGTTTGAAAAGTTATCGAATTTAGTATGTGTATGTATGTTTGATAATTGGAGTCGAGGTCAATTGATTTGATATTTTTACACTTATTTTATATTCTTTATTTCATACAGAATTTGATTATCCGAGTTTCATTTTGTACCAAACCTTATTTTAGAGTTTGAATAAAAAATGGTCTCATAACTTTGGTCTTTTTTTTTGTCTGAAAAAAGAATTCATTGAATCATGAATTGTTTGGTTATAAGGGATACCCGAATATATAAATCTAACCAGTCTTTGAAAGAATAATTACATAAAAGGGGATATTTAACTGAACAGTAGCTCCAAAATCTCCCAATAATTTCGTCCACTATTTTCTCCTCCACAAATTCCGTGTTTTAAAAAATGCATTTGTTCCTACTTTTCCAAATATGCCACACAATACAGTTCCACAATCCAATTGCCACTTTTCTCCCCTTCTTACCCGATAAAATACCTGAGTGAATATTGACGTTCTCGATGATCTTGTTATGTAGCGACAACGGAACCCCGAGCCATCTGTAGCACGCGTAGCAAATTGGAATCGTCTTCCTACAGCCCAGAAAGAGGTGTGAAGTTGTTTCCATTTCATCCCCACAAAGAGGGCAGCCCGCATCAGTAGAGTGTTGCAAGATGTTCCTCTTGTGAAGATTTTTCTTAGTTGGAAGTCGGTCCCACAGTAATCGCCACGCCATCGCCGAAACTTTGATGGGATTGATTTTGCTCCAAATCCACTTGAATTCCTTGAGATTTCTGCCCTGTTGTGCTCCATTGTCTTCATTCCAACTGCTCAATATTTCATATGTCTTCTTTGTCTTGAACTCGCCATCCTGGGAACCTCTCCAATGCCATGAATCTTACACGTTTTCTCTCGGTATAAACCTGTTTACAATGCATTCAAGATTAATGATAACAGGTAACTCACGATCAAATAAATTCCGCCTCCATCTCCACTTCCACGACCATACACCTCCCTCCCAAGCCCCCATCTCCCTCACTGACGCCTCCCTCAACTCACTCAGACAGAATAGTCTAGGGAACCGGTTCTTGAGTGAGCAAGAACCCGTCAATAGGCTATTCCAAAAACTTGTATCCCTCCCTTCTCCAACTCTCCTCTCTAAATGCTCCCACAACCATTTTCCCCCCTCCCCAACACCATTTTCGATAATATCCCGCCACCATTTTGACCCTCTCACTAGTCTACCCGAACTCACCAGCCCACCCTCACCCACATCTAAATTGCCATACAAAGATCTCGCCACCCTCACCCATAACCTGTCTCCCTCATTCAAAAACCTCCACACCCATTTCCCAAGAAGTGCCTTATTGAACATTCCCAAATCCCTCACCCCAATACCCCCAAAAAATTTCGATTTACAAATATTTTTCCAACTAATCCAAGCGATTTTTGAATTATTCTCACACCCACCCCAAAGATAATTACGTTATAAGGATTGCAAAACACTCAAGATTTTTTTTGGAATTTTGTAGAAAGAAAACTGGTAGACTGGAAACGAGGCGAGTACCGCATTCAAAAGAGTTATCCGACCCCCAAAAGAGACTTTCCGGTCCTCCCATGTCTTTATCTTTTTTCGAAATTTCAGCACTAAGGAATTCCACTCTGCTGCCCTATTTTGTCTTGCACCGACCCGAACACCCAAGTAAGAAAATGGAATCTCTCCAATTTCACACCCCAATATTGTCGCCATCTCTTCCATGTAAAATCTGTCCACATTTGTCCCATCAAGCAACATTTATCATAATTAATTTTGAGTCCAGAAAGGATTTCAAAATTCGATAACACCCTCCTAATGGCCCAGGCGTTATCAATGCTCGCAGCACCAATGAAAATGGTGTCATCCGCATATTGTAGATGCGAAACCTTGACACTGTTGGCTCCAATTTCAACTGCCTCGTACAGCCCATCACTCATTGCTTTTAACTTTTGTCTCAAATAGATTTAGTCCCATAATTTTTTTTATCGTCAATTCAGTCCCAATAACTTTGACAATGTCCAATTTTAGTCTCAAATCAGTCGGAACAACGTCATTTTAATTTGGTACTTTTCAGCGGATATTGTAACTGAACTGCCACATGTACTGTCACGTGTATTTTTTTAAGTGTGTTTGACTGATTCTTACCGTCAATTTTGTTTTAATTTTAAGTTTTACATTTTAATTATATGCCTGAAATTCTATCTATTAAAAAAAAATACACGTGGGATTCTAGTCACAGCATCCGCCAGAAAGCCCCAAATTAAACGGTAAAACGATGTTGTTCCGGCCGATTTGGGACTAAAATTGGACATTATCAAAATTATTGAGACTAAATCGACAACAAAGTTATGAGACCAAATTGGACATTATCAAACTTATGGAACTATATCTATTTGAGACCAAAATTATGAGATTATTTGTGATTGAAACTCTAAACAGTTATTTGATCGTTTGTTTAAAATATATGACATCGAACTGATTTCGAATGAACGTCTTCTTTCAAGTAAATCTTTGAGGGTATATTTTATTTGGGATTTAGGTGGATTGGGGAAGTCGTGACTTCTAATTCCTATATTTAATTTGAACATTATGATGCATAGTAAAAGATGTGTTCGTTCAAACCACATTAATAGGACTACTTATTTAGTTATCATGTTTCTTCAACCGCTTTAATATTTTAGATAAATTGCATCTCATATATAGCATATGAGATTAATTCATTTGAACTAATGTAATACTTTCAAATATTTCTTTACTTTGCTCTCCATATATATATCTAAAGAATAATTTTTACATATAAACTATTGCAAAGAAAATTTCATTTGTAGTCCTATAACTTTGAACGATTTTATTTTTAGTCTTTTTTCAATTTTAACGCTGATATGTTTTTTTTTTTTGCCAGAATAAGCATGTACATTTTATGTGACACTTTTTTTAAGACAGTATTGCATTGATCTTATTTTTTTCAGAGGATGTTGTTGTATGGTGAATTTCAAAATCCACATCATGGTGAATTTCAAAGTATATATCAACCGTATTTTAACATATTTTATTTTCATACTTTTCATTTTGTTTAGGTAAATACAACTACGTAGCCTGAATTACGTATGGCGTGACATTTCTGGAATTTACTATGGAATAATTTTAAATTTTACATGCAATATATTATTCCTGCATTAGTCAATTGTGAATCTGATAAGCATTAATAGACGATAAGCATGCAAGATGACCATCACAAGTTAATGGAGCAATATCTTTAGCAGCCAATATATATATGATAAAAACCAAAGGTAAATATATCATAAAAGAATAAATAATTTTTTTTTATCAAGAGAGAGTAAAAAAGAGTTTGAATTATCATTATAGAGAAAAAAGATCGAGTTTATCACAATGTGAATACTGTATATACGTAGGATACAGTCCATGCATGTTTCTATTAGCATAAAGAGAAATAATATAAATTAATTAATTTTATATTGTTTTATAAGTTCGAACTTTAATTTAGTTAAATATTTAAATGAGATGATATATTTTCAATTAGTATGCACGTAATTTAGAAAATTTTGGTGCTTAATTAGATATCTTAATATTCAGAGAGTTGGTCTTAAGTATCAACCCACATATATTATTTTCTAAATTATGAGCATCAGTTAATTAAATTGATTAATTTGATTTTTTGTTTATGAGATTAATGTGACACACAATTTACGTGTTGAACTTTAAACACCCTATATAGTGCACAAACAGACAATATTATTTTTCACTATCGTTCATGATATTATCTGACAACCAGTTGCAATCATACAGTACTCCACAATGCAGTGCTCCAGTAAAAGAGCCCACCAATAAGCATAACAATGGGGTGGTAGCATTTTTTCCAACGGTGTTAAGAGAAATATTATTTCAATCGATTTCTTATATATAGTTTACGATTTTACTTTATTATTATATGTCATTACGTCGTATACATGATGTCTATAACTATAAGGAGTGAAAGTTGACACAAATCAACTTGCAACCTATTTGCTAACTTGAAAATCCGTCGAAATCAGCTGAATTTAATCGAGTCAAGCTCGAACTCTATTTTACACTCACTCAGCTCACTTAATATGATACTCGTGGTTGATGTTCTAACCAAATAATAATAATGCAATTAATATTTATTATCATTATCATTCTCATTCTCAAGTCATACCAAGTGAGTCATAGATCAATTAAGTTCAAACAAATTTTGAATTTTGAAATATTTTAATCAAGTCGAGATTGACCTGGCTCGTTTTCAATGGTACAAATGATGCACATAGCTTACATGAAACATACAAAAATTATCATTATTTTAAACTTATAAAAAATATCACTGCTTTTACATAAAATTTATCAATGATAGAGTTTACTCGGAATGAACCCGTCCTATGTAAGTCCACTTATAATAACCCATTAATAATGACATGGCTCAAGTCATGTGCCAAGAAGTTGGGCCGGGCACGAGATCTCTGCCGTAACTAGTAGGCCCATGGATGACTAGTAAGGCTTAGGTTACTCACACCTACACATTTAGTAAATACACCTTCTTATCATTTTAAAAAAAAATAGACACATAAAATGTCAAAACTATCATTTTCCTCAATTTACATTTGAAATATCGATTCTACTATTCAAAAATATGTATCGAATTTTTATAGTAAGTTCAAGAAAATATTCCGAATTCCTTTACATAATTCGAAAATTTTTCCCGAAATTTTACATGTGAAAAAATGATCATTCTAGTTGAAAATATTTTTCGAGATTTTTCATATTATTCAAGAAATATTTTCGAACTATTGTATTAACTTTGAAAAGTTTTTACGTCGGTTTACATGTGAAATATTGATCCTACTGTTAGGAAATATTTTTCGAATTTTTATAGTAAGTTCGAGAAAATTTTCCGAATTCATGTACATAAATCGAAATTTTTTCCAAAATTTTACATGTGAAAAAATGAGAGGGAATTTATAAGGAAGTATGAATTAGGGTATTGTGGGAAAAAAAAAGGGGAATGTATTCATCATACGAGTGGTGTATTTACTAAAAAGGTAGGTGTGAGTAACCTGAGCCCCTAATTAATTTCTTTTAAGTTTGCGGTAAAAAGCATTAAAACCCCGATTTTTGGTTTCTTAGGCATAAATCTCAAACAAGTGGCTCACCCTTGACTCCAAGGCCCAAAGCCCAATTACCCCTAGGTCCAAGCTTTTTAAATTAGCACAAACAATGCCTCTAAAAGACAAATATACCCTTGTTTTCATCATTTTCTTCTTAAGCAAAATGTTGGCGTCCTTTTCTAAGAAACTGTCATTTTCTCCTTTCTTACATTCTTTCTTTCTCACTCTTCTCTAACCCATATCTTTTTTCTTCATTTTTTGACATGATTCTTTCTTCATTTTTTCACCTTTCCCATTTTTCAGAAAACATGCTTTCAAATTATTTATGTGAAGATTTGCAAAATAGGCTGAATTTATACACCTTGAAAATTTCATATTTAAAATTGAAAAATTAAAAAACATTTACATATCTAATAAGAAATTTACACAGAAACATTACATAGAAATCCAATAAAAATTCATCTTCATACAAAATTACACATTTTCGTACTCCAATTCGACATGCACATGTTCATCAATTAGATGAACATATTCATCTTCAAGTCAATGACTCGGAGAGTGACTCAGTTGACTCAGCGACTCGAAACGTGACTCAATTGACTCAGTGTTGCAACTCGAACTCTCCTTCATCACAAACTCAGCGAGTTGCAGATCTTGATTCGAACGTTTCTCATCCTGACATGCACATATGCATCTCCAACTTAAAAAAATTCAGATCCCTCCTCTTGCACCCCTCCTCCGACGGCGCCCCTCTCCCCACCGCCCCCTACCAAAACCAGAAAGCAGCAGCCACCCGCCTCCTTCTTCTTGGGGAACGTTTTGCCCGGACCTATTCGAGGTGCAATTTAAATAAATAAAAATTTTACTAGCATAAATTAATTATATTAATTCAAATAACAATTACCAACAACATACATGCATACAATTAATTTCACTTAAAGTCCTACACATGCGGAATCTAGGAGGTTACGTGAAACATACCTCTTGAAGAGGCAACCGTTGAGACGATGGATCAACCCAAATGCCTTCTTAAGTATATCTCAAGTCCTTGCTTGTTATCCGGTGGAAAATACGCACAAACAATTTAAACAAAGAAATAAAGAAAAATATATTGCACCACTTTTGTGGATTTCTAATTTTTTCAAGACTGAAATTATGTTGGGGATGAAAAAATCATCCCATATTTATAACATGAGGGAGGGGGGACGAAAATTTAGGGCTTTGTGGTGATATGGAAATTTCTTTGTATCTTTCCCAAGATACAATCTTGAATATATCTCATATATTCTATTTTTCATAAATATCTTCCCACAAAATCTTCCTTTATTTTTTTGCCCTCTTTTTTGAAAAATACCCCAAGAAAAGTCCAAGTCAAAGATTCTTGAATTTATGAGATAATCTTGTATTCCAAGAATACTTATCATTCATAAAATCTTTCCAAGATAAAATCTCCTTCTTTCTTTTCTTGAATTTTTGAAAAAAAAAGAAAAAATTAGGCAATAATTATTTATTTTATTTTAATTACCTTTTCATTAATTGGACTTATATTGGGTTGTCTTTAGGAGAATAAGATTGGACCTCCCAATGAGCTCTGAATTGTCAATATTGAGCCACAATATTATTCAGTCCATTAATATTAATTTACTCCACTATAAAATTAATATTGCATAATCCATCTTAACCCATATTACGATAATATGGCTCCCGGTTATTATTTTCCGTGTTTAAGATTATCTAGTCCATTAATTAATTAAGCCACTTAAAAGCTTTATATTAATTAATATCTTATTCCTTGGAGTAAAGACAGCTCAACATTATTATCCATACCGGAACTTAATCCACTTGCAAGATTTGTATGATAAAACTTCTGAGCCCACCAAGGGGATAAATCAAACAAGACTTTCAATGCACACGTTTTTCTATATTAGATCTTAGCCATTGTCATTTAATTAATAATATTGCCCAAAATACAAAGTATAAAATTGTTCTCTAATTCTAAACCCAACATAGATCAAATCAATAAATATTAATCACACATAATCCTATTTAAGTGATAGAGATTAAGAATCAACAACCACTGAGGTCTAATTCTTCATCCCATAAGTCAGTACGGAAGAATTTATCTGTTGGGGAATGGATTGCCCGGATCTATTAGGGATGAATATTTAAATACAAATTTAATTCTAACAATTATTACTAGCATGAATTAATCCTATATTAATTCAAATAATAATTCAACAACAAATCATTCATACAAATTCGTCACATAAATCCTACGCATGAGGAATTGCCAGGAGTTTACGTGAACTAACCTCTCGGAGTGACAACCGTTGAGAAGATGGATCCCGTTCACACGAACACACCAAAAGACCTTCTCAAGTATTCCCTCGTCCTTGTCCAACAATCCGGTGGTAGTAGGATGCTCGCGAACAATTAACAAAAGGGAAGATAAAATGGGAAAATCTAGTGGATTTCTAATTTTTAACACATAGAATTGTCTTGGGGATGAACCCTATTTATAATTCTAGGGGTGGCTGATTTTTTGCCATGGAATAAGATGGGAAAATCTTTTTCTTGATCTCCAAGAAATTTTGAATATATCTAATATATTCTTTTCTTCATAATTAAAATATTCCACAAAAATCCCACCTCCTTATATTAAGGGGTTTTTGAAAATCATCAATTAAATAGGGAAGAAATAGGATCTTTGACTTTTCTTGAATTTATGGGATAATCTTGTATTCCAAGAATACATATTCCATAAAATCTTTCCAAGAAAATCAAGAAAATCTTTTCTCTCACTTCCTTTAATTATTTTCAAAATTTTATGGAAAAATAGGCAACAATAATTTATTTTATTTTAAACACTTTTTTTCAGTTATTGGACTTTATCTTTGGGCTACTTGAGAGGCCTTTAGGAGAATTAAGATTAGATCTTCCAATGGACCTTGAATTCCCAATATTGAGCCACAATATTATTCAAGTCCATAAATATTAATTAATCTCACTACATAATTAATATTGCACTATCCATCTTAACCCATATACTGTTAATATGACTCCCGGTTATTATTTTCCGTGTTTAAGATTATCCAGTCCATTAATTAATTTAGGCCACTAAAATAGCTTCATATTAATTAACATCTTTTTCCTTGGTCAAGGAACGGCTCAACATTATTATCCATACCGGAAACTAATTCCACTTGCAAGATTTAGTATGATAAAACTTTTGAGTCTCCCAAGGGGACAAATCAAACAAGGCGTACTTGTACACGTTTCTCCGTATTAAATTTTAGCAATCGTCGTGCAACCAATAACATTGCCCAAGATACAAGGTATTGAATCTCACCGATTCTCTTCACATCATAAGTCAAAGCAATGGTTATTGATTCCACACGATCCTATTTAAGGGACGGAGATTAAGAAATAATGAACCACTGAGGTCTAATTCTTCTATATTCAGTACTGAAGAATTTATCCTCTTGTAGGTCCTATTCAGTGCATCATAATGCACTAGTGCAATCTCTTGGTCAAGACAAGCCAATCTGAGCCTTGCATTTCAACCTTTCACGATGGTTTGTTCATTTTCATCTGGGTTGTGAATTCTGTACTTTTAGTTACAAGGGACTGTTAATTTAATCTTCTGTGATCTGGTATCACTAAATTAACTACAATGTAACACATTTTATTTATTGAACTATTATGCAGTAAATATATGTAACATTCAATGATATTTAAAGCATCAATGATAAATAATTTATTTCAACAAATAAGACAGAAATTCAGTCTGGTTATACAAAGTAAAATCATATTTTCCAGTATAACCCCAACATTATCCTCTCTGTAGGTCCGCTTCAGGGCATCACAATGCACAATCTCTTGGTCAAGACAAGACAATCTGAGCTTTGCACCTCAACCTCTACCAATGGAGTGTTCAATTCCATCTAGGTTTTGAAGATGTACTTATTTACAAGGAACTGTTAATGTGATCTTCTATGATCGGGTATCATCACATTAACTACAATGCAATATGTACTAGTATTGAACGGTTTGCAATAAATAAATAACATTCATTCATATTTAAAGCAACAGTGATAAAATTTTTATATTCAGTAAATAAGAGTACATTAGTCTGTTATACAAAGTAAAAGCATACTTTCACGTATAACCTCAACACTTCTGTATTCACCAGATCCATCGACCTTAAAAAAATCACAAATAAGATCTAGATGTCTCAAACTGATACTCTCACCTCTGGAACACTCTCGACGTGAATGGGCCCTGCTCGCAGCATCTTCTAGTTTTGGGGGTGGGGGCAGCCGCCGCGATGGAGGCGTGAAGGTGGTGGTGGTGGAGTCTGGCGACAGTGAAGGTTTAGCATTGATTTCTGGGTGGGGAGGCTGGTGGCGCCGAAACGCGGGCAGGTGGAGGAGGGGGCTTGCCACGGCAATTTCTGGACGGGGGAGGGGGTCGCGACGACAGTTTCTGTGTGGGGATGCGGGTGGCGACGGTCGGTTTCTGGGTGGAGGTAGACGGCGCCACGAGTGTGGAGGTAGGCGGCGCCCTCGCGACGCCGCCGATCTGGTTTAGGGAAGTGTGGTGGCCGCCGCGGTGACGATTTGAGAGAGAAAGGGAGATTGGTGTTATTAGGATTTTTGAATGTGTGGAATGAATTTATTGAGAGAATGGTATTTTAAATTTTTTTTTTAATGTTTTGCACCTAGTAGTAATTTAAATAAAAAGTAGTGCGTATCTAAAATTGAGGTCAAACAAATTTTTGGATCTAAAGGTGATTAATTCTTTATTAAACATACATATTTGATAAAATTACATATGAAATTTATGTTACCCATTTTCTTTCAAAGAACAATAATGGTGTAAAATCGAAGCGAACTTGCATAATTTTCCAAAAAAAAAAAAAAAACGCACATAACACCTAAGTAAACATAAATAAAAAATCAAGTGTGATCTAAGGATTTATTATAATTTGATTATCCTTTAAAAAAAACAAAATATCTATTTATCAAATGTGTCAAGAAGTAACGCAGAATTTATGTGCGTACTTTTATGATTATATTATATCTAACACATGGAGAGTTATACATTTAAATATAAAGGGATGAGGTTTTTTGTGCATACTTTTATCAAACACAAGAAAAATTTATGTATTTAACTAAATACAAGGGGAGTTTCGTAAATTTATGCATATTTTATTGGGGTGTTATATTTTTATTTATAGAACATAAAGTGGAACATAAAATGTGGAAAAGATGATACACAAATTCTCATGTGAAATTTGTTTATAGTATGAAATTGATATAATTATACTTATAAATCGATATCACTATTCTTATAAAGTAATATTAATAACATTTAGTACTATGATCTTAGTTCATAAATGTAATAATATCAATTAATAAATATTGGATTTGATCATATGTCCACAAGTGGACACAAACTTATATGTCCACCGCTTATGTGACATTACATATATGCAAGGTTTTCATCATCATTCAATCTCCATATTTATATGTATTTAATGAGTTTTTTTAATTAATTCAATCTCTACATTTATATGTATTCCATATTTTATCTCATTTAATTAATTAAATTAAATATCTTAAGCTTTATTTTTTTTCTATTAAAATAATTGACATGCGTTTTTTCTTTTCTTAATTTTTTAATTAAAATAATACATTTTGTTCCATTTATTTTTATTATTTTTTACTTTATATTTTTTCTCTATTTTTTTTCAAATATTCCTTTTCATCTTATATTTATTTTTCTTCTTGCGATTTATCTATATATATATATTTTTTTTCACATCGCTAATGAACCCTATTCATCTAAAAATTAATTTTGTAGCCCGATAAACCCTGTACGTCTAAATTTATCTTTACATTAAAAAAAATCGTGTACACTTATATTAATTCTGCAGTCAATCACATACAGATGTTACTGTAAAAAAAAATCAAATATATTATTGATTATAATAATAATTATTAATATTAATTAATTAATTATAAAGAATATCTGAAATCATATTAATTGGTATTCGTTTTGGTCATACTATATACAATCATTGCTGAACAAAATATATAGTTGAAAAATAAAAGTGAAAAAAAAATTAAAAATACAAAAAAACTCATATAAGACGATCTCATATATGAGACGGGGTACATTCTAGTACAAATTGACACTCTACCCTCCTAAAATGTTAAAGCGTCGATACCCAAATTATACCACGTCTCACGTGAGACTTTCTCGCGCAAGGTGCCTCATTTAAAAACATATGAAAAGATAAACCTCAAGAAGAAAAATAAATAGAAGATGAAATGAAATATTTAAAAAAATAAGTAAAATAAAAATTAATAAAAATAAATAGGATAAAATATAGTATTATTTTAATTAAAAATGGAGTATTTAAAAAAAACGTAGGTCAATTACTTTGGAATATATATTTGATCTAACATAGAAAAAAAACTAAGATTTAAGATAATTAATCTAATTAATGAAATAGGATAAATATGAAATAAAAATAAATATAGAGATTGAATTAATTAAAAAAATTAATTAATTAATGATAGACACATTGTATATATGGAGCGCCACATAAATAGTAGGTATATAAATTTGTGTCCTCTGCACGCATATAATTAAATATAACAATGGTATAAATTACATAATATAAAAAACTTTCGTTCCAAACTTACTCTCATTCTATTTCTGTTGCCCGTTAATTTCTGTAAACTTTCATGTAGTTTCATTCACAAACAGATACTGTTCGACTGTTGTATGCTTGTAGCTCTTTATCTGTTGGATTTAAATGCTTATACCTTATAGTTTGCGATTGATTGCTTTTACCTTTTCAACCTAAAATCTAAGAAACTCTGTTCCAAGGGCTTTTCTGGGAAAATGGAGAACACTGTTCAAATCGTTGTTGAAACAGCAATTTGGGTAAGGCCGTGATTAATGGAATGTGATTTTCTTAGGTTATGAGAAAAGATGATGCATGCTTAATGTATCTGCTTGTACTTCTGTAATTGAAATTTTTTGTATGGATTGGATGTGTTAATGATGCTCCCCAATTTTTTCCCCAAATTGATTGAGAAATTACTTGATCATCTGCAAGCTGGGTCAAGATGGTGTTCTTTTTTACAAATTTAAAAAGCCTTTCGCCCAAAAATATAGTTTGATTTAGTGCTTGTATTCTATGTTGCTTGAGGTAGTATAAGATTATTTTGAAATTTGTTTGCTTAAGCAATCTTTGTTGGGATTTTTTTGTAGAGAAAGTTTTATGCTGAATTTGGAATGTTTTTGTGTAAATGCAGCCATAATGTGGAAAGTTGCAAAATAGTTGGTCATCCATCTCTTTAGATTAAAAGGTAAGCTTACTTAGAGGTGACTGTCATACATCAGCAATCAAGATTCATCTCAAATTATGTAATTAGTTGGTTTTTTACTTAATAAAGTGAAGATGCATCTTATGCCTTTGATGCCATTCTGCTCACTCGATGCTTGTCTTATCACTATCATCTGTCTAACCATACATGAACCCATGACCTCACGGCATAGATAGTGATGCTTTAACCGCTTGAGCTATTTCACTTTGTCATAATCCTAAACCATTGATAGCAGCTTCATCTTTATGTTTTTTTAATTGACATTGTGTACTTATGTGGCCTCTCAACGATTGCAATATCCGGTCGTGAGTTTGGGTCGTGGGTCAGTACAGCCCGTAAAGAAAAGATGTTGGCCTTATGACTAGGTAATCTCCTTATAATGTGCAGGGTAAAATAGTATTTTTCGTCGTTATACACATTGCAGTTTTGACTAATTGTTTTTTTACCCAACTATTCATGTGATGAAAAATATTAGTTGTGTATTGAAAAAGTACTACTATTCAACCTACAAACTAATATTTTTATTTTATATTGGTTAATACTCCTCATTATATATTTCGGTGAATTTCGTGAATGAGTCAAAATTGTACCAGTTGCACGGTATCGAAGTTTTTGCCAATCAAATATGTGTATTGAGACCATTTTGAGTACTTTTAGCTGCATAATGTTGTGTCACAACTATTCTAAATTGGAAATAAAAATCCATACAAGCCTAACCCCACCACTTATAAGTCATCTCACATTGAGTTAAAGTGGAGAAATATCTCCCACTCAGACTCTGCTTGGCCATATATACAGCACAAACAGTAAGAAGCACAACTATAACTTCAACATCAAAATAACATACATGGCTACTTCACATACAAATGGAAACAATACCTCTTTCTCCGAAGACGGAGAACCACCACCACCTGCCACTGCCGCCCACAACAAAGGCGGCTGGACCACCGCTCCCTTCATCATAGGTCTCTCCTCTCTATTTTCCACACACACACACACACACACATATATATATATATATGATTGTAAATATTAATTTGTTGGATTCTGTTTTGAATTGGAAACAGCAACTATGTTCTGGTTGACGCTCGCAGCAGGCGGCTGGTTGAATAACCTAATAGTATTCTTGATCAACGAATTCAACATAAAAAACATCAATGCTGCTAAAATCAACAGTGTCATCTGTGGCTGCGCCAATTTTTTCCCTCTCGTAGGAGCCATTGTTGCTGATTCTGTTCTCGGCTGTTACTCCGTCATTTGGATTTCTTCTCTCATCTCTCTCCTGGTAAATAAAATCTACGTAAATACTTATATTCACCAGTTGCACAGTGAAAAACTCAAGTGCATTTTGAATGGTATTAGTTGCTTTACTAAAAGGTATTAGTTGCTTTCACTGAACAGTATTACCATATTTTGATGCAGGGGTTGATACTTCTGGTGCTTACTGTGATAGTAGATGGCTTGAGGCCCCCTCCATGTGAACCAGGCTCGAAATTCTGCACACTTCCATCACAATTTCAATATATAATATTATATTCAGCTTTGGGTCTGGTTTGCATAGGAGTAGGGGGCACAAGATTCACTCTAGCAACAATGGGAGCCCAGCAGTTCACTAAACTCAACCACCAATCTTCTTATTTCAATTGGTATTTCTGCAGCTTGTATACTGCTTCTTTTATAGCAATCACAGGCATTGTGTATGTTGAAGATAGCTTGAGCTGGGGTTGGGGGTTCGAATATGCATAGCGGCTAATGCTCTGGGACTAGCCCTGTTCTTGATTGGGACTCGCTTCTATAATCGCGATAAGCCAGAGACGAGCCCGTTTACGAGCTTGCTGTGTGTGGTTGTTGCTAGTGTTAGGAAAAGGAAGGCAGTGATTTCTTCAGGAAGTGCAGTTTATTACTATGGAGAGAAAAGAGTTATTGCAGAGAGACCCACAAAGAGATTCAGGTAAAATAAATTAATTTGTTTTTTTTTTAATATTAAATTTAGTTGTTGTGTTCTTAACTCTTAAGTCATCTCATTACTTGTATCACCATACTGCTGCATGCTTTGCTTGTAATACTGTGATAGTTTTGCTCTGCAACAGAACAATTACTTGAACTTTAAGCATCTAAAAATTTATCTACTTTATTGTAATTTTATATTTACAAGAGGTCAAAAGGCAAAGGCATGTCTTTCTTAATATAGTACAAGTTGATCTTAACAGCTTAAAAGAATCTTGCTACTTTTGGAAACAGCAAAGAGAAGAAAATACATGCAGTGAAAGAATAAACAAAATATTTTAGAAAAAAACAGTTTTTATGTCCTGAAATCTGGTAGGCATTTGTTTTACAATATCCTCAAGTCCATCTTCTAGTCAAATCTTAAGCATTTAAATTTTGCAAGTAATTCGATATCCATTCTTATTTGTTGAATTAATAAATTTGCGATGATATTAAAATTATCATTATTTTTGTGGCTATTTAAAGGATTTGTCTTTAGATGCACATTAATTAATTAGACTGGTGGTCCATTGAGTCTGATACATATTTTAATAACATAAAAAAAGTTTAATTGCGTTCAAATAAGCCGGTTGTATCAAATGAGTAGGTCTCATGTAAACTAGGTTTGCATGAGCTCTTTGTTTCAAAATAATACTGTTTAATATACTAAGTGATACTGTTAAATGTACTAACTATCACGTTTATAAAAAATACTTGACTTTATATGTCATTCTTCTAAATTTTTACTAAACCATGATATTTTGCATGTTGAACAGCATTACTTTGTATACTAAATAGTAGTTTATCAAATAACTTTTTTTGTGGAGCAAGTTCATGTAGTTTCTGAACTTTCGGCACAGGTCTCTAAATCGTGCAGCACTCAAAACTGAAGGTGACATCCAATCAGACGGCACAATCACTAGTCCCTGGAAAATCTGCACCGTCCAACAAGTGGAAGACCTGAAATCTCTCATCAGAATCCTCCCCCTCTGGTCCTCCAGCATCTTCTTAGGCACTCCCATCGGCGTCCAGCTCAGCCTCACCGTTCTCCAGGCCCTAACCACCAACTGCCGTCTCCACCATCATTTTCAGTTCCCGGCCGGCTCCATCATTGTCTTCTCATTCATCTCCACCGTGATCGGCGTAGCCCTGATCGACCACTGTCTCTGGCCCCTGTGGAAGAAGCTCTCCGGCAAGGCCCCGACTCCTTTGCAACAAATAGGCGTCGGCCACGTGTTGACCGTCGCCAGCATGGCGGTTTCCGCCCTGGTCGAGTCAAAAAGGCGGAGCGCCCAACACCAGATCTCGGTGGCGTTGTTGGTGCCTCAAATGGTGGTGGTGGGGCTCGGGGAGGCGTTTCATTTTCCGGGGCAAGTGGGGTTGTACTATCGGGAGTTTCCGTCTTCTTTGAAGAGCCTTGCTACTGCAATGGTGGCTATGTTGATTGGTGTGGCGTTTTATTTGAGTAGTGGTGTGATTGGTTTTATGAAAAGGGTTACCGATTGGTTGCCGGATGATATTAATGATGGGAGGGTGGATTATGTGTATTGGGTGATGGTGGTGATTGGGGTGATCAACTTTGGATATTTTCTTGTTATTTCTTGGTTGTATAAGTATAGGAATGTGGAAGTTATGAAGGAAGATCTAAGTGGGTGATCAACGTTATGTGTTTTGTGGGGTTGATAGTTGATATGACTAAGAGCTTTATGGATGGATAAATTTGAGCATTGTCTTGGCTAATAAAGTTGGATACGATGGTAATTTAGTTGAATTACATCATTTTAGTAAAAAATAGGAGTTTTATCAATTCGAAAAATTTGAAGATGGTAAAACTATCAATTTAATAAAAAAGATTTTTCTATCGATTCAAAAGCCAAGATAGAAAACTATCAATCCAGGGCCTGAAAGATAGAAACTATCAATTCGAGACTTATAAAATTTAAGACTATGTTTGGCACTAAAACCCTAAACCCTGAACACTAAACCTTAAACCCTAAACGATGAACCCTAAACCTTGAACCATGAACCCTAAACCCCCTGAACCGTAAACCTTGAATCGTAAACTCTAAAAATGAAAAAAAATAAGAACATAAAACAAGGATATGAAATATAAGTGTCAAACAAGGCCTTAAAATGTGTGAGCCTCAAATTGATAGTTTTTATTTTTCACTCCCTGGATCGATAGTTTTTAATCTTCCAGACCTTGAATTGATAGAAAAAATCTTTTAGGCCTTAAATTGATAATTTTATCATCTTTCAGGTCCTAAATTGATATTTTTCCTAAAAAATAATAATGAAAAACATTACAGATAATGAGATAAAGCAGGTGATATATACTATGGGGGATAAATTCGCGTAGGATGATATATTATTTGGAATTTTGGATACATCTCATATTTATTGTATGGGATCTAAAAGTAAAATAACTCGTGATACGTATCTACATATATCAAAGGGTATGCAAGTGCATACTCTCCTTTTTTACAAATAATTCTTGCTTCCATTATTGGTAGTATTATGTAATATTAGTAATTGAATCCGTGCAACGGCTACGATTACATAATTAATTTGTATCATTTTTTTATAAGTATCCATATTAAGTATTTTTTTTATTATAAGGAGACGATATTTTTTTTATTGATAATATTTTTTTAATAAAGAAAGTATTAATCTCTTGAAAAATTTAAAGTTAATATAAAATGAAAATATTGATTGTTATTGGAAAATCATATAAAATTTTATGTTGGTAGTGAAGCATGATAAAAGAAATAAATTCTTATTCAATTAATTTTTCTCAATCTTGATTTTGGTCATCCTCTTTAATTTAAACTTTTTATATTAGTTGTGAAAATTAGAGATAAATTTTTCTGTCGCACAAATTTTAATAGATCATAAGAAGTCCATCCTCCGTCCTGATTTTGATTGGCCACTTTACATAAATAGCCGTACTAATTTTATTTGGTCATTTTCTAATAAGGTAATAAAGTAACTTTCAATACTATTTAATACTATTATTTCTCTCCACCAAAACCACTTTACACCATTTAATACTATTATTTTCCTCTACTAAACCCATTTTACTCACTTTAAACCATTTAATACTATTATCTCTCATTTTTTCTTAATCTCCGTGTCTATAGCATTTGGCCAATCAATATTAGAACGGAGGGAGTATATAAAAGAAGAGAGTGTAATAATACTTATAAAATTGAAATTCATGAAACTTAGAATTTAACATATAAGGTTGAGATTCTTTAAAAAGAAAAAAAAATGGATGTAGGGTTGAGATTAAATTTAAAATGATGTGGAAATATTTTACATATTTTTTTCTAAGATTTTTCTCCATCCATTATAATTTGTTAGACAAAAACTTATATAGACCTAACTTATGCTATGCATCTTGTTTTTAATTCATGACATTTGACCCTACCCAGAGTATAATACGGGTCAAGTTTAATAGTTAATCTAAATGTATTAAAAATGAGTGAAACTGATCGAATAACCCAAGTTCATAGCATAGATCTGGTTCATGTGAGACCAACTCAATTTGTTAATATTTATTCCATACATATTTATTTAAAAAAAAAATCCAATCTATTATAATTTATTAATATTTATTCAAAAGTTTTGTTTTCCAACACTAAAATTTGTGGAAATATACTATATATTTTTTGCAAAGATTTTTTTTCAATCCATTAAAATGTGTTAGTATTTGTTACAAAAAAAATATTTTTCAATTTGGCAATAATTTTGGTAAGAAAATTCAATATAGGAATTAAAATGCTAATTCTGGTCAATCTTACCTCCCACATGGGATAGGCATATCCATTCATATAGGAATTAAACATATTTTATATCGGGCTGAAAATGTATCATGAACCATCATTTCACAAACCAAACAATTAATTATGTAGCATTAAAATACTATTCACAACCTATCATTGTTAATCCCGCAAACCAAACAGACACATGCCACAAGAACTCATTAAACAAAAAGAGAAAGACTTATGTGAAATATTGCACACTAGTGTTATGTGCAATACAACAAAAGAAGGCAAAAAAGGACTAAATTTCGCGGGTCAGGGGTCGGGGCGGGTCGGGCGCGGGCAGGGTGGGCAAGTTGTGGATTGGGCGAACAAGGTGGATATATATTAATAGATGCATGTCATTATTGATTGTGTGTTGTAGTCCAGTGGTTTAGGTCTGCTCTTAATGTGTTTAGTTGCAGGTTCGATTCCTACTGAACACATAATTTTTTTTTCTAAAATTTTTAGTGTGTTACTATATCTATATATGAGTGTTACTACATTATTATATTGAAAAATATTTTTTTTTGTCAAATTTTTGTTTGTTACTATATTCATAACGTAACATGGGTTACATGGTAATACATTATTGTTCATATGGTAACACATAAGTATTCACATAGTATTACTACGATATATGAACAATGTTACATATTACTAAAAAAACATGTGTTACCACATGAACAAAAAGTGTTACCACATGAAAGAAAAATGTGTTACCACATGAAAAAAAACGTGTTACCACATGAATAAAACCAGTACAAGCGCGAAAATAAATTCCCAGTAAAAAATTACAGATTTAAAGAACAACTTGATGTGTTACTACATGAAATAAAAGAGTGTTACCATATGAGAAAAAGTGTTACTACATGACAAAAACCAGTACAGACGCGAAAAAAAACATCAGTCCAAAATTACAGATTTGTAGAACAGCGTGAAAAGAGTGCAGAAGGATCTGAATTTCATCACACACTCTCATCCAAATGATCGGAGCGAAAAAGAAAATTAGGGCACGAACAAAGAAGAAGAAAGTCCATGAGATCCACTAGAAAAGAAGAGGAATAAGAGAAATCTAAAAATTGGAGATCCGCTAGAAGAGAAGAGGAATAAGAGAAATCTGGAAATCAAACCGCGTCGGCTGTGCGAGGAAGAAGATGAAGAAGTCCATTGGCCCACCAATAATTTGTCCTAACCCGTGTTCATCTGACCGCAGAAAAAAAAAAGTCCAATTGCACATATCACTTATATACAATATTGCATACAAGTTTTTGTCAAACAAAAATATCCAATTTGATATTTAGAAGGCAGGGAAATAATTTAAAAGAGTGCAATGGCCATATCCATCCATTATCCATATGTATGTATGGTGAAGCATAAGCATAGCAATAGCATCAAAATTCAATACTAGAAAATAGTAGGCAATTACTATCCCTCCCTTTTGCACAGCACACTCTCTCAAGCAAATCTGCAAATAATGTCAAAAAGGCGGTGAAAATTAGCTAATATTTAGTTAGTAATGAAATTGTATATAGGTAGCATTGAGTAATGAATATGGATGTTAAAATCATGAAGATTCAAATCCAAACAAGCTGTTACAACAATGCAGCAGGGCAGCAAATTCAGATTTGATCGTGCTATTGTTGATTTCAGAAGCAAGACTTTGATTCAGAATAAGACTTGCATTTGCAAAAAAAGAACGCACACCACATGTTTGAGAAATTGCACACACACAGAAATTGGAAAACTGGAATGGAGAGGAGGAACACAAGAATTACAAGCTTCGGTCGAACTGATTGCGAGTATCTTCACTAAGAATCAAGATGAGTACAGATTACAATCAACATCAGAAATCCAAAAGGTATCCACTAATTCACTCAATCCCAGAATTTGATAAATCGAATATTTTTGTAATTCTCAATTTGTGTGTAGTCTGTTGGTTGACTAGGAATTCTGTGAATATGCTGATGCTCATCTATAACTTCTTGGATAACTAACTTTTGTGAATCTTGAGCTCAACTGGTAAATATCAGTTGCAGTATCAGTTGATCCCGGTTTATTATGTAGTTCAGATTAGTTAGGCATTGTTTGGCTAGGCATGTAGCAATTCATCATTGAATCCTTACAGCTATTAACTTTAATTCGAGGTGTTGTGTTCTTATTTGAAGTAGGAGTTGTCAAAGATGAGGGGGTTTGCAATCCATGGTCCCAAACTACAGATAGTTCTATGTGGCATTTTCCCTACAACAAACACAGAATCATCATATAAATACCACTCCTTGTCGTGCTAACTCGGAAAGGGAAACGTGGTAGGGTGTGGATTTTCCTAGATAGCTAATTATCTAATTGCTAGTTAGGTGTGAGATCTTACCTGTAGCCTGTATGATCGCCGATGATGACCCTGAGCTCGTCATTTCCCATGTCCCGTTGTTCTTGTTTAATTCTTTCAGCAGACTCCACCACTGATTTTTGACGACCCCATTTCACCTCAATCAAACCAAGTGTTGTTATTTCACCGATTTCACTAGGAATCTCTCGCAGATTCTTGCAGTCAGCCAAGATCAATTGTTGAAGTTTTGGGAAGTGCTCGTTGGAGGCGACATTCCATTCAGTGAGAAAGTATAAACCGTCCAAATGCAAGAACCTCAGCTTCTGGAATTCATCATCTCTTGTATCCCATCTTTTTCCCTCAACAGCATCTCTACCTAACTTCAGAACCTCGAGATTTTGCAATCTCCCAACTTTTGACATCGTCTCCCAAGGCAACTCTGTTGAATGAAGTGTCAACTTTCTAAGGTTTGGGGGGAATTCAAAATCCTCTTTCATCAACATTCCAGATAAGGAGAGTGAGCCGAGTTGAGTGAGGAAGCAGAGATCAAAATGTGGATGTGCCCTCTTCTCTATTCCTTTCTGGTCATATATACATTTGAGTTTGCGAAGATGGGGCGAACATTTTAACAACTCTTCATCCTTCAACTTTTAATGGTAACACTTGAAAGATACTCGAGATTGTTGGTTTGGTATCTCAAGTTTTTAATTTCCCAATCATCACCATACTCTGCCGATTGCGCACGAAAGTATCTCAACTTCTTCATTTTCACAATTGTTGGGGGTAGATATACTGTCTCCAGCATCTCGACACGTAGGTATTCTAGATTTACAAGTTTGTCTATCCATGTGGGCGAAATATGGATAACCAAGAATCTCAAGTTAACTAGATACTCAATTCCAAATGTAAGCCTTTTTTTAAAGCTGATAACATTCTTGAAATGCAAGACTCTCAATAATCTCATGTCCCCAACATAGAATGATGAAGCATGATGATCGCCAACAAAAGAGCGAACACATTGGCAATAGCTCAAAGTCACAGTCTCTCCAAATGCTCATATGCGATGGCCTTTCTCATAAATATTGTGCGGGTAACTGAAACAAAAAAAAAAAACCAGAGACAATCGTAACTATATATGAATGTCCAACACAAATTCAAAGTGCTACTTATATATGGTATGTACAACTTACTCGTTGTTCAGGTGTTTCAGGAAGCTTTCTTCTTTAGATTTTTTCAAGCACAAGTCACGCAATAAATCATGAACAACACAACTTTTGGCTCCTCTCCCATCTATTCTTCTTTTGGCAATCATTACCAAACTTTTATCAATTAGCTCCATCAAATATTCTCCTGCTATATTTTCTGCACTCTTGTCTTTTTCTTTACGAATGAATCCTTCTGCGACCCACAATCTCTTCAAGTTTCCAACAGAGATTGTCTCATCTTCCTCTAATTCGCCAACATAAAGAAAGCACGGCTTCAAATGGTCTGGTAAGTGCTTGTAACTCATTTCCAAAATTTTCATCATTGAATTGTCTTTCTCATCAATATACGAGGCTAGCCTTCCTCCCACTTCATCCCATGTACTTTCTTCCCCATCCGCAGTTGAAAGAATGTCTGCAATAACAATTACCGTAAGAGGTAGTCCGCAACATCTTGCAGCAATTTTCTTTCCAATCCCCTGCAGCTTAGGAGGGCAGGTTTGATTGCCAAATGCCTTCTTCTTTAATAGCTCCCAACATTGCTCATCCAACAAAAATGGCAGCTCATGTATTATACTATTAGGTGGAGCCACATATCTATTCCTACTAGTGAGCAAAATCCTGCTCCCATTTCCATCATCTGGAAAACATCTAAGCAATTCATCTAATACATTTGAATCCCATATATCATCTAATACAATGAGGTATCTTCTTCCCATCAAAGTTTTGTGAATGTATTCTACTAAGATTATTTCTTCCATATCAAAGATGATGTCTTTGCCTAGCTCTCTATTTATATGAATCAAAATGTTTGCCAGAATACTCTGTCTCTTATATGTTTGTGAAACTACACACCATGAGAGTTTCTCAAACGTATTATTGATCAAGGGATGATTGTACAATTTATTGGCTAAAGTGGTCTTACCGAGTCCAGGCATCCCCATGATTGAAATAATTTGCAGGCCCTCATTTCCTGGACCTCCAACCAGCTGATCCAAAATGTCTGTTGTTTTTTCTTCAAAACCAATTGTTACTTCATTGACCTCAGTATTTCTCTTATCATTTAATGCCAGCTCTGCATTGAAATACTCTGCCACTTTTAAGCCTCCAAATTGATATTTATGTGTAATCCGTTGGAGCTCCGTTCTCATAGGCTCAATCCTGTGGCTGAGGTCAGCGAGCCTATTGACGACGTACCAGAGAGGCGCACCTTTGGCAAAAAACGAGGTTATAAGATATTCAACTTGATACGCAATACCTCCAATGCGCATTAGAGGTTCCTTTACTTCTCCGATTTCCGAAGGTTGTGGCGATCTCATATCTTTGATTGAAGAATGCGAAAGCAATAGCTCCTGATGGAAAAGGCTGACTTGATCCTTAATATCAGCAATGCAATCATCCTCCCGTTTCAACAGTTCCTCCAGATCATCAACTAGAGAATAGACAATGAAGATAGAGTCAACAACAGAAGTCGTTGGAGTTTCATAAGCTGATGGTATGCTGACAGATGACTGAAGACTTGCTTTCAAGACGTTGGTGTGCCTTAAAAAATCAGCAAGGCCCTCGTCCGTTCTCTTAGTCGCTCGATGATCATCTGAGAAAAACAAATAATGGACTATACTTCCAGCTTGGTTTGCGACTGCTTCAATTTCTGGCAACACATTCTGGAATTCAGCATTATGCTCATGGCTGTCCCCGAGAATGGTTACAAGAAATCTGAGCTCCTTTTCAAGATTGTCGATCCAATCATGAAGTGGATCAACAATCAAACCTGTTTTGTGGTACAGTAATTGAAGAAGGAGACCGGGAAAAGACTCAATGAGCTGAGACTTGCTAATCCAGTTTTCGGTTGAACGAAACTTGTTCAACCTCGGCACCACTAACAACTCCCTAAGTTCTTGTTTGAAAGAATTCAATATCTGGGGATTCCAATACTGACCAGTAAGGAGGAATTTTGCAGAAGGAAATTCAGGGAAGTGGCAGATCATGAAAAGGTTTGAGAAGTAGCCTCCAACTATTGAAATAGATTTCCACCTCTTCCCTCGAGTTATCTGTTCAAAAAGGTTTAACATGATGTATGATTCAGATGATGACATTGTGTTGAGGGAAATTAAATAAATGGATTATTCCCGACCCTCTCTACAAAGCTCGAGCTTTTAGATGAGACGGAATTCTCTCATGGTATCAGAGCTTAGGCTCGCCCAGATCCTGGGTTCAATTCCTGTGGACGCGCTCCACCCATTTAAATTGTCCACTCGTTGGGCCTCCTCCCCAGAGAGTGGAGGCAATGATTCGGCCCACGAGTGAGGGGGAGTGTTGAGGGAAATTAAATAAATGGATTATTCCCGACCCTCTCTACAAGTTCGGACTTTTAGATGAGACGGAATTCTCTCACATTGGTTCTGGGATTGTGATGAATCAGAAGAAGAGATTATTGAGAAAGGAGTGTCGTTAGAGGTTGCACACCAAAATCATAAGAAGAGTTAACAATTATCAGCGGAAACCACGCTGGGGGGCAATCACTCTCACATAAGGTGATTAGGCAAGGATACTTTTGGCCCACTTTACGAGCTGATGCACTCGTGTTTGCAAGACGATGTCACAAGTGCCAAATCCATGCTCCTTCGATCAAAGTCACTCCGGAGGAACTTTCCAGCATTCTCAGCCCCTGGCCATTTGCGAAGTGTGGGATAGATATCATTGGGCCACTTCCTACAGCCCCGGGCTCAGTCAAGTACGCTTTAGTGGCGGTGGATTACTTCACAAAATGGGCCGAGGCCGAAACTTTGGCAAACATAGATCAAGATCACGTCATTAAATTTATATGGCGGAACATTATTTTCAGATTTGGCCTACCCCAAGCAATCATATCAAATAATGGGAAACAATTTGATGGGTTCAAGGTCGACAGCTTTTTTCAGGAAATGGAAAATCACTAAGTCACGGAGGATAACTTGGCCTTGTTCCTGCGTAACGCACCGGAGCAATGGTATGTTGAAACCCCGCTTGTATAGCTCACCATTGACCAGGGTATACCTGGCTGATCGGAGTTGTAGTTGCTTCGCCTGAAGTCGATCCACTGGTAATGTCTCAGACATCAAGTAATCGATGATAGGAGTCATCCAGCTCGAAGGGTGGGCATCGAGTGTAACGACCGTGGTGTTTTTAGTGGAAGGGTAGGGGAGCATAGTGAGGGTGACATCCTTCATCTCTGCCGCCCCTCCGAAGTCGCAAGGCGTGCTAATGCATCGGCTCGCGAATTCGCGTCTCTTTGGACCAACTTGATGTGAATTTGATCAAACTTCAGGCACAGAGTTTTGACGACCTCTTGGTAAGCTGACATCCTGTCATCCCTAGCTTCGTATTCTCCCGATACCTGGAATGCTACGAGCTGAGAATCGGTAAATACTTGGAGCCTTTTTATACCCATGGCTATGACCATTTCCAGGCCGCTAATGAGCGCCTCATATTCTACTTCGTTGTTGGTAGCATGAAATTTGAAAGTGATGGCGTTCTAAAAAGACGTGCCATCTGGGCTAATCGATTACCACGCTTTGCCGATTTGTTGGCCGTTCTTGGAACCATCCACGATAACTCTCTCAAAAGCGGGCGGTGTTGCCGCTATCTCCGATGGGAAGGTAAGTTCGACAAAAATTCGCCTAACGAGAGCTTTAATCGCTTGGTCGTGGTGCGTATGTTACATCATACTGCCCGACTTCAATTGCCCACTTGAGACACCGCCCTGTTGTATCAGGTCGATGGAGTATGTTAAAGAAAAAGCGAAGAGGTGAGAACCGACCTGATGATCTAAAAAATACGGCCTTAATTTTTGCACGCTCATGACTAGGGCGTAGGCTAATTTCTCCATATGGGGATATTGTTGCTCTGTATCGCTCAATGTTTGACTTACGAAGTAAATGGGAAGATGATCCTGACCTTCCGCTCGCACGAGTACCGCGCTCAGAGTAGTTTCCGAAGCCGCCAAATATAGAAAAAGTTTTTTCTCCAGGGACTAGTTTAGGTAGTATTCTGACATTGGCCAGGTAACTCTTGGATCTCGTCGAGCGCTTCCTGGCTCTCCGTGGTCCATTTGAACTTTGATTTCCTCCGGATTGTGTCGAACATTGGCTTACATTTATCCCCCATCCTGGAGATGAACCTGTTCAAAGCAGCTAGGCATCCGGTTAATTTTTGGACCTCCTTGACTGTTCTTGGTGCTCCCATGTCTAGGATAGCTTGTATTTTGGCAGGATTCACCTCTATCCCCCGCTTGCTAACCAGATGACCCAAGAATTTGCTTAACTCGACTCCGAAGTTGCATTTCTTCGGATTTAGCCTCATGTTGTACCTTCTAAGGATCTCGAAGGTCTGGGCAAGGTGCATCAGATGATCTTCCTTCTGTAAACTTCTTACGACGATGTCGTCCACGTATACCTCCACTGTCTTTCCGATATGCTCGGCGAACATGTGGTTGACTAGTCTCTGATATGTGGCTCTAGCATTTTTCAAGCCGAAAGGCATCCTTTTCCAGCAATACATGTTCTTTTCGGTCAGGAAGGACGTGTGTTGGTGGTCAGGTTCATGCATGGCTATATGATGGTATCCTGCGAAAGCATCCATGAAAGACATCATTTCATGCCCCACTGTGTTGTCTCGATCAAATGATCGATTTGCGGCATTGGAAAGAAATCTTTCGGGCAAGCCTCATTGAGGTCGGTGAAGTCGATGCACAGGCGCCATGTCCCATTTGACTTCTTCACGAGTACAGCATTGGCTACCCATCGCGGTTGTTCGGCTTGCATGATTAGATCATTATCCAGTAACTTTTTAACTTCCTCCGCAAGGGCAACATACTTCTCCGGGCCGAACTTCCTCCTTTTCTGAGCTATAGGTCGCCGCGTTGGATCAATGTGAAGACGGTGAGACGCTACCTGAGGATGGATTCCGACCATGTCCTTGTGTGACCAAGCGAAAACGTCCAGGTTGTTCTTCAAGAATCGATCACCTCGGTCCTTAGACCGCTGGGTATTTTTGATCCAATAATCACTTCCAGCTCAGGCCGAGTTGGATCTACTTGAATTCTTTCGAGCTCCTCTCCGGGTATCGCTCTGGGCCCTTCCACTCTTAGATCATCTATTTCAGCTTCAAGTATGAATTCCTCTGGTTCGGGACCCAACCTAGGATCGATATCTTCGTGCTTTCTCTTGTTTGTCTTTTCATTGGTTAATTCATTGTTTAGCATCATTACTTGATGGCCAGGTGCATGTATTGAATTAAAATAAGACGGAGAGTAAAGCAAACATCCTCTAACATCCACTTGGTGCCAACAATCCCACCCTTAGTGAGGAATTTTACACAAAAGTAATATGTGGAGGACGCAGCCTCAAATTCGTGTTCAAACGGCCTCCCGAGGAAACCATTGTAGGTGTTCGGGAGGTCGATTACAAGGAAATCTAAAAGCCTAGTGTTCCTAATGTTTTCATCTATAGTGGACACCAGCTCCACAGATAGACGAATCATACCCAGAGGTTTGACAGTCGCGTTCCCAAAGCCTTTCACCGTGTGGTCTCATGGGGTGATATACGCCTTCATGTCGCCGAGTTGGTCCAAGGTCTTTTTGAATAGAATGTTGCAAAAACCCCACCATCGACCCGAAGAATCGACCTGCGGTGGTCCCCATGATGTTGGCTTTGATGACAAAAGCGAATCGATGTTGGGGTATACGATCCCGCCTTATCGACCTCCCGAACTCGATCTTGTGAGCCTTTTTCGGTGGCAAATAAGATGGGCAAAACCATTTTCCGGCGTTCTCCATTTCCCACGATCTCGCCTTCATTAAATCGTTTTTTTTTGAGGTTTTAGAGGCCCCCTATTGTGGCGAGGGGCGAAATGGTGTGGATTACGCGTCCTTCCGCACCTTCGGGCATTGGAGGCACATGTAGCTCGCCTCGGGCTCTTCCGTGGATGGGATCTCCCCGGGCTTGTTCTCCCTGACGAGGTGGATGATCTTGAGGTTGGCCCTGCCCGTCACGACCATTGGCGCGAGGGTTCGTGACAAATTCGTTCAGGTGCCCATCTTCGTAAAGCTTCAACAGCTGCTTCAAGAGATCCCTGCATCCACTGGTGTAATGCCCCTTCTGTGCATGATAGTGGCAGATTTTGTTGGGGTTCTGCTTGCTTTTGTCCTTGATGGGGCGGGGAGCATGCAACATGTCCCTCCCTTGGATTTGGGTATATATATGCCCGGGTGTCATACCTAATGCCTCTTGGATTTGGGTATATATATGCCCGGGTGTCATACCTAATGCCTCCATCAGCTTTCACGGAATGGACTCTTCAAATGGCTTAAAGTTGTCGGGTGCCTTGTCTTGAGCCCCGGTTTTCTTGGAGTTCTTCTTGGGTTCTGCGACTTCTTTTGTCTCCGAGAGTCGGGACTCTAATAACTCCATGGTGTGGATGAGATCGCTATAAGCTTCCCAAAGTCGGCATAAATTTGGAAGGGTAATCTCTGATCATCTGCCGCGGAGCTTGGTCCCTTCTTGAGGCGGAGAGCGGCTCCCGGCAACTTAACCATCCCCTATGGGATCACCCTCAATGATAAGCCGGTCGATCCTTTTGACATAAGAACGATCTGACTCGTTTTCCTCTTGGCGGGTGTTCATGAGTTCTTTCCCTGATTCTTTGGTCGGGCGCTTAGCGGTATAATGACTTCGAGAACAATCGGGCGGTGTTCAAAAGATTCCACCGAAAGCGGTAAGGAAGTGTACCACGTGGGGCTGGTCGCTCGATGTCGGGGAAAACAACCTACACTTTATCGCGTCAAGCGCCCCATCGAGCCATGTCTGGTTGTATTTGGTCACATGGACTTTGGGATCCATACTCCCGTTGTAGCGATCTAGAGCCGCTATGCTGATTTTCCTCTGGGTAGGGGCCAGAGTAACTATCGGCCCCAATGGAGTGTCTGGGATGGTGAGGCCATCGTCTGCTTTCGTGGAACCACCCTGGTCTCCGACCCTTTCCAACAATTGTTGGACAGTCATCGCCAGTGCGGCGACCTGCGCATCGCATGGGTTGTTAATCGCGTTCATCACGTGCCCCTGGCTCTGGTTGATTGCAGAGGCGCCAGGAATACCACCATGGTGCATGTTCAGGGGCCATTATCAGGTCCTGCTCCACTTGTTCCGCGCGGCGTGGATGGGAATGGGCCTTGTCACCATCTTCCGCCGGAGCTTTTCGGGCCGTCTGGCTTCCGAGGCGGGTGAACACATTGTTCGACGCCGCTGGTCTTTCCAGAGTCCGATTAGTCTGGATGATGGCATGTTTGGCAGCATTGTAGGCTAATTGACCCGTGGATCGCCCCTTTTCGATCATGGGGCCTTTACCCCAGCATTGTGAACAGTCTTCTTGGCCAAAGGCTGATACCCCTCGCCCTCCATGAACAGGCGCTTCTTGTTGAGGACAACAATGACCGCCTTGGCATCCACGGGAGTCTGAACCGGTTCCACCAGTCGGGCGAGCCAGCCGGAGCTGCCCGATGGGTGCGGTGGGAACTCTGTGATGCTTCAATGCCATCACGTGCGTCCACTTCATTGGGTAGGGGATTGTTTCCTTGGTTGGCCGCCATTGCCATTTCTTTCGAAAGATGGGCTTTTCTAGAACTGGATTAGTTCCTCAAGAAAATGAATTAAATCGTTCCCACGGACGGCGCCAATTGTTGTAACTAGCTAAATCAACCTAGTTTAACAATGAATTTAATCAAGTAAAATAGCTAAAAACGATAAAAAATAATAAAGGTTAACACGCAAATTGGTGACCCGGTTCGTCCTTTGAATCAGACTACGTCCGGGGGCGTCCAAGCCAGGTATAAGTGTATAATATATTTGCCTAGAATACTAAGGTGTTCAACCCTTACAAATGTGACCTTGTTGGTCTATTCATACAACATATCCCTCCTTTAAGACGGGGGATTATACAAGGAAAGATGCCCCTTTGGTGCCTTCAATCCCGCAAGTCGTCCGCATTCTCGGTCTGATTTGAGATCGCCCCTTTAATGAGCGCCAATTGGGGAATGAAGTACCCGGACGGATTGGTTGGCTTGTTGTATGCTTTCCTTATTTGGTTATGATTGTCCATTACATTCTACAGGTCGGGTTGTGATCTCTGATTTTCACTTAAGTCGCTACGCGACCTCCCTGTTTATGCGATTTGGGCGCTTCGCCTTTTAAGGCGACCTCCCTTTGCTGACGTCACCTCGAAGTGTAAGACTCTTTGACTTGTATCTGTAGTGTTCGTGGGACAGTGGTTTATTCCATGCTACAACAAGTACAAGCGATGTAATTGAGAGAGGAAAAAATTATCATAAAATGAATAAAAAATGAAGTTTGAATATAATTAAGTGAGAATTGATATAAATAAAATTAATTGTAGAGGTAAATATTTAGGAGCAATTTACCAAAAATAGAATGAGAAGTTCTCTTTGGAGCATAAAAAAATGAAAAACGAGAAGCTTTCTCTAGGACGGAAAGAGTATTTTTTTTTAATCTTCGAAGTCATAATATGATAATCTTTTTTATGCAAGAAACAGTTTTCGTGAGACATTATTACACGTTGCTTGTCCATTATTATTTCTACGAGGAAGATTACTATAAATGCTGGCCCTAAGGCCGCCTGGTTATTTTTTTGTAATTTGCTGCATATTTTTCATTTAACTCGCCTAACGAAGTTGGTTTCAACGCAGCCTAGATGTCTTGTCAGTTGCCGATTTGCGTTGGCCACTCCATTTTTCAACTTTTTCTTTTCATACTTCTATATTTTTCCAATTCTTTTACCAAACTAAAATATGTTATTGACACCTATTTTTTTTTTCATACTTCATTATATTTTTCCAATTCTATACTTCTATATTTTTTCAATTATTTTACCAAATCCATTTCATACTTCTATATTTTTTCACTTTTTTTATCAAACCCAAATATATTATTGCCACCTAATTCTTCTTTTCATACTTCGTTATATTTTTCCAATTCTATATTTCTATATTTTTTCAACTCTTTTACCAAACCCAAATATATTATTGCTTGCCACTTAATTCTTCTTTTCATAAATTATTATATTTTTTCAATTCTTTTACCAAATTCAAATATATTGTTGCCACATAATTCTAAAGTTATATGTTTGCGATTCCTTTATCAATTCGAATATGTATTCTTAATTTTCTTAAAAATTCAAATCCTTCCTAATCTTTCTTAATTTTTTTTCCAATTTTTTAATTTACTAAACCCAAATATGTTATTGTCACATAATTCTTTTTTTAATACTTCATTGTATTTTTTCAATTCTTTTTTTTCATAATTTATTATATTTTTTTCAATTTTTTTACCAAACACTAATATGTTATTGTCATCAAATTCTTTTTTTCATACTTTATATATATTTTTTTCTAATTCTTTTACCAAACTCAAATATATTATTTCCACCTAATTCTAAAGTTATATGTTTGCAATTCCTTTACCAATTCAAATATGCATTCTAAATTTTCTTAATATTTCAAATAACGCCTCCTAATCTATTCTTTAAAAGTTATCTAAGTTCTTTGATTTTTATGCAATCCACTATTTTTAATCTCTAACTCCTCAATCCATAAAAAAAGAATTTCTTAATTATTTTCTAATCACCTATCATTTTTGTTTTGCAGTATTATTTTTATGCATCTTATATCAATTGACGAGAAATTTTGACGGACATCCTTGAAAAAAATAGTGTCTTTTAATAAAGTATTTTTAATTTTAGATCTTTGTATATTTTTGCTTAGATCATCTTATAATATATTATTTATTAGTGTAATTTTTTTTTGCTATATGAAGGGTCCAAATTATTATTTTTCTGCACGGGGCCCTTTATGTCATTGGACCGACCCTGATTACTATAATATATTTCACAGGAAATAAGCAAAGTATAGTGTGAACGAGTTTTACGGTGAAACTGGTTAAGGGTGTGACTTATATTACTAAAGAGTGACTTTTTACTGTAAAGTGTGTGACTTTTTACTATAAAGAGTATTATTCATAAAAGTGAAGGGTGTGACTTTATATTACTAAAGGGTGTGACTTATATTACTAAAGTGTATGTCGGTAAAAAAAAACCAGTTTCACGGTGAACAAATTTCACAGCATACCAACTCCAGGAAATATTATCACATATAAAGGGCTGAAAACTTACGGATTATTCACAGGTTGATTTGGGTCAAATGAATTTTTCAAAAACATCGTGCAAAAATAAAATAGAAAAATTAGCTCTCAAGTCTATAAGGACAAACACGTGTTACTGTAAGAATAAGTATGTCTTATTGTAAAAAAGAATAACATAATTTTTTTTTAAAATTATATTATTATATAAACACAAAAATATTATTATAAATAGAAATATGTGTTATTATATAACAAAAGGACACACTATCTGTTTTTTTCCTTTTTCTCCATATGCCTTCTTCTGTTTCTCCATTTGTTTGAACTTTGAACTAGATTTCATGAATCTTTATTCCATGAAATATTTTATATGAGTGTGTTTATCAATATATTCTCTAAATTTATGTTGAGTCAATCTAGAATACTTTTTTTTAAGGATAAATTAAAAAAAAATGACTTATCTTTACCACTCATTGCACTTTAAGGACTCAATTTTTAACTTTTGCAGAACAATTACCAAATTATCAATCTTTTGCAAAAAAAAAAGACCTGGACAATTTTAAGACAAAACAATGATTTTTTTTTTTTTTGGTCAATTTGCATCTAACTTTTTTCATCTCAACCCTAAATTAAAAAATAAGGTATTACAACAATAAAATTATATCGTTCTCAATATTTGTGTTCTTTTCTACATTCATGGTTAGGGGTCAAAAATTATTGAAAATTTCGGTATACCACACTTATTGAATCGAAAAATACCAAAAATGTCAATTTTTACAATATACCGCGAACTGTGGTGCGGTATGGTAGTATGTTGTTGGGATATGGGTTCCAGCAGTTCCCAGCTGAAGTCGTGTGCCTTATGATGCGAGTTTTGAATTAAGGTCTGATCGTAGCACGGCTAGGCATTCAACACAAGGCACGTTAAAAGAAATTGATTAGTACTACTCATACCAACAAGGTGCATCTTCTTTTCTGGTGTCCATTATGAAAGAACTCTAAAGTTAAGTGTGCTTGGCTTGGAGCAATTTCATGATGGGTGACCCCTTGGGAAGTTTTCAGGGTGCGTGCAAGTGAGGACAAAGCATTCTAAAAAAGACCTGTGTTGGTTTGCGAGGACAGTACATCAATTCTGATTGTGCTCCCGGTCCAACGTATTCATATTCCAAAATTTTGATATTTCATTAACAAAAATTTGTTCTTTTATACCGATATTTCGGTATGAAATAGAATATCAAAATTTTGGTATGGGACGGTATATACCGATACCATTCCGAAATTCCGTATACCAAAATTTTTGGTACGGTAACTAAATATTTCTTATTTATCATAAACTTTTGGTATGTCGAGTATATATACATAAAATTTTGTCACGACATCGATATGAATTTTAAAATACCAAAAATTTTGGTACGGTGTATGATATGCGTCATTATTTTTTGTACGGTATGTCACCCCTATTCATGGTCAAATGAGTTGGAAAACATAAGGTCCAGATAATGCAGAAGGTCTCGACAATGAAATTTCAGAATATGATGAGTGTTTATTCTCGTTTCAAGTTGATTTAAGTATGTGATTAATTTATCATTATTATTATATAAGCATATTATTACTATAAATTAGTAGAGAATATTTTTTTTTATTGAAACCTATTCAGTATGGTGATATTGTTTATTATTTTTATAATAGTATTTTTTTAAAAAATTGAATTGAGTTTACTGGTGAAACATAGCGAGTATAGAGCATCTACCTTTGTCTTGCTTGCCTCCTTCTATTACTAAGTTGTACTTTAATTTTTTTATACAAATTATATTTCTTGATTTCTCTCTGTTTTTAAACGTGTGAAGTAATTGCACCTGATAATAATTTTAGTTTGCCTCCATTTGATCAGCCCAAAGTCACTTAATATTTAATTAGCAAATCTTAATATTTAATTAGCAAATCTTTTTTTTTAATTCTTGTCCATAGTTATTTGAGTACTTCTAATCGTTATATTTTAATTTATTTTACATTAAAAAAAATCAGAAGTCATTAACTCATTATTAGTATTTGTTAAAAAATTTATTTTTTGGAAAACAATCATATAAAGTGGTATATAAAATAGTCAATTTTTTGCAACAAATTGATAGTTCGGTACCTACCTTGCAAACATCTAAAGTTGAGTCCATAAAATGCATTTAGAGCGTGTTTTGAAACACTTAAAACAACTTCCAGAAACACTTATTTTCAAAGCTCTCTCTCACACAAATTTTTTGAAAATAAATCTTTCTGAAAAATTTTTAATGTTTCAAAACACACCTTAAGTAATAAAGATAAGTTATTTTTTTGCAATTTGTCCTTTCATGAATGTCTGCTTACAAATAATTATTACTCCCTCCATTGCAATAATATAAATTTGTTTTCTTTTTATGAATATTCCAATTATATAGATTTGTTTTTATATAAAGTGATATTTTTTAATTCAATTACTAATATAACTCAATGCATTAATTGCATTATAAAATATAACACTAATTAAATAAGATTATAATAAAAAAAATTATAAGTCACATTTGTGTGTACTATTTACACCGTACAATTAGCGTAATTTTAATTAAATTTTAACTAATTACGCGCTATTTATAAAATGTTGTTCAACAGAGGCTTAAGTAGCCTAGTGCCATGCGTTACTCCGCTACAGTTGTCCAAGGATCGAACTCTTTAACGAATTTTAAGGCGTGTGGAGTTGTTTTTCTTACTAGTATTTTCGCCCGTGCGATGCACGGTTATAAAATTATAATAGAATTTATTAAAATATATTATCATCCAGAGATTATATATATATATATTAATTTTAGCATGTATATCAAGTTTAAATGTTAAGATTGTAAAATTACATAATTTTCATTTAGTACATGTTTAATTTCTCTACATCAATGTTTTTTAATTTTATCATTAAGATTACTGGGTCACTTAAAATTTGGCATATAACACATTGAGAAAAAATAAAATTGGGCGGTGGATGCATGCGCCGAGAGAGGAGCACATGCTAATGACAAATTGGGATCCCAGCCTAACCAATGCAATATTAAATTTACAGCCTCATTCTTTTTCCTCAATTTACGTGTGTCATCCATTAGCCCCTCAACTCATTACTTCGTCTGGGGTTTCATCTTTTTGGCCGACGATCTGAACCATGGAACGGTCCTCTATTTTCTGTATTACTTTCTCTCATTTTGATTTTCAATTTTTCTATTAGTAAACAAACCAACTAAATAAATGGAGCATTCGACCCCCAAAATTCTAAAATACGCTATGGTTCCCTCCCTTCCCTACTTTTTTAGGATTCCTTAACTAAATCCACTCCATCTGGTTTTCAATCCTCCTCCAAATTCACACCCTTCAAACACCAAAAAATGAATTCTTATTTACTTTCAGAAGGGAAACACCAAATAATCACAATTTTATTCATAATATTTACAGAACTGGAATCTTACCTGAGAGTAGAAATAAAATAAAAATATATTTTGCTGTTAACCAAGTAAAAGATCATCTTTACATTTGCTCATACAAAAATAACAGCTAAAGTCGTTTACATATAGATATGAATAGTGAATACTCACCTCTAAATTATTGAAAATGCAAAATGTGATAACTCACCTCTGAATTATTGAAAAGTGCACTCCGCAGTCTAAGCAATTCTTTATTTCCATGGGAAGGTAGTTGATATGACAGATTCACTGAACTGAAGATCTTAGCTAATATCTGCAAATCTTAAAAGAAAAATCAAATAATTAATTTGGGTTAAAGGAGTAGAAATTTGAACAGAGATTGAAATCTCTATTAATTTGTAATGTGTTTTCGCTCGCTTAAAATCCAATGCATTGCGAGCTGAAAAAAAAATTCTCTGTTTTGACAGTAGGGTTTTCGATATTTATGCTATTCACAGGGAAAATGAAAGGTTGAGTCTACAGTTCAAATTTAAATTTTGAAAATGTCACAGCTATCAAAGCAGTTTAATTTTTGAGTCAGTGAGAGGTGATCATTTGGACAGACACATAAAATATTATTTTGAAATATTAGACGGCGCATTGATTTGATGATACCTTCAAAACTTCCGATGACAAAAGATTCGGGCGTGCTTTGCACTATTTTTGATAAAAAAAATAAGAAAATGTGTCGTTCAAAATTTAAAACAGATTATTATATTAGGATTTGTGTTAATGCACTTTTACAGCATGTGTAAACCACGATTTTACTATTGGACGTGTTCCTTTCACTCACCCCAAAAATTCATCTTCCATTTTTTCAGTTATTTCTATTTTTATATATTTATAAATTTCTATTTCTTAAATATTTTGCTTAAAAAATTAAAATTGCCTTGGCAAATGTGTTGAATAATTTTTTAATTGATCAAGACTATACCAAGAATTTACATTGAATCGTCAAATGTGGATAACACAAATGGTTAGAGAGCTCTACTACCTAAGATCCTGAAGTTTTGGTTTCGAGACATGGTGGTCCTTCAATATTAGAGGTTGCGGTTCCGATTTCTAATGCGATTGCAGTTCCGGGTAATCCCCTCTTGTGGTGGTTGCGATTCTGATCTAGAACCAGACGAAAAGATGTGCAATAGTTGCAAAATGAACTATTGTAATTAATTATCTTAGGGAACTATTGTAATTGATTACCTTAAAAAACAAAAAAAATTATATTGAATCGGAAAATTTATCACATGTAAGTACCTAAACAGAGTTAACAAAAGAAATTTGACAAAAAGTGAAATAAAAAATTATAATAACCAAAAAAAAAAAACGCCAAAAATAAAAAAATTCAATTCCTCCCTCATTTTCAGTTTATCCTTAGAAATAAGTACTATTAGGTCCAAAAATAGTCCATTAAATACTCCTAGATCCAAAATCAAAATTAAAGTACTCATAGGTCCAAAAGTGTGTTTGAAAAGCCAATTATACCCCCACTTCCCCCAATATCTGTTGCCCCCTATCTCATTTCTTTATACTCTTTCTCTCTCTCTCTAATTTCTCTCATCTCTCTCTCTCTAAAAAAAATCGCCCAAACCCTAATTCCTACTCAAACCAGCCCCCTTGCAGACGCCACCCCTCCCAAACCAAACTCACCCCTCTCAAACACAAACTCAGCCACTGCTAGCGACGACAGCGACGACGATGGAGTAGCCAGCGAAAGCGGCGACGACGGAAAAAGATGATTTATTGTTCGGTGACGGTGGAGTAGTCAGCGGTGGATCTAGATCTAGCGACGGCGACGGTGATCAGAGGTTGGTAGATCTTTTTGTACGATTATTGTTTCGATTTTTTCTAGATCTTTGTGCGATTTATGTAGATCTTTCCTACATTTTGTTTCGATTTTGATTTCATGGGCATTAATTCCATTTTTCGTTATAGATCTGTGTGATTTTTGAGATCGGGGCGATAAGCGGCGCTTAGAAACGCGCCGATTGAAGATGAAGGAATCGATAGCAAAAAGCGGTGCAATGACCACAACCGATGATGACGGCGGCGTCGGAGTCGTTCGTGAAGGACGCGATTATTGAGTGTTTTAGAAACAGGTAGTCTTTATTAAAAAAATTGGACTTATTTGAGGCGGCGGTGTTGGTGAGGTCTTAGTCTCAGCCGGTTGCAATCTGTAAATTGGATTTTGATGAATTTTGTTTGGAATTATTTTGAATTTGTTTGAATCTTTCTCCGGCGAAGCATGCAAATTTATTTATTTATTTTTTATTTTTTAATTTGAGTTGTAGATGGAGGATCTGAATCTGTTTGTATATATTTTTTTAATTTCTGGTTTGTGGATGGAGAAGCATAGTTTCATTAAAAAATGAACCTATGCATCTTGAATTGGAGACGAAAATATTTAATTTTTTAGATTTTGGACAAAGATATGTAATTTTTTTTGTTTTTAGATATGTAAATTTATGTAATTTTCAATTTTGATATGAAAATTTCAAGATTCTAATGTTTTTTTAAGATTAAATTAGTTGTGTGGATTTATTAAATTGTAATTGAAATGCTTGTTTTTTCAGGTATGATTTTGGATCTCATAGTACTAAAAAAAATCTTGCACCTATTAGTACTTGGACTCCTATTTTTGGAATGGAAAGTCATTCACTCTTATCCTTATTCCTCAATTTTTGACATTCAAACAAAAGATCAATTCATAAAAATAATAATTAGTAGGAAAAATGTCAATTCAGGGCCTGAAAGATGACAAAACTATCAATTTAAGGCCTTAAAGATTTTTCCTATCGATTCAAGGCCTGAAAGATAGAAAACTATCGATCCAGGGCCTAAAAGATAAAAACTATCCATTTGAGGCTCACACATTTTAAGGTCATGTTTGACATTTATATTTCATATCCTTATTTCATGTTCTTATTTTTTAAATTTTTTAGGGTTTACAGTTCAAGGTTTACGGTTCAAGGGGTTTAGGGTTCATGGTTCAAGGTTTAGGGTTTAGTGCCAAACATGACCTTAAAATTTATAAGCCTCGAATTGATAGTTTCTATCTTTCGGGCCCTTGATTGATAATTTTCTATCTTTCAGGCCTTGAATCGATAGGAAAAATCTTTCAGACCTTAAATTGATAGTTTTACTATCTTTCAGGCCTTGAATGGATAAAACTCCTAATTAGTAATACCATAAGTTTCAATTAATAAATAATAATATTAAAAATTGCAAACAATAATCATCAATACCACAAATAATTATCACCAATACCACTAACAATGATCAACAATAGTATAAATAATAATCAGTAATATCATATGCATTACTACCACTAGCTTTAATTAGAAATACCACAAGCAACCAGGTGGCTTAACCCACCTGGTCACTGAGCTCCTCATTTGAGTGGGAGACTCAGGTTCGATTCCCTTTGGGAACGAATTTGGAGTTATGGGAGTTATAAGGTGGATTGACGATTTCGTGGAGTATTTGGGTGCTTGGTGTACTAACTACTAACAACTAACTTTGCCCGATAAAAAAAAAGAAATACCACAAGCAGGACCGATCCTAGAAATTTAGAGCCTAAGTCGATTTTAAAATTTTGTCCCTGTTGGGATTATATTAGAAAGTATGCTTTTTACTTTGTATAATCGAAACTGAATTTTCAGACTTATTTACTGAAATAAATTGTTTACACTGATGCTTTAAATATTATTGAATGTTACATATATTTACTGCATAACTGTTCAATAAGTCGTACGTGTTACATTGTAGTTAATTTAGTGATACCAGATCACAGAAGATTAAATTAACAGTCTCTTGTAACTAAAAGTACGTCATTCACGACCTAGATGGAAATGAACAACCCATCGTGAAAGGTTGAGGTGTAAGGCTCAGATTGGCTTGTCTTGACCAAGAGATTACACTAGTGCATGACTGATACACTGAATAGGACCTACAGGAGGATAAATTCTTGAATCCCAACAAGGAAGAATTAGACCTCAGTGGTTCGTTATTTCTTAATCTTCGTCCCTTAAATAGGATCACGTGGGATTGATAACTATTGCTTTGACTTATCATGGGAAGTGAATCAGTGAGATTCAATACTTTTTATCTTGGGCAATATTATTAGTCACATGTGATTGCTAAGATTTAATACGAAGAATCGGTAATGTCTGCGCTTGTTCGATTTGCCCCCTTGGGAGGTTCATAAGCTTTATCATACCAAATTTTGCAAGTGGAATTAGTTTCCGGTATGGATAATAATGTTGAACCGTTCCTTGACCAAGGACAAAAGATATTAATTAACGGAAAGCTATTTCAGTGGCTTGAATTAATTAATGGGCTAGATAATCTTAAACAAGGGAAATAATGACCGGAGCCATATTGATTTGTAATATGGGTTAAGATGGATAGTGCAATATTAATTATGTAGTGGGATTAATTAATATTTATGGGCTTGAATTATATTGTGGCTCAATATTAGATATTCAAGGTCCATTAGAAGGTTCAATCTTAATTCTCCTAAAGGCCCCCTGAGTAGCCCAACATATAGTCCATTAACTGAAAATGTGATTAAAATAAAATAAATAAATGTTGCTTATTTTTCCAATAATATTTCGAAAATTATGGATAAAGTTGGGAGAAAGATTTTCTTTGAATTTTGTTATGAAATGAAGGTATGTATTCTTGGAATAAAATATTATCTCATTAAATTCAAGAAATCTCTCACTTGGTTATTCATAATGATATTTTTGAAAATTTTGAAATATAGTGGGCAAGAAAGATTTTCTTGATTTTCTTGAAAAGATATTATGGAAGATATGTATTTCTTGAAATACAAGAATATCTCATAAATTCAAGAAGATCCAAATCTTGGTTTCTTGCAAGCCTATATTTTCGAAAATAATCCACACAAATAGAGTGGGTGGAATTTTGTGGAATATTATAATTATGGGAAAAAGAATATAAGAGATATATTCAAGATTTCTTGGAGATCAAGAAAAGATTTTCCCACATTGTTTTTTGCCACAATTTTCGTCCACCCCAGTATCTATAACTAGGGGATGATTCTTTCATTCCCAAGTACAATTCCATATGCTGGAAAAATTAGTAAATCCACAAAGGTGGTGCAACATATTTTATTTTCCTTTTGTTAAATCGTTCACAAGAATCCTTCCACCGGATAGTCGAACGAGGGCTAAGGGAATACTTGGGAAGTCCTTACGGTTAGTCTATTCAGCCACACCGTTGCCATCCCAAGAGGTACGTTCACGTAAACTCATAGAATTCCGCATACGTAGGTTTTACGTGAATTATTATATGCATGATATGTTGTTGGATTATTATTTGAATTAATATAGGATTAATTCATGCTAGCAATAATTAAAGAATTAAATTTGTATTTAAATATTCACCCCGAATAGATCTGTGCAACTTATTCCCCAAACAGTCCCCTCATAATCTTTTTATATATGAACTAACATATTATGCAAATTGATTGTGTTTCACAATTAAAAAATTAAATAATAACTAATGACAACTTAATATGAAATGAAAGATTTGCAAAAAATTAATTATGTGTATGCAATATATTCTCTCGTTTCACATTAATTGTTTGTCACTTTTGAGGTTTGTACTTTTGATAAATTTTTATAACAATGAAAATAAAAGAGAGGAGAGACGGTTTGTGAAGGAAATGTATTTTCCATAATAATTGAATTTTAGGGTAAAATTAATTGTGAGAATTGCAAAAATGATAATTATTTCGAAACAAAATTTATTTGGCCAAATTTTGTACCAAGAAAATTAGGATAGATTTAATTATGTATATGTCATATATTTAAAGAGTTAAATTAAAATAGAATAAAATGACTTGTACTTTCCACTAGAATATTTCACAATATATCAATAATTTTACAAGTATAAATATTGTTGGAATTTAGAGGCAAGTAAACACGTAATACATGAGCAGCGGAAATAAACAGTTCACCAACAACGAACAATAGCCTTTCGAGACGAACGATGAAGGCAAAAGAAGAGACAATTTCTCAAGATCAAGATATGGAATTTAAACCATGACAGTTGGATATATGTGTCCAACTTGATTTATTTTATCTTGATGCTTGTTTTAAATTCGTGCTATTTTATTTGTTAAATGTGTTTGCATGATTTAAAATTGTCTAAAGAAAATCTCACATTCGAAAATTACTAAGTATGTTTTAATTGACAAATTTTATTCTGGATAATAAAATTACGTCAATATTGACCTCCATGATTTATTTATTTGTGAATTATTTTGGAGAAATTTCCCCAACGGAACGGCCAAAAGATGGTTTTCACATGAATAAATTCCCAAAAGGATGATTGTGAATTATTATTAGTGGCGACGATGGCCCTCCCAATGAAGCTCGTTCAAAGCGAAGTAATAATTCTGTATTTAATCATGATTATTACTTAGGTATAAAATTGATATGCATATACTTCTCCGAAGTCCCTGTCAATTTTATATTGGTCAAGTGGGAGCCGACTAGTAATTTTGAATTAAAGGTTTGTAATTGTTCTTGTTTGTAACCTTCTGGAATGTGTTTAAATAGACAGATCACCCAACGTGACCTATTTAAACTGTTTTGAGATGTCGGCTGATGCATATTCATATTATTTTGAGATTTTGATATGAATAATGTGATCGAATTGAGTGATAAATTTGTACTTATACAAATTGTTATTTATTTCAGTTCAGCATGTCGAAACCTTTTAATCCACTGTTAATATACTTAAATTCAATAGAATTGTATAGGAAACTATGTTGATTGGAAACGAAAAATTATGATTGTCCTAACTGAACAAAAGCACAAGACACACCAAAAATCAGATGAGCCAACTGACGAGTCAAAAACGCGGGGCTCGTCAGATCACCTTGCGAGAGATGTCGCTAAAAATGGTGGAGGGCAACCCCGTAAGGGATTACGTCCTCAAATTTGATGGATCATCTGAACAAACTTGAGGTTCTGGATGCAGATTATGATCTGGAGACCCATATCAATTTGGTACTCCACTCTCTGCCTAGAAGTTTTGAGCAATTTGGCCTCGCTAGCTGATTTGTTGTAAGCTTTGGTCTAGGCAGAAACGTTGATGGGGCACCAAACTCAAGTTTTGACGGCAAGTGGTCCATCTTCATCTTCTAGGCCAAGGGAAGACAAAAAGAAGAAGAGGACAAAAGGCCATAAGCAATCAAACTCAACTGTTGCCAAGGGCAATGGTAAGATGAGGGATGCTGGTGGAGTCAAGGAAAATCCAAAGAGGAAGTGTTTCAACTGCGGTGAGAAAGGACATTGGAGGTCTGCCTGTCCCAAGCCTAAGAGGAATGGGAAGAAAGGTAATTCTCATGCACTAGTTGTTGAAACTTGTTTAGCGGCGTATGCTACCCACTCGTGGGTAATGGAATAGGATCCACTGAGCATGTTTGTTTCACGTTGCGGGGGTTCAAGTTGACCCGGCAACTTAGTGGAAGTGAGATTCTCATCACACTGAGCGATGCTACGAGTAGCTGCTGAAGCAGTGGGAGACGTGCACCTGTCTTTTAAAGACAATACTTTAGTTTTAAGAGATGTTCTTTACGTTTCTGTTTTTCGTAAAAAAAAACCTTATTTCAGTTTCAAAACTATACAATGATGGATATTTTGTTCGTTTTTCTAAACAAGTTACTATTTTTCGTAATGATGTGTTTATCTGTCATGGAACTTTAAGGAACAATCTCTATACTATTTACTGTGCACACCACTCACAAAATGCATCTTTTAACACATTGACTGTTTCAAGCAATAAGAGAAAACTTTCTGAAAGGTGAACGAGACACTTCTTTGGCATCTAATATTGGGTCATATTAATCTAAATAGGATCCAAAGGTTGGTGAAACATGGTCCATTGTCGGACCTACAGATGGAACCATTTCCAACTTGTGAATCATGTTTGGAAGGTAAAATGACCAAGAGGTCATTTGGAGCCAAGGGGAATAGAGCCACAGAAGTGTTGCAAATCGTTCACACTGACGTGTGTGGTCTAATGTCAACCAAAGCTAGAGGTGGATATGAGTATTTAAGTGGCGTTCACCGATGATTACTCAAGGTTGGTACATTTTCCGATGAAACACAAATCGAAAACCTTTGATAAATTCAAAGAGTTCAAAGCCAAGTGGAGAATCATATGGAAAAAGAGTATCAAGTTTCTACAATCGATCGTGGAGGAATACCACAAATATAAGTTTTTGAACTACTGTCGTCCGACGGAGAAAGGTTTCCCGATTAATCGCACGGAACCCTCAACAAAATGGGGTTGCAGAACGAAGAAACAGAACACTCCTAGAAATGGTCAGATCCATGATGAGTTATTCAGATCTTCCCAAGTCATTTTGGGGTTATGCCTTGGAAAAAATGGCTTATGTTCTGAACTTGGTGCCATCCAAATCGGTTCTCAAAACCCCTAAAGAGTTGTGGACTGGGCGCAAACCCAGTCTGAGACATCTTAGAATTTGGGGGTATCCGGCATACGTGCTAGACAAGGAAGCCAGTAAGTTAGATGCACGTTCGGAACTAAGGTTGTTTATAGGATATCCCATGGGAACGAAAGGGTGTATGTTCTATGGTCCCGAAGATCAAAAGGTGGTAATAAGTACACACTTTAGATTTTTGGAAGAAGACTTTATGAACAATAGAAAGCCCAAAAGTGAGATTACCTTAGACGAAATAAGAGGGCAAACTCCTATACCAACTGTACAAGTTGATATACCAAGCGTCACACCGACACAACTGGAACCTCATCGTAGTGGGAGGGTTGTTCGACAACCTGAGAGATTCATGGGGATAGGAGAATCTTCGGATTTGGTCCCCGGGGATAGTGAATCAGACCCCTGGTCCTACAAGGAGGTGGTCCAAGATAAGGATTCTGAATCCTGGCAAACTGCGATGGAAGCCGAGATGGGCTCAATGGATCATAATCAAGTGTGGGAGCTAGTGGAACCACCCAGTGGGGTAAAACCCATTGGATGCAAGTGGGTCTACAAGAGAAAAAGAGGACCGGACGGGAAGGTCGAAACCTTTAAAGCTAGACTTGTGGCAAAGGGATACACTCAAAAGGAGGGTATTGATTATGAAGAAACCTTTTCGCCTGTAGCCATGCTTAAGTCCATTCGTATTCTGTTGGCAATAGCTGCGCATCTAGATTTTGAGATCTGGAAAATGGATGTCAAGACAGCTTTCCTTAACGGGAGTCTTAACGAGGAAATCTATATGCAACAGCCCGAAGGTTTCATCGTGAAAGTCCAAGAACACCTTGTTTGCAAGCTGAGGAAGTCTATTTACGGACTAAAGCAAGCATCTCGGGCTTGGAACCAATGTTTTGATCATGTAATCAAGTCTTATGGGTTTGATCAAAACGAGTTTGAAAGTTGTGTGTATAAGAAGTGTGCCGGAACTGCCTTGGTATTCTTAGTACTATACGTAGACGATATCCTGCTCATCGGAAACGATGTAAAGGTTTTGTCAGACGTAAGGGTATGGCTGTCAAAACAGTTTGATATGAAGGACTTAGGGAAAGCCGGTCATATTCTTGGGATCAAGATCACTCGAGATCGAAAGAAAAGAATGATTGGCTTATCGCAAGCTTCATACATAGACACTGTTTTGAAGCGATTCAGCATGCAAGATTCCAAGAAGGGTTTTGTACCCTTTAGGCACGGAATCCATCTATCGAAAGACATGTGTCCCAAGACTCAAGGGGAGATAGATGACATGAAAGACATTCATTATGCGTCTGCAGTAGGGAGTCTTATGTATGCAATGCTGTGCACGAGACAGAATATTTGCTACTCCATTGGCATGGTGGCAAGATATCAAAGTAATCTCGAAAATCAACACTGGACTGCCGTAAAGAACATTCTAAAGTATCTGAAAAGAACTCGAGATAGAATGTTGGTTTACCAGTCGGACAGTTTGTTTCCAGTTGGATACACGGACTCGAATTTCCAATCGGACATAGATTCCAGAAAATCTACCTCGGGTAGTGTGTTTTGTCTGGGGGGAAGAGCTGTAACATGGAGAAGCGTTAAGAAGAAATGCATCGCGATTCTACCATGGAAGCCGAATATGTAGCTGCTTGTGAAGCAGCGAAAGAAGCGATGTGGCTCAAGAACTTCCTAGTGGACTTGGACGTTGTTCCGAATTTGCCCAGCACCATCACGGTTTTCTGTGATAATGTCGGAGCAGTTGCAAATTCAAGGGAACCGAGAGCTCACAAGGCCAACAAACACATTGAAAAGAAATACCATCTTATACGAGAAATCGTTAAGAGATGAGATATAGAGGTGGCAAAGATCGCGTCGGGAAGAAACTGGGCGATCCATTCATAAAGGGTTTGCCTCTGTTAACATTTGAGAGACATGTGGATGGAATGGGTGTCAAGAGCGTTGCCAATCTGCTTTGAGTATAAGTGGGAGATATATTATTAGGTTGATGTAGGTGACATTAGATGTCATTGTATAATACATTAGACGTGTTGTGGTATATTTAAAAGCAGACTTTGAGTATAAGTGGGAGATTGTTGAGGTTATACGTGAAAGTATGTTTTTTTTTTAATATAACCTATGTATTAAACACTTATTTCTTGAAATAAATTATTTATCCTTTGTTGCTTTAAATATGATTGAATGTTATATATTATCGCGAGTCGTTTTATATGAAGAGTATTATGTGGCTAATTTGATAACAACTCGCAAACAAAACATGCACGTGTACGATAAGCTGTAAATAAGAAGAATTTGTTGACCCAGTTCATCGGGAAACGACTACTCTGGGGGCATACCAAGCCAGGATGTGGTATTGCGAGCTTTACACGTACAATACTTGATACACCTTATGAAGATGAATCATTACAGATGAAGATAATTTGGAGAACTCGCCTCTGGGTGCTAGGGTTTCTAGTAGGGATAAATGATCACTCGAATTCTTTTTTGTTCCTCACCTCTCATGTGTGGATATAACTTTTTTGGGAGATTTTTTCTGAACCTTTCTCTTCTTTTTTTTTCTTCCTTTTATAGCACTCCGGCAAGCATGAGCTGGGCTGGCAAGCATGAGCTGGAGACTTCGGGTCATGCAAGAACTCACGTAATGCCGCCACATTTTCAACTTCGTCTTCCTGGTTGATCTTGGAACTTGCTTGTCTGTAAAGCACTCTTTTGGTCGTCCTAAATTAACCTTTTGTTCGGTTGGATGCTTTGTTCGCCCTTTTAACCATGTCAGTTTTATGCTGGAATATTGTCCTCCTCGAGCACACTGAGCCCTTAGGATGTTTGGGTCTTCGGGATATCTGAGTGTCGGGCACTCTGACCCTTCGGGATACCTGAGGTCTGCGGACATACTGATCCTCAGGATATCTGAGGTGCGAACATACTGACCCTCAGGATATCTGAGGTGCGAACATACTGACCCTCAGGATATCTGAGGTCTTCGAACATACTGACCCTCAGGATATCTGAGGTCTTCGAACATACTGACCCTCAGGATATCTGAGGTGCGAACATACTGACCCTCAGGATATCTGAGGTCTTTGGCCGCCTGAGTCCTCAGATTTGCTTATGGTCTTCTTGACTTAGCTCATCTAATTCCTTTTTTCCTGACCTGAGTGGCGAATATTTGTCCTTTGGGCATGTAATATTTAAATAATACACGTGTCGCTCTTACGTGTTCAATTAAGCCTGAGTTACTATATCGAACACAACAATACCCCCCAGCCGGGTCGCTTTGTATTCGACATGGGCCCGGTTGTTAAAATCTTATTGGGCCATAGTTGATGTCGTTTCGTATTCTGTGCCGGATTTTCGAAATCGAATCCAACATTTATATATACCTTGTTTCTCCGCCTTAAACCCTTTTTTTTTTCTCCTGCTCTTTCAATCTTTTACGTATGGTCGAAAATTTTCGTGAGGTTTCATCATTCCAAATAAGAATTTTACTAAGGTAACCATTGCATTCTTTCTCTAATTGTGATTATGGCCTCTTGCTCGAACTCTTCTGTTCCCCTAGAATCAGACCACCATAGTTCCTCTTCCTCCCCTCTATTAGTAGAATCCCCGTGGCGCGACGCCGTGCTTGGGAGACCGAATGTCTCGGGTTCGAGAATTGTTAACAAATTCGCAACCGTTTGCCGTTCTTTTCTCTCCTCGATTCGATTTAAGCCCTACATGAATTTGATAGGGACTTGGTCCGTAATGATTCTTCGGACAATTCAGACAATTTTTTGCCCCAAATTCAAATTGGGTCTAGGGTCACGACAATGTTAGTATAGATATGAATGACAATGTTGTGAGGGGGGAATTTTTGGTATATAAATATAACCGAATCGAACATAGGGGTAGTTGGCGAGCAAAATTACGAAGCTTGATATACTGTTGGTATCCTCATAGTCCAACATATAACGTAGTATGGCGCTCGTTATAGTTTTGATTGGCCCGAAACAACCTCATAGGATTGGGGTTGAGAACGAGTACCCAAGAAGCAAGATAACGCGAGCATAATTGATCTTTGATAGGCTCACTTTCGGCCGCATTGGATTTATGAAACTCCAAAAGATGTCTTTTTCTGGGCACCAGGTTCTGATGAGCGGGCCGATCAACCCCCTGAGGGTTGTGTTGCTGTAAATTTAGACACAATGGAAGCTGGCCTTCGATTCCCGCTCCATCCGGCCATTACCCGTTTGCTCGTGGAGTGGAACATCACCATTACGCAGCTTAAGCCGAACGGGTGGCATATGATCATGAGTTTTCTGACTTTGTTCGGCAAGATGAAGCCAAGATACTATCCCTCTGCAGCTGAGCTTGCTCGGTTGGTGCACTTGACCCGTCCGAGGGGTGAACGGGTGGTTGTTCATGCAAGCTAATGCCAAGTGCAAAATCATTGAGGACGTCTTAAACAAAATCGATGATTGGAAGGAAAAGTTTTGGTTCGTTGGGGGCGATTGGAAAAGCCCGGCCTCTGGAAGCGAGCCAAACGCTCGTTTAGACATCCCCTTTGACTTCGGGATGTACCGAAGTAAGTGGTTTTGTGTCTTTCGTTCTTCGATTTGAACTGATTTTAACTCGCTTTTTATTTCAGGGATCCTTGCTGCGACTGATAAGGAGACAAACGACGGCTATTTCAAAGAAATTTTTAAAATTGATCTGGAGTCTCATTCGAGCGATCTGTGAGAACTCCGAATCTTCTTGATCGAGAAAGAAAGGAGGTTTGTTCGTGCCCCCCCTCATCATCTTGTTCTTTGTTAATCCTCTTTTGGTAAGGATTGCCTCTTGTATTTGTATAAATTTTGTGCCATTTTGCTCGCTATTATCCTTCTGTTCGTACTAAATTATTTTGTTTATAGCTTTCCCTGCTGTGACCATTGCTGTGAGTACATCTGAACATACTGAGATGGCTCGAAGAAAAAGGCCACAGGAGCTTGTTTTCGATTCAGCCGAAAGGGAGGCTCGAGGAATGTGTAGAGGGAGACGAGCGAGGCTAACCGATCCGCTTCGTCCCGGGAATCAAGCCGAGTGCAAAGGAGCACCTGCTCGCCGAAAGGGGGGTTGGCGAACAAGCTCCGTCGCCGAAGAGACCGAGGGTGGAGATCGGCGAGCAGGGGCCGAGCTAACAAACTCGGATGAGCATGCCGAGCGAACAGGCTCAGACGAGTACTGATACCGTCAGGGTGACTCGGACCCCTACAGTCGAGGCGATCAGAGCGGCCGCCTCCGTGGTCGGTCCAATTTCACAGATTGTTGAAATGGAGGTTGGCACATCTTCTCCACCTCCCGCCGGACCCCGATCATGGACTCCGTTAGATCCTGAGCTCCGATCCCCTGAGGATAGATCATTCTTGGGATGGGATCCAGCTCGTGTAGGCAGGTACATTTTGTTCAATCTGCTTCTGTTTTGATTATTTTTGTTCGCCCTTTTTATATTCATTTGTTCGAATATATATGTAGGTTGAGCAGGTTGTCGCCTTTGATGCCCAATCTGAAGAATTACTTCTGCTCGCCGAGTGTTCGCAAGGTTCCGGGCATTCCTGAGCACGTTCAGAAGGCTTACCATACTCTTGTTCGGGCATGGACTACCGATCTGGAAGAGTCCACTACGGGTCCCACTCCTCTGGAAAATTTACGTCTGGGTCTGGTGCTTCAGGGCCAATCCATGGTCGTTCTTGAGAAAGCTTATGGTCAGTCCGCCAACCTCCATGCCAACTACTTGGCTTTGATCAGGAACTTCGAAGAAAAGGTGGGCGGTGAGCAGAACTTCGAGGATGAGCCGAGGTTGGCTCGAGGACAATCTTCTTGACCTGGTGATGCTCACCGGGCTCAGGAGGATGCCCTCAAGGCTCAGGAAAATGCTCGCCGATTTCAGGAAGATGCACGCCTGGCTCAGGAAGATGCTCGCCAGACAAAGGGGGAATTGATTCACTCTCAGGAGGAGGTGGCGATATCGAAAAGCACAAGAGATATGAATGTTGAGCCGTAGACTTGAAGCTGTGTCGAGGCCATGGAAAATGAGAGGGATGCGCTTTCGACCAACAACTCATTATTCTTTGAGGAGACCAACACTTTCGTTTGGGTCTCGAAAATTCAAAAACTGCACGATGATGAGTATGTTGATTCTATGTCCAACTTCTCGTACATTTGTGCCTTCGCCCGATTTATCGGTCTCGCTCGCCATGCCTCCGGCAGAAATGAACAAATTGCCCTCTTGTAACTAGTTTTTTAAGATGACGATCGACAACCCACCGGACCGCAACCTTACAATGTCAGACTTAAATGATCTGTGTGATTTCTCCGTTCTTCCTGAAGGGATCAAAGTTGATGATCCGATTATGGATGAGGAAGAGGGCTCAGACATGAATACTGGCCGAGGTTCTTGGCCAAAATCTTCGGGCCGAGTGCAGGGACCGATCAAAGTTGGCCGAGCAAAGGGACCTCTGTGGCCGAAAGCGGTACCTTCTTCAGCGAGCATTTGGTACCCGACCATCTTGAAGGAGTTATTCTTTGAGAAATTTGCCGAGCACAATTTGTTCGACATCTCTCTCCCGTCTACCCCCAATTATGAATTTGCTCCTTGATGTTATTTTTGTTTTGTAGAACATGTGTTGTGTAATTTTTTGTCTTCTTCACTTTCTGTTCGAACAATGTCTTTAATACTTGTATTTTTTTTGCTGGCTTCTTGTCTTTTGTTCGAACATATTTACAACTGAATGGATGGGTTACATATCGAACCAACTCTTCTAACCTGATTGTTTGATAATTGTCGAGGATGAAAATTGATACTTGTGTTGCTTGATGTTTGCTTGGTTGCTTTGTGTTCGCTTTGTTGCTTTCCAGTTTTTGCCCCTTTTCTTCTGAATGAATTCGAACATTGGGTTTGCCTATGCCCGCTCCTGACTTTTTTCGGTTTTGATTGTCTTATTGTCGTTGCAATCGGTTGATTGTCTTATTTAGGTGCGACCAGATGGGTTACTTTATGAACCCCCCATTTCTTGGTGCGCGATCGTCTTATTTAGGTGCAATCACTTCGTACTAGGGTCGTCTTATTTAGCTGCGACCCCGCACTCATCACCCGTTTTTGCTACGGGTATCTGTAAGTACGAGTCGTCTTTTGCGACTGCGTACCCATTACTCGCTTTTTTTTTGTCATGGAATCGAAGTACGAACTCGTTAAATCGGTGAACATAGACTTGGGCTCGTTCATCTTTGTTCGGGCCGTCTGGCTTAGGTGCGACCTCAAATGGGCTTGAACTAGAAAATCTTAGCGAACAAAAGTACACATATCTTTTTTTTTCTTTTTGCAACACTTTGTATTCTATTACATCCTTCATGTCCTCCTAAGACTATCTATTACACAACTATTGTTATTAGACTAGGGTTTTGAATTTAAACCTTGTCTTGAGTAGACCTGGCCGGCCTCACCTTGTCCATGAGAATTGATGTTGACAAGGATGTAGCACATCATCCTGTCTACCCTTCTTTCTTCGTAACATGCTCAAGCAGCAGCAGCATAAACTTTTGTCCCTCCTGGACAAGCTGTGATTATGCGGGCGGCTGAGGGCATGAGCATGTGGTGCGCATTCCTGCTTGCCTAAAGTAGGTGCGAGCAAAATTTTTCAGCTCGCACCATTTTGTCCCCTTCAATAGATGCCTAAGCATCAGCGTCCGCATCTTGCTTTGAGCGGACACTATGACATCCCTCCCCTTCGGAGGAGATTTTGGGGATGCATAGGGGATTAATGACTTACTACTGCCTAAGCAGTGAGTAACGTGGAGTGGCAACCATGACTCCGCCGAGCATCTTGAGTCCGCAACGAGCTTCAACCTGTGCTCGCCAAGTCATACGGGGTAAAAACTTCGTGTCAGGCGGATCTTTCGATTCAATTTGAATGATTCTTGAATCGAGAGTTTGAATTCTTCTACGTCTGGGGGCATACTTAAACCGACTTTCTTACGAGAATCGCGGTTTTTTTTTTTTTCTTCTTCATATGTTTCTTTTCTCTGCTTTTTTTTTTCTCGGTATGCCCCTATTTATAGAACTATCCCAAGCTAGTCTTTGGCATAGCTACCGGTGCTTTCTCTCTTACTCTTGCTCCCTTTTTGACATCTGTTCGAATTTTTTGGCGACTCTTGCTCAAAGATTGACTCATCCCTGCATGGTTGCCACCACTTGTCAATTCGTTCCGATACGTATCTTCTGTTGACAGCTCCGTTCTGACACGTATCTTCCGTCTTTCCGATAGTCTTGGCCGCATTTCTTTCCTTAAGATATGTGTCGAACATAATGTACTCTTCTTTCAAGATTGTCCTACTAGTTTTTGAACCCAATGGTACGATTATGTTCGCCCTTTGTTTTGTTTCAAATATGTGGATGATTTTGTTAGCCAACACTATGCTCGCTAAAGTCGTGTGGGACGATTTTGTTCGCCAACACTATGCTCGCTAAAAAGTTGTGTTGGCGATTTTTGTTAAACTTGACTTCTATGCTCGCTATTATTGATAGTATTTTTTCAAATTTGACGCATTCCACGAGTAGGACAATGGGATTCCATTCAGGTCTTCCAAATCATAGGCCCCGTTTAGCAAACGTTCTGAAACTCTGAACGGACCTTCCCATGCTCGGCCGAACACACCACTTGAAACCCCCGTTGCTCGCCTTTTAAAACCAAATACCCACATTGAACCTGCGTGTTCGGACTTTGGAGTTGTAAAACTTCTCTGATCTCTTTTTGTACATGGCATTCTTGAAATCAGCCTCCGTCCTTCTTTCTTCCAACAGGTCTGTACTCAGGGCGAGCGCCTGGTCATTAATGTGCTCTCCGAAAGTCATTGTTCGATGACTTGGAATCTTGATTTTTTGGTATAATAATAGCTTCCGCACCAAATGCCAAGGCAAACGGGGTCTCCGCAGTTGATGTTCTGAAAGTTGTTCGATAAGCCAATAATATTTCAGGCAACTCTTCAGCCCATACACCCCCCTTGAAATTATCAAGTCTGGCCTTGAGGGTATGCTTGATGATTTTATTAACGGCCTCAACTTGTCCGCTTTGATTGATATAATCTGGGAGTTGAGTAGTGCTTTTTTATCCCCAAATGAGCACAATTTTTTTGTCGAATTCACTTCCATCGAACTTTTTGCCGTTTATCGATTACTAATGATTGGGGAAGCCCAAATCGACAAATGATATTCTTCCAAACAAAGTTCCACATTCTTTGTTCGGTAATCTTGACAATGGCCTCGCTTACGCCCATTTAGTATAGTAATCCACGGCAACCACAAAGATATCTTACTCCCGACGTGCGAAGAGGAAAATGGGCGATCAAATCGATCCCCCATTTAGCAAATGGTCATGGGCTATAAACCCGACACTAATTCTTGGTGGACTATGAATAAGTGGAGCATGTACCGCATCTATATGGCAAGCGAGCATATCGAGGCGAATCCTTTTTTTAGTTAGCCAATAATAACCTTGTCGATTATTTTGTGTGCGCGAGCAGCCCACACATATGATTTCCGCATACTCCTTCGTGGATTTGTTCGAAGTATCGACCTTCTTCAGGAGTAATACACTTCAAAAGTGGAAGTGAGTAGCTTCTTTTGTACAAATGCTCGTCTATGATAGTATACCGAGTAGATTGTAATCTGAGGCGAGTAGCTTGTGCCCTATTTTCAGGGAGAAGTCCCTTTTGTAGGTAACTCAGGATTGGGGTCATCCACGTTTCTTGTTCGCCTGTTATTTGGGCGAGCATAACTCTAGGAACTGATGGCGAACAAGTTGTGACGACCACAATGTCTGTTGTGTTTGTCACTCCTTCTACTGTTGCTAGGCGTGCCAAAGAATCAGCGAACGAATTACCCAATCGTGGTAATTATTTAATGAAAACTTGTTCAAAATGCTCGAGCAATTCTTTTGCTAGCTGTTGATACTGTGCCATCTGTTCGCCTCGGGCCTCGTACTCGTCTGTCACTTGATAAATGATAATCTGAGAATCGCTATAAATCATCAGCCTCTGGATTCCCATTATCATGGCCATCGAGTCCAAATGATCAAAGCTTCATATTCGAACTTCATTATTTGTAGCTGGGAAATCAAAACGGATGGCTGTTGTAAATGTTTGTCTGGTTGGGCTGATGAGAACTACGCCTGCTCCGGCTCTTGAACTTGTTGATGAACCATCAACATACATATGCCATGGTTGGTCGATAGCTTTTTCGAGCATTTGAGGATATGTCAACTCGACCATGAAATCGGCCATAGCTTGGCCCTTCATTTCTGTTCGTGGAGAGAATGTAATGCCGAATTGTCCTAATTCCACCACCCACTTTAGTAATCTGCCGGCAGTATCGGGTCGGTGGAGGACTTGGCGCAATGGAAAAGTGGTCAAGATTACCTCGGTAGTGGTCGAAAAAATATGGTCGTAATTTTCGAACACTCATGACGAGGGCATATGCTAATTTTTCCAATGAAGGGTACCGGAGCTCGGCTTCTTTAAGCACTTGGCTTACATAGTAAATGGGCAAGTGTATAGTCCCTTCTGCTTTTCGTCTGACGCCAACACTAATCGCATGCTCGGATCAAGAAGATATCTGAATAAAGTTGTTCACCGAACAGGCTTAGGCGTGTCTCGAGTATCCGCAAGAATCTTCTTCGATGATTCGAATGCATTTTGGCAATGCTCGGTCCATTGGAATTTCCCTTTCTTCAACGTGTCGAAGAAAGGTTTTCATTTGTCTCCAGTTCGTGATATAAACCGCCACTAAGCTAAACGCGTTCGGTTAACTTTTGGACCTCTTTCACATTTACGAGCTTGCATATCGAGCATGGCTTGAATCTTTGTTGGGTTAAACTTCAATCCGCCGATGGTGACCATATGTCCGGAGGAATTTTCTGAGTGAACCCCAAAGCTACATTTTTTTGGATTTAGCTTCATATTGTACTTCCTGAGTATATCAAACGTTTGCGCGAGGTGGGTGATGTGGTCTTCCTTATATTCACTCTTAACCACAACATCATCAATATATACCTCGATTGTTAGGGCCGATGTGTTAAATCGAACATTTTGTTCACCAAACGTTGATATGTTGCTCCCAAGATTCTTTAATCCGAACGGCATCGTTGCCAATAGTACATGTTCTTTTCACTGCAGAATGTCGTATTCTTTTGATCGTCTGGGTGCTTAGGTATTTGGTGATAACCAACAAATGCATCCATAAAAGTCATAAGTTCATGGCCTGCTGTATTATCGACCAAATAATCGATATGCGGCATCGGGAAGTTATCTTTTGGACACGCCTTGTTTAAATCCATGAAATCAATACATAACCTCCAAGATCCATTAGACTTGCGGACGAGCACGGGGTTATAAAGCCATCTTGGGCATTTCACTTCTCAGAATCAGTTTGTTGTCGAGCAACTTTTTGATTTAACCATTCATTGGCGCATATTTTTCCGGACTAAACTTTCTGCGCTTCTGGATAACTGGAGTTTGTATTGGATCAAGGTTGAGGGAGTGGCATGCATGTTTTGGATCAATGCCAACCATGTCTTCGTGCGACCACGCGAACACATCCAAGTTTGCTTGAAGATAAGCAATAATTTCAGTTCGAATCGGTTCGGTAATTTCAGACCAATGAACACTTCTAACTCAGGTTTGTTCGGGTCGATTTTGATGGACTCCAGTTGTTCGACAGGTGTTGCTCGCTTTCTTTTTTGCTTCCACCGAGGATCTTGGATGGACCCCGGTGCTCGTCATCAACCTCCATGGGTTCAAAACCTATCTCAAAGGCTCTAGGTCCGTTTGCTCGTTCGGGCCGATCAATATTCATTTGATCTAGGAGACACAGGGAATTAGTTATCACCACGAGTCCGCGTGTTCGCGCGATTACGTGTTTCATGTGAACAAATATGCTCGTCGAACTTATGATCGTCGGAAGATCTTTAGGCGAGGTTTTTGCTCGTGGCTTAGCTTTCACCAATCTCCCATGTTTGCTCCATCATATTGACGATGCTTTGTTTTTCTGGTGCACATGATAGCAAACAATCTAGAGCTTTCTTCTTATCTCCTTTTTACGCTTCTGTTCCATCTTGTGTCGGAAATTTAACACAATAATAATCGTAGAACATGCCGCTTTAAATTCTGAATAAGCAGGCGACCTAGGAACCCGTTATCGTGAAGCGGACATTGAAGATTACAAAATCTAGCATTCTAGTTAAATCGGATGTCCGGATTCGAGTTGATTCTAACTCGACTCCTAACCTAATCATGCCATAGGGTCTTGATTCTGATTCCCCAAAACCCATTATGGTATGATTACATGGTTCAATATAACTGCTCAAGTCTCCAACTTGTTTTTCCATCTGGCAAAGGGTATTGACGAACAAAATGTTCGCGTAAGCTCCAGTGTCAACTAGGAGGCGGTGCACCTTCAACCCGAGGAGACGAGCACTGATGGTTAAGGAGTCATTGTGGGGAGTTATGATTCCGTCGAGATCGTCCTCTGAAAACATGATTTGGTGTGAGGGTGGCGTCTTTGGCGATGTGCTCGCCACCTTCACTTGATGGATGTTTTGCATGGCACGCATCTCCATCTTTTTCGTCTGTTCGATAATGTTGGTGCCTGGTAACATCCACCCACTGGACCATGTTCAGGACGTATCATGTGAATCTCTTGACTTTCTCGACCTCTTTCCACAGTAGGAGGCCCTCTTTTGGGTATTTCCGTCCTTTTTCGTGATTCTTCGGGATCCTTTGCCGACGCGTTGTTAGAACTTTAAACTTACCCTTCGATCTTACTTTTTTTTTGGTTAAAAGTCTCTCGCTCACCGGCTTTTTTAAGAATTGGGTAAGACGATTATCTTAAATATAGCTTCCAAAGTTGGCGGAGTAAATCGCAACACTCTTGATGTTGTGCCCGATGTACTCGTGGTAGTTACAATATTTAGAAGCGTTGAGCCGATGTTTATCCATTATAATTCTTCTCGGCCTTTCCAACATGTCCCGATCTCTAATTTAGTTAAAGATTGTCTCATTGAACGCCAAAAAGACTTAAGTGGGGCTTTTTTTACTCTTTCTTGAATGGTTTGAAAAAGAGCACGGGGGTTTTAAACCCCCTTCATTCATCACTTTCTTCCCAAAAACTCTCCTAGTGGTTGGTTCCTGACCCAATTGTGATTGGATGAGCAAATCTTGCATGGTTATAATTTTGGCTGCTCGCTCTCGAAACTCTGAATATGTGTTCGGCCAGTCTTGATGCATGGTCTTCCACATATCAGTATTTAGAGTCAGGTCCCCCAACCACATGAGGATTTTGGCGTCCTCTTCAACTGGGGCCCCATCATACAGACATTTATCAAATCTTTCTATGTATGCTCGATCAGACTCACCTTTTAGTTGGGAGAAATGCGCCAACCTTTGTTTTGGCGCTGGGCGACACACATGGACGAAAAGTGGGACATAAATTGTTGTCCCAATTGAGCGAAAGATGTGATTGACGCAGCGGGTAGAGTAGAAAACCATCTATGTGCCCGATCACCCAGAGTCATGGGGAATGATCGGCACTACGTCGCGTCTGTGGCCCCCATCGCAATCATAAAGTCTGAATACTTGCTGAAATGGACAGGGGGTCAGACTCAGCATCAAATATGGAAATTGGCGGGCGGGACTTCGCCACTTTCTCCTGTATTTCAGCCGTCATGATCGCAGATGACAATGGCGGCAGGGTATTGTGCTCGCTCGAGGTTGGCCTTTGTTCGCGACCAGGTTGGCCTGTAAATCCTCGATGGCCTTTTGCATTTCCGTAAATTTTGTGGGATTGACAGACTTAGATTGGGGTTGTTTCCCATCATGAGGACCCCATGGGTCATGCTCGTGATGGGGCAGTCCCCCTCTCCAAGCTCGTCCTTGACTACCCAATCGATGATGGATAGACAATTTTGTCCCCGCCGATTTTTGTTCGGCATGCAGATGATCATGAAGATCTGAAGGTGCGGGTATTTTTATTGGTTGTTCCTTTCCTGGATCCTGTCGCCTATTATTGCCAATTCGGTCTTTGGCGGAGAGCCTCAAACGTCCAAACGTTGATGGTCTAGATCCTTGAGGCTGTTCGTCATCAGACGTGTCATCGGCTTTTTTACTTGCCCGCTTCACAATTTTCTTTTTAACTTGCTCACTATCAGGTGTATGTGAGTGTTGCTCTTCAGGATCTTGAGTCTCTAATTTGGCCAATTCTTTCTCAGCCCTCTCTTTCTGCGCTCATGACAAAGAAAGTGATAGCCTGGTTTTATGGTGCCGGATCATTCACAATATCCTCGAGATTGGTAATCTCAACTCCCGGATCTTTATGAGGCTGGCGCTGAGCCTCTTTCCGTTCATGTGGTTGGCTTTGTCCCGACCTCTCCGTTTGTGTGTTCCTAGATTGAGGCATTTTATTTATTTTTTCTGCCTCGGCTCTTTAATGGTTCGTATATGGGTTGGTTTTTGGGTGAAGCACCCTCCTTCTAGCGCCAGTTGTCGCGAGTCATTTTATACGAAGAGTATTATGTGGCTAATTTGATAACAACTCGCAAACAAAATATGCACGTGTACGATAAGCTGTAAATAAGAAGAATTTGTTGACCCAGTTCGTCGGGAAACGACTACTCTGGGGGCATACCAAGCCAGGATGTGGTATTGCGAGCTTTACACGTATAATACTTGATACACCTTATGAAGATGAATTATTACAGATAAAGATAATTTGGAGAACTCGCCTCCGGGTGCTAGGGTTTCTAGTAGGGATAAATGATCACTCGAATTCTTTTTTGTTCCTCACCTCTCATGTGTGGGTATAACTTTTTTGGGAGATTTTTTCTGAACCTTTCTCTTCTTCTTTTTTCTTCCTTTTATAGCACTCCGGCAAGCATGAGCTGGGCTGGCAAGCATGAGCTGGAGACTTCGGGTCATGCAAGAACTCACGTAATGCCGCCACGTTTTCAACTTCGTCTTCCTGGTTGATCTTGGAACTTGCTTGTTTGTAAAGCACTCTTTTGGTCGTCCTAAATTAACCTTTTGTTCGGTTGGATGCTTTGTTCGCCCTTTTAACCATGTCAGTTTTATGCTGGAATATTGTCCTCCTCGAGCACACTGAGCCCTCAGGATGTTTGGGTCTTCGGGATATCTGAGTGTCGGGCACTCGACCGCCGGGATACACGAGGTCTCTGGACATCTTGATCCTCGGGATATCGAGGTCTTGAACATCTTGACCCTCGGGATATCCGAGGTCTTGAACATCTTGACCCTCGGGATATCGAGGTGCTAACATCTTGACCCTCGGGATATCGGGTCTTGAACTTGACCCTCGGGATATCACGAGGTCTTGAACATCTTGACCCTCGGGATATATCTGAGGGTCTTTGGCCGCTGAGTCCTCTCGATTGCTTATGGCCTTCTTGACTTAGCTCATCTGATTCCTTTTTTTCTGACACTGAGTGGGAATATACTTGTCCTTTGGGCATGTAATATTTAAATAATACCGCGTAATAAACTCTTACGTGTTCGATTAAGCTGAGTTACTATATCAAACACAACATATATATTTATTGCAAGCTGTTCATATAATAGCACATGTTACATTGTAGTTAGCGTGGTGATACCGGATCACGAAAGATCACGTTAATAGTCCCTTGTAAACTAGTGCGTGTTTCACAACCTAGATAGACCGAGCGATCTATTGGTAGAAGTTGATGTGTAAGGCTCAGTTTGGCTTGTCTTGACCAAGAGATTACACTAGTGCGTTCGATCTTGTTTGAAGCGGACTGTAGAGAGGATAAACTCATTCGCACTGACTTAAGGGATGAAGAGTTAGACCTCAGTGGTTGTTGATTTCTTAATCTCTGTCACTTAATAAGGACCGTGTGCGATTAATAATTATTGCTTTGACTTATAAATGGGAAGAGAATCATTGAGACTTCGATACCCTATATCTTGGGCAATAATATTAATTGTACGACAGTTGCTAAATTAATACATAGAATCGTGTGCTTGCAAAGTCTTGCGTGATTGGTCCCCTTGGTGGGCTCGGAACCTTTATCATACCAAATCTTGCAAGTGGAATTAATTTTCCGGTATGGATAATAAAGCTGACTTGTCCTTACTCCAAGGATAAAGATATTAATTAATATAAAGCTTTTCAGTGGCTTAATTAATTAATGGACTAAATAATCTTAAACACGGGAAATAATAATCGGGAGCCATATTACCGTTATATGGGTTAAGGTTGAATAGTGCAATATTAATTATATAGTGGTATTAATTAATATTAATGGGCTGAATTATATTGTGGCTCAATATTGGAATTCAGAAGTCCATTGGAAGGTCCATCTTAATTCTCCTAAAGGTCCCTCAAGTAGCCCAAATTAAAGTCCAATAAATGAAAGGTGCTTAAAATAAAATAAATTATTGTTGCATTATTTTTTCCTTAATTTTTCAAATTTATTAAAGAAAAGAGGGAGAATGATTTTCTTGAATAGATTTTATGGAAAGGAGATAAAGTATTCTTGGAATACAAGATTATCCCATAAATTCAAGAAATTTCCCACTTGGTCTCTTTAATGTGTAAATTTCGAAAATTATAGAGAGATAATAGGAAGAAAGATTTTCTTGATTTTCTTGAAAAGATTTTATGGAAAAAGATGTGTATTCTTGGAATACAAGAATATCTCATAAATTCAAGAAAGATTCAATCTTGAGAATCTCCTATTTATTTGGAAATATTAAATTAAACAAAGGGTGTGAGATTTTTGTGAAAAAATACACATGGAAAGAAGAATATATGAGATATATTCAAGATTTCTTGGAGATCAAGAAAAGATCTTTCCTAACCCTATTTTGAGCCCTAATTTTCGTCCCCCTCTCTATTATAAATAGGGGATGAATGTTTCATCCCCAAGACACAGGAATTAATCTTTTTTCGAAAAAATATCAGCGTCGATAAAATATCAAATATTTTGAAAGCGTCGACAATTTGTGTTTTTTTCAAAAAATTTCAATTGTGTCTTGACAATTCCATGTCTTTGGAAATATTAGAAATCCACAAAGGTAGTGCAACAATTTTATTTTTCCTTTGTTTTTATAAATCGTTCATCGGAGAACCTCCCACCGGGTTATTGAGAGCGAGGACTTGGGAATACTTGAGAAGGACTTTTGGTTGGTAGTCAGATACTTGATCCTGTCCATCTCAGACTCTCTCCAACGGGTACGTTTACGTAAACTCCTAGAAATTCTGCATGCTAGGATCTTTTACGTTAATTTTATTTGCATGTCGTTGTTGGTGTAATTATTATTTGAATTCACTTAGGTAAATTCATGCTATTAATAATTGTTAATTTAAATTTGTGTTTATGAGGTCATCCCGATAGATCCTCGACAAATGTTATCCCAACAGAGCCACAACCGATGCGTGGCCGACCATCAAAAAAGCGGACATCCACCCAAATCTGAAAGGCAAGCATGACTCGCTCAATCTCTGGGCTCAAGTCACTTTAAGCGGTGTTGCACTGGATAACCGGTAGGAGACTTGACCGCTTACTCGGCGATGACTTTGTCAGCCTTCTCGGCGTGACACATCCCCCTTCTCGGCGTTGATTCTGTCCGCCTCCTATCTTGTTGGCACTACCGCTTCTCGTGACCAATCGCTGCCAGCCTCGCCAAAGCGGCCCCGCCCTTCCGCCAGCGATAATTATGCCACTTTCCTTGTGGCCTTGCTCGCCTTCTCGGCGGCCAGTTGTCGCCTGCACTCAGTGACATCGCACCTCTTGGTCGAGCACCGCGCTTCGTGATAAGAAAATTATCTTCGCCTCTCGGCGCGGCTGCTACTACATACCGGCCAGCGGTGCTTCCATGCCACTCCAGCGCCTTCTGCGCCGTCTGGCGGTCTGCCGCCTCACAGGCAGCGCCAGCACTTTACCGGCGATGATTACGCCCGCCTCCTCGGTATTAACACCGCCTTCTCGGCGATAATATACTCACCTCTCGGCGCGGCACTACGCCTGCCAGCGATTATGCACATACTCACCGGCGGCCCTTTTCTGCGCTTCTCGGCGATGATTACGCGCCCGCGCTTCTCGTAGCCTTTTCGCCTTCTGGCGATGATTATGTCCTCCTCCTGATGTCGGCACTACCCCGCCATCTTGGCGTCGATCGCATACCACTTTCTCAATGCGCTTCCGCCTTCGGCGATGGTCGCCCGCCTCGCCGACGCGAGCCTACGCCTGGCGATGGCTAATATAAGCCCGCCGCCGTGGCGGCACTTCCACGCTCACCAGCGTGATTATACGCACTCCTGGGCGGCACTACCACCTTCTCGGCCATTGCGCTCCTCGGCGTAGGCACTATCGCCATCTCGGCCAGTCATACGCCTGTGACGTTGCTTTGCCGTCTTCTACCAGCGTGGTGCACTTACTCGCCAGAAACCTTGCCGCCTTCGGCGATGATTATGCCCCACTTTCACCGGTGACGCTTGTCTGCTTAAGCCATGATGATGCCCGCCTCTCGGCGTCAGCCTTCTTGCCTTACCGGCGATGATTACGCTTGCCTGCGCGTGGCGGCGCCACGCCTTCTGGCGATGATTACGCCTCCGCCGGCGGCGGCCTTCTTCCGTCTTCTCGGCAAAATTTTGCCCTCCTCGCCAGCCCTTCTTTTCCCGCGCCTTCGGTGATGATTACGCTGCCTCCTCGGCGTGGCACTTCCGCCTTCTCGATGATGATTATGCCCGCCTCCTCGACGCCGGCCCTACCGCCATCTCGGTGTTGATCATTCCCGCCTCCTCGGCACGGAACTTTCGCCTTCTCGACGATGATTCTTGCCGCCTCGCCGCGGCCCGATCTCGCGCCTAAGTGTTGATTTTGCCCGTCTTCTCAGCTCTGGCACTTCCGCCTACTCGGCGACGATTTTATCCGCCTCTACGGCGTCGATCAACCCGCCTCTTCGGCATCGGCTCTCCGCCTTCTCGGCGATGAGATCGTCCGCCTTTACGGCGTCGACCAGCCCGCCTTTTCGGCGTCGACTTTCCGCCTACTCGGCGACGATTTTATCCTCCACCTCGGCGTCGACTAACCCACCTCTTCGGCGTCGGCTTTCCACTTTGTCCGCCACCTCGGCGTCGACCAGCCCGCCTCTTTGGCGTCGGCTTTCCGCCTACTCGGCGACGGTTTTTTCCGCCTCTATGGTGTCGACCAGTCCGCCTCTTTGGCGTTGGCTTTCCGCCTACTCGGCGATGATTTTATCCGCCACCTCGGCATCGACTAGCCCACCTCTTCGGTGTCGGCTTTCTGCCTACTCGGCGATGATTTTGTCCGCCACCTCGGCGTCGACTAGCCCGCCTCTTCGGCATCGGCTTTCCACCTACTCGGCGATGATTTTATCCGCCACCTCGGCTTCGACTAGCCCGCCTCTTCGGCGTCGGCTTTTTGCCTACTCGGCGAGGATTTTTTTCGCCACCTCAGTGTCGACCAGCCCCTCTCTTCGGCGTCGGCTTTCCGTCTACTCGGCGATGATTTTATCCACCACCTCGGCGTAGACTAGCCCGCCTCTTTGGCGTTGTCTTTCCGCCTATACGACGTCGATCAACCCGCTTCTTCGGCGTTGGCTCTCCGCCTTCTCGGCAATGAGATCGTCCGCCTTTATAACGTCGACCAACCCGCCTCTTTGACATTAGCTTTCTGCCTACTCGGCGATGGTTTTGTTCACCTCTACAATGTCGACCAGCCCGCCTCATTGGCGTCGGCTTTCCACCTACTCGGCGACGATTTTATCCGCCACCTCGGCGTCGACTAGCCCGCCTCTTTGGTGTTGGCTTTCCGCCTACTCGGTGATGATTTTGTCTGCTACCTCGGCGTCGACCAGCCCACCTCTTCGGTGTCGGCTTTCCGCCTACTCGACGACGGTTTTGTCCGCCTCTATGGCATCGACTAGCCCGCCTCTTCGGCGTCGGCTTTCTGCCTACTCGGTGACGGTTTTGTCTACCACCTCAGCGTCGACCAGCCCATCTCTTTGGCGTCGGCTTTCCGCCTACTCGGCGACGGTTTTGTCTGTTCGGATTAAAGAAGAAATTATGGAGAAAATAATAGAAAACACGAATTAAGGAACACACAATTTGGTTACCCGGGTTAAATCGGGAAAAGACTACGTGCAGGGGCACTACAAAGCCAGGAGATCTACTATTTTTTTATGTGATGTAGTGATCTGATTACAATGAGTCAAAAGTGTTTAAATATGAGACATGGGCCAAAACCTAAATGCCCCCCCTTCGAGCGCTCGACCCGTCACTTGGTCGGCCCGCGACTAAAGCCTGCAGTCGGCGCCCTCTGGGCGCCCTTGGAAAGAGGCGCTCGACCAAGCAGATGTGCTTTCGACCACGAGCGTGGTGAGCACCTCCCGTGCTCTCGCAACGTTTTTCCTCAAGCTCCAACAATCCCAATAATCTCCCACACAGGCCGAATCAAATGTAACTTGTCTCGCCGTTTCAGCGGTCTCTCTCTCCCTTTGGTAGTAGTGTCGGGGCCTTCATCTCGGTTTCCAAGGCGGTTGAAGTCATGCATAACTTCAACTTCTCTAAGGTCACAACCTTAGTCAACATGTCAGCAGGATTCTCACTTCCTCAGATCTTCATCAGCTGTAAGATCTTGTTCACTATGAGGTAACGTATGTAATGATACCTTAACTCAATATGCTTCGTCCTCGAGTGAAAGGCCAGATTTTTTGCCAAGTGAATAGAACTCTGACTGTCACTATACAAAATACTGTCCTTTTGCTCCTTCCCCAACTCATACGAAAGATTCTGCAACCAAACCATCTCCTTGCTAGCCTCAGTAACTACAACGTAATCTGCTTCTGCAGTGGACTGAGCTACGATCTTCTGCAACTTAGAAGCCCAAGAAATTGTTGTACCATCAAAAGTAAACACATACCCGGTTGTACTCCTCCTTTTGTCGAGATCACTTGATGCCAAGTCTGCATCAACGTATCCTGCCAACTCAACGCTTTTGCCCTCAAAGCACAAAGCTTGATCAGTAGTACCTCTCAAGTACTTTAGGATCCACTTCACCGCCTCCCAATGCTGCTTGCCCGGATTACCCATAAACCGGTTAACCACTCCCACTGCATGTGCAATATTAGGTCTTGTACACACCATAGCATACATTAAACTGCCAATTGTCGAAGCATATGGGGTGTTTTGCATGTAGGCTCGCTCCTCATCGCTGCTAGGTGAGTCTTTGTTGGATAGCTTGAACTGACTTCCCAACGGGACACGAACTGGCTTTGCATCCTCCATACTAAATCTCTTCAAGACCTTCTTTATGTATTCAGCCTGAGAAAGATACAACTTTCCTGCCACCCTATCACGATCGATTCGCATACCTAAGATTTGCTTGGCCTCTCCAAGGTCCTTCATAGCAAACCTATCAGACAACTTCTTCTTCAACTTGCTCACTTCCCAAGCACTTGAGCCTACTATCAACATGTCATCAACATATAATAGCAAAATGATATAACCATCATCATACCTCTTGAAGTAACAGCAATGGTCGGCTTCACACCTATTGATCTCAATCTCGTGTATGAACCCATCAAACTTCTTGTACCACTGTAATGGAGCTTGTTTCAACCCATACAAGCTCTTCTTCAATTTGCAAACAAGCTCACTATTCCCCTTTGACAAGTACCCTTCTGGTTGCTTCATGTAGATGTCCTCATCTAAATCACCATGAAGAAAGGCTGTTTTCACGTCAATATGTTCTAACACCAAATTTTCTGCAGCCACCAGGCTCAGAACCAACCGAATGGTAGTTAGCTTCACCACTGGAGTAAAAGCATCAGTATAATCAATACCATGTTTCTGCTGAAACCCCTTCACAACCAGTCTTGCCTTGTAACGCTTGCTTCCATCAGCCTCCTCTTTGATTCTGTAAACCCATTTATTATGCAATGTCTTCTTGCCCTTAGGGAGCTCAACTAGTTCCCAGGTTCCGTTGGTCATCAACGAATTCATCTCATCATCCATTGCAAGTTTCCACTTGCTCACCTGTTCACTACGTGTAGCCTCTGCATAACATTCAGGTTCACCACCATCAGTTAACAATAAATAATGAAGAGAAGGTGAATACCTATCAGGAGATCTATGTTCTCTCGTAGATCTCCGCAGCGGAATTGGTGTTGGTGGTGTACGTGGTTCTTCCTCAACAATCTCCTCATCGTCTTGAACCTCATTGCTCCAACCCGAGTTCGAAATGTCTAACTCCACAACTTTGAGTCTCCAACCACCTTCTTTGGATGTCCCCAACCTTGTCGTTGTACAAAACACCTTTCATTGAATCTGACATCTCGACTATGAATTATCTTTCAATTTTTCTCATCCCAAAACCGATAGCCAAATTCATCACCGCCATATCCAACAAACGTACACTCAGCATTTAGCATCCAACTTACTTCTACTAGCGACATCAATGTGAACATATGAAATACACCCAAATATACGAAGAAAAAACAGTTACCTCGCTTACTGACCGGGCCTCCTCCGGTATGCCATATTCCAAGGGGAGTTGAGGGTCTCTGTTTATCAAGTAGGCCACAGTGTTAATTATACGCCCCAAAACATCTTTGGCGTACCACACTTCAATCTCATGCTTCTAGCACGTTCACATAACGTCTTGTTCATACGTTCTACCACACCATTCTGCTGGGAGGGTTCCTCTCACGGTTTTCTCCATTCAATTCCATTAGCCTCCACGAGAATCTTTTTGAACTCACGAGCTCGTACTCTCCACCATTATCCTATCTCAAACACTTCACTTTGAGACTGTCTCGATTTCTACAAGGATCTTCCACTTCTGAAAGCATTAAAGGCATCGAGACTTATTTTTCGAAAATAAACCCATACCTTCCTCGTGGATTAAATCAATGAAAGTCATGTAATATGATGCTCCTCCAAGAGATGTCACAGGTGTTGGATCCCACAAGTTACTGTGGACTAACTCCAGCTTCTGCTTCTTCAAGGTTCTGCCTCCCTTCGAAAAACTCACCCTTTTCATTTTTAGAATACATTCTCCACATAACCCGTGTCAATTGTCTTGAGGTCCGGCGGTTTACCTTCGAACACATAACTTTCATCCCCTTTTTTCACTCATGTGGCCAAGATGACAATGCCACAAATCTGCATTCCCCTTTTCACCTGCAAGAGCAATGTTATCCCGGGTGTTGCCTGTCATGTACAACATTCCCTCCTTTTTGCCTCGTGCCACCAACATGGCACCTTTGGATATCTTCCACGTGTTGAATCAGAAGATCACATTATATCCCTCGTCATCAAAAACGCCCTCTTGAGAGTAAATTCCTCTTCAAACCAGGAATATGTCTTACATCCTTCAACTGCAACACAGTTTCATTTGGTGTCTTGATCTGAACATCCCTCTTCCCTTTGATTTCCAGAGGCTCATCATCAGCTAGATAAATCTTTCCAAAGTTCCCGGAAGTGTACTTCTCCATCACGTCGGCCTTCTTTGCCCATCGAATGAAATGATGCTCGAGAATCTAACACTCCGCGATTTTAATGGGATTTAACTACGCTCAAGATTAATGCATCCGAGCCCTCCATCGATGAGTGGCGTTATTTGAGTTGTCATCATTCTTTGGTGCATTAGCATGTGCCTTAGCTGGTGCCTTGCACTCCCTCCTGTAATGACCAAGTTCATGACAATTGTAGCACTCGACTTGACTCTTATCCTTCTTGGGCTTATCTTTGCCTCTTGACTTTGATCTACCCCGATTTGGCTTCCCTTTGGATTCAGATCTGCCTCTGTTTCCCGCACTCAAGGGTGATCATGTGGCCACACCCAACTCTTTCCTGTGAATTTCTTCGCTCATGATTAGATCTCTCACCTCATCAAATTTCAGTTTCACTTTACCTGCCGAAGCACTAACAGTCGTTACCGACCCACTCCAACTCTCTGGTAAAGAAGACAACAAAATTAGGGCTTGAATCTCATCATCAAAATCAATCTCAACCGAACTCAATTGGGCTATCGTCATATTGAATTCGTTGAGATGATTGGCTACCACAGTATCCTCCGCCATCCTCAGGTTGAATAACCTCCGCATCAGATGAACCTTGTTCGCTGCAGACGATTTTTCACATCTCCGTCAAAATCTCTAGCATCTCCTTTGTGGTTTTTGCTTTCACCGTATATAGGGCGACGTTCCTGGATAACGACAGATGAACCACACTCATCGCGTTCCTGACCAGCAACTTCCACTCATCGTCCTTCATACCTTCAGGCTTAGAGCTTAAAGGTTGGTACAGATCTTTACCGTACAAGTAATCCTCGATCTGTAACTTCCAGAATCTGAAATCCGTTCCATCAAACTTCTCAACAGGCAATTTCCCTTCAGCTATCATAATTGCTCCCACCAGATCCCTTGAAGCAATTATGGAGAAAATAATAGAAAACACTAATTAAGGAACACACAATTTGGTTACCCAGTTCGACAGGAATGACTACGTCTGGGGGCACTACCAAGCCATGAGATCTACTAACTTTTGATGTGATGTAGTGATACAATTACAATAAGTCAAAAGTGTTTAAATATGAGACATGGGCCAAAACCCTAAATCGTCGCGAACTTTCCGAACGCTTCGACCCGTCAACGGTGAAGTGGAAGTCTACCGACCAAAGCCTCAGTTTGGCCCTCTGGGAAATTGGCGGAAAGGTGGGGCGCTTCGACCGGCGAGATGTGTGTGACCACGACAGCGGTCGGCGCCTCCGTCGTGCTTCTATGACACATTTTCACTCGGGGCTCAACAATCCCAATATTTTCTGCCTCTATGGTGTCGCCCAGCCCGCCTCTTCGGCGTTAGCTTTTTGCCTACTCGGTGGAGATTTTATCCGCCACCTCGGCGTCGACTAGCCCGCCTCTTCGGCGTCGGCTTTCTGCCTACTAGGCGGTAATTTTATCCGCCACCTCGGAGTCGACCAGCCCGCCTCTTTGGCATCGGCTTTCTGCCTACTCGGCGATGATTTATTCGCCTCTATGGCGTCGATCAGCCCACCTCTTCGGAGTAGGCTCTCTGCCGTCTCGGGGGTGAGATAAATCCACCTTCTGGCGTCGACCAGCCCATGCTCTTCGGTGGTGATTTTATTACGCTACTACGGTGTCAGTGGCCCATCTCTTGGCATCGGCTTTCCCCTACTCGGCAACAATTTTATCGCCTCTCACGGTGTCGACCAACCCGCCTCTCTTGGCGCCGGCTTTCCGCCTACTTTCGGCGGTAATTTTATCGCCACCTCGGTCGACCGGCCTGCCTCTTTGGCATCGGCTTTCTGCCTACTCGGCGATGATTTTATCCGCCTCTACGGCATCAATCAGCCCGCCTCTTTGGCGTCGACTCTTTGCCTTCTCGGTGATGAGATCGTCCGCCTTTACGGCATTGACCTGCCCGCCTTCTCAGCGTCGGCTCCCCGCTACCTCGGCGATGTGTATTCCGCCAATTTAGCAAATTATTCTCCGCCTTCTCGGCATCGGCTTCCCACTACCTCGGCGATGTGTATTCCGCCAATTTAGCGGTTATTCTCCGTCTTCTCGGCAATGAGATTGTCCACCTTTACGGCGTTGACCTTCCCGCCTTCTCGGCGTCGGTTTCCCGCTACCTCGACGACGTGTATTCCATCGATTTAGCGAAGTATTCTCCGCCTTCTCCGTGTGACATGACCAGCCCGCCTTATCTTCTGCTCCGGCAAAAATTGTCAATTCATAATCATTCGACAAAGAAAATTTTACTCTATAGATCGCCGGCCCTAGTAAGGCGATGCGGGCGGGGAAAAGTCACAAAGCCTTTCGGCGAAAGTGAGTGCGACGGCAATGAAAAAATTAGCTATGTCTAGATCACCACGGCTAATAAAGGCGATCTAGAGGGGAAAGAAGTCATAAAAGCTTTCGACCATAAGTGATGCGACGATGGCGCAAAAAAATAGAAAAGACTTCGTATAAAGGGGCTCACCTAGAAATGCGAGCACGAAAAGACTTCATCAGCAGGGCTCACCTCGTCACGAGCCGCAGAAAAAAGACTTCGTCTGAGAAGGCTCGCCCCAATCTGGCCTTGAAACAAAAGATCGACTGATGATGAAAGGTAAAAAAGATCCTCTCTGCGGGGCTCATACGAATCGGTCAAGATCTCATAGGACATCCAAAGCACACTCGAGGCAAACAATATGACTACAGATCAAAGAAAAGATAAAGTCTTATCAAGACAAGAATCAAGATCGAACTACGAACAAAGTCAAAGCCCGATCTTGGGGGCTATTGTTGTCACGCGAATTATCACACATCGGCCGAGGTCCCACCGAGACCACGCGATCAATCGTGCTTTTAAGCAAATGATTTGTTATGCTTAATGATGTGTCATCTTGTATGATTTGTCATGCTTATGATTTGTCGTCTATATGATTTGTCATGCTTTATGATTTGTCATCTTTGGTCCTCTTTATATAAAGGACCTCACCCCTCATTGTAAAAAAAAAAACGGAATGTTTCCTCATTCCACTTATATACCAAAAAACCATATTTTAGGGAAGAACTACGGTTCTTCCCACGTCTGTTCTTGTTCGATTATTATTTTGTTTGTTAGTTGAAAGTCGAAGCCACATCAAGCCAAATATTTTTTTTGACTAACAACAAACCGCACTCCAAAATCGTCGAAGTCGTAAAACGTGTGTTAGAAGTCTTGAAACGTCATAAGTGCAGAAAATGGACAGAAGGACAACTTAGACTTTTTAACCATATTTTTGTACCTTAGAATTAAAATAAAGTTACTTTGTACCTTAGAGTCACTTGGGGAGTGACTTTGTACCTTAGAGTCACTCCCCCCACTAAAACTTGTGTGAGACCATCTTATATGATGTGTTCTGTGTGAAGATAAAAAATACTATCTCCGTCCCATAATAACGTGCATACCACTTTTATTATTGAGTTTTAGTGAATAAATTGTTTATTAGTATTTTAAATGATAAAGTGATTTTTAAGGAGGGGTATTATAGATCTACCTCTCATCTTTTATATGCATCTTTAAAAATTACTTTATCATTTCAAATACTAATAAAAAGCTCGCTCGCAAAAACACGTGAAAACAGTAAACGTGCAAGTTATCACGGGAGAGTATATAGTACTCCCTCCATCCCGGGACAACGTGCACCCCTATCCGGGCATAGAAACTAAGAAAACTTGCTTTATTGATATTATTTAAATCAATTATAATGATATTGTGAGTGTATAAGTTTTGAGTGTTTTGTCATTTTAGGAAATGTGCACGTCATTGCGGGACAGACCAAAAAGGAAATTGTGCACGTTATTGCGGGACGGAATGAGTACTTCTTTAATTTCTAATCATCTGTTTGATTTTAATAGTGCACATAAATCAATATTTTATTAATTAATTAAGGTATTAAAATACTATTAGACCCTTATTTATACTTATAATTACAAGAAGATGATTAGTACTTATTAAGGGTATTAGTGAAAAAAATGGCAAATTTATGTGATGATAGCAAAACGACAATTAGGAACATTATTTTACATAACATTAGCCAAATAATTAGAAACGGAGCAATATATAAGTTATAATAGAAAATTTATCATACTGAAAATGATACTTCATCTGTCCCAGATAAAGTTTCCATAACTTTTAGGCACATAGATAAGGATTATAAATAGAATAATAGATGTAGTACTGTTGTAACTAGCTAAATCAACCTAGTTTAACAATGAATTTAATCAAGTAAAATAGCTAAAAACGGCCAAAAACAATAAAGGTTAACACGCAAATTGGTGACCCGGTTCGTCCTTTGAATCAGACTACGTCCGGGGGCGTCCAAGCCAGGTATAAGTGTATAATATATTTACCTAGAATACTAAGGTGTTCAACCCTTACAAATGTGACCTTGTTGGTCTATTTATACAACATATCCCTCCTTTAAGACGGGGTATTATACAAGGAAAGATGCCCCTTTGGTGCCTTCAATCCCGCAAGTCGTCTGCATCCTCGGTCCGATTTGAGATCGCCCCTTTAATGAGCATCAATCGGGGAATGGAGTACCCGAACGGATTGGTTGGCTTGTTGTATGCTTTCCTTATTTGGTCATGATTGTCCGTTACATGCTATAGGTCGGGGCTCCGACCTAGATATATAAAGTGGATGTCGGCGTTGTGATATCGATTTTCATTTAAGTCGTTCTGCGACCTCGCATTTATATGCAATTTGGTAACCGCCTTTTAAAGCGACCTCGCTTTCTTTGCGTCACCTCGAAGTGTAAGACTCTTTGACTTGTATCTGTGGGGTTAGTGGGGCGATGGTTTATTCCATGCTACAACAATTGCCCCTCAAGTTGAGGTTAGCATATTATGGAATGGGATATCAACTTGATCTTCACGACTAGCCGCGGAACACGGCTCCTTGCCTTTGTTATCATCTGAAAAGTCACCTCGATAACACGAATCGATGCATTAGATTTCCTCGATTTTGGGAATTTGAAATGATGGTTTGCCGGGCCGATGGCGTGGCGCCCTTAGCGAGGTCCAATAGGATGCGCGATGGTTAACACTGCGGATCCCATAATCCCCGATCGTCGGAGGGGCCTAAATTATGAAATTTCATTTTGGCCCTCCTCCTTCTATAAATAGGTGGGGAATTAGGTTTTCAAAAACCTTTCTTCCCTCTGAAAATTGCCAATCATTTGCACTTTTCTTCCTTTTCGGTTCATCACCCAAATCCTCGGTTTCCTTGGCTTGGAATCGGGTAATTTTGATTTTGATCTCTTTAATATCTTTATGGCCTCTGGGTTTTTACGGTTCTCTTTTCCCTCATCCTATGGTGGTTTCTTCTTCCTCCCGAGGATGATGTCCGTTACTTTCGGCCATCCATCTGGTCTGGTTCACCGTGTGAGGACGGGTGGTGAAGGTTCTTTGGCCCAGCCGGTGGGTGATGGGCGGGAAGATGATGCGAATGATGAACCGGCGTCTGATCGGTTTCTGAAGGAATTGGGCGAGATCACTCATCTTCCTGCCTTGGATAGTAATCCCCAAACCTCTGCTCTCCAAAGGCAATCGGTGTCGGCTGGCTCCTCTGTCCATGCCCCAGATTTTGGGGCTTATGAGCGGATCTTTGATTATGAGCTATATCACCGGCGTGCTCCTTATAAGCGACCTGAGCGCCAGTACCGCAAGTCTGTCTCCTCGCAATTCGCTGCGTCTGAGAAGAGATACCGATCGGTACTTTCTGACTACTACGTGCGAGGGCTTCGCCGGTTGTATAAAGTGTCGCGGGATGTTCATTTCTATTGTGATAATGCCGGAGCAGTTGCAAATTCAAGGGAACCAAGAGCCCACAAGGCCAGCAAACACATTGAAAGGAAATACCATCTTATACGGGAAATCGTTAAGAGAGGAGATATAGAATTGGCAAAAGATCGCGTCGAAGACAACCCAGCGATCCATTCACAAAAAGTGGTCGCCTCGAAATACATTCGAGAGACATGTGGAAGGAATGGGTGTCAAGACCGTTGCCTAATCTAACTTTGAGTATAAGTGGGAGACATTATTAGGTTCGTGTAGGTGACATTAGATGTCACGTATTAGAAATCTACGAGACATGTTATAGTATACTTAAAAGCGGACTTTGAGTATAAGTGGGAGATTGTTGGGATTATCTTTGGAAAGTGTGTTTTTTTACTTTGTATAATCAAAAATTGAATTTAGGACTTATTCTTTGAAAATAAATTGTTTATCAACGATGCTTTAAATATCATCGAATGTTATATATATTTCTTTGGATAACTATTCAATAAATAGTCGTGTTACATTGTAGTTAATTTAGTGATACGGATCACAAAGATTAAATTAATCCCCTTGTAACTAAAAGTACACCATTCATGACCTAGATGAAATGAACAATCCATCGTGAAAGGTTGAAGTGTAAGGCTCGAGTTGGTTTGTCTTGACCAAGAGATTACACTAGTGCATATTGATGCCTTTGAAGAGGACCTCTGAGGAGGACAAATTCTTGAGGCGAACTAGGAAGAATTAGACCTCGGGTTAGTTGAATTTTCTTAATCTTAGTCCCTTAAATAGGATTGCGTGTGGTTAGTAACTATTGCTTTGACTTATTACGGGTAGAGAATCAAGGAGATTCAATACTTTATATCTTGGGCAATATTATTGGTCACGTGTGATTGCTAAGATTTATCACGGAGAATCGTGTGCAAAATACGCATTTCGACGCCCCTTGGGAGGTTCATAAGATTTATCATACCAAATCTTGTAAGTGGAATTTGTTTCCGTATGGATAATAATGTTGAATCGTTCCTTAACCAGGATAAAAGATATTAATTAATGAAAAGTTATTTGATGGGCTTGAATTAATTAATGGGCTAGATAATCTTAAACGGAAATAATAACAGGGAGCGTATTAAGCGTAATATGGGTTAAGATGGATAGTCTTGATATTAATTATGTAGTGGGATTAATTAATATTTATGGGCTTGAATAATATTGTGGCTCAATATTGATAATTCAAGGTCCATTGGAAGGTCAAATCTTAATTCTCCTAAAGGCCCCCCAAGTAGCCCAACATAAAGTCCAATAACTGTAAAAGGTGTTTAAAAATAAAATAAATATTTGTTGCTCATTTTTTTCTATTTTTCAAAAATCATAAATAAAAGGAGAAAAGATTTTCTTTGAATTTTGTTATGGAATGAAGATATGTATTCTTGGAATACAAGATTATCTCATTAAATTCAAGAAATCTCCACTTGGTTATTTATGGTGAGATTTTCGAAATTTTCAAAGAATAAGGGAAAGAAAGATTTTCTTGATTTTCTTGAAATTATATTATGGAAGATATGTATTTCTTGAAATACAAGTATATCTCATAAATTCAAGAAGATCCAAATCTTGGTTTCTTGTTCCTATTATTTTTAAAATTCCATATGAAGGAGTTGGGATTTTTATGGAATATTTTAATTATGGAGAAAAAGAATATATGAGATATATTCAAGATTTCTTGGAGATCAAGAAAAAGATTTTCCCATATTATTTTATCACTAAAAAAATCGACCAACACCTCTATAAATAGGGGATGAGTGTTTCATTCCCAAGTACAATTCCATGTCTTTGGAAAAATAGTAAATCCACAAAGGTGGTGCAACAAATTTTATTTTCCCTTTTTGTTAATTGTTCATGAGTTTCCTTCCACGGATTGACGAGGACTAGGAATATTTGGGTAAGCTTTTTTGGTGTGTTCTTATCCAGCGAGACCATTGCCAACTCCAAGAGGTTAGTTCACGTAAACTACTTGAATTCCCGCATGTTAGGATTTATGTGAATTGTTTATATGCATGATTTGTTGTTGAATTATCATTTGAATTAATATAGGATTAATTCATGCTAGTAATAATTGTTATAATTAAATTTGTATTTAAATATTCATCCCCGAATAGATCCTTGCAAATAATTCCCCAACAACTGTATCAAAGCCTCGGTTTAAGACTCTGAATTTTTAAATTGTAATTTAATTTGTTTTTCATTAAATTTGAATTTGGATAGTAGAATTGCTAGATCTTTTTTTTGCAAGTATCCAATTGTTTTGGAATTTAATGTGTTTATTTATACATGCATATAAATTGTGGTTTTTAATTAGATTAGTTTGAATTCATTTTGCCTCGTGAAAAAAAATCCCAAAGTAGATTAGGATTTGTTTGATTTGATCAATGTAATAGACTAGTCTAGATCTAAGTTTATTATTTTTATAAATAAATTGAAACAGGATAAATGAGCGAAACGAAAACGATGAATTAAAGCGAATGGATCGAACAAAGGCGGCTCTCGAGGCGTGAAGCGGCCCAGGGCCGAGGCATCGCGGAGATGTGACTACCGTCGTTGACACCGTGTCGCGATCAGGCGGCGAATCTTGCGGAAACCTTCTGGGATCTGGCGGAGGTGGGCGAGTGGATCGGCATGGGCGAACCTGGCGCCCGGCGGGCCTATTTAAGAATACTGGCGCTGCCGAAGATCCGTAGAAACTGCCGGCGTGACCGCTCTCACCCGAGCGACATCTAGGCGCTTAAGCGCCTGAGCGCCCACTTTTTCTGGCGAAGTCTTGGCGGGCACTCAAACCGCGATCTGATGATGGCGGGCCTGTAAAAGCATTTTTTTAAGACGGTCAAGTGGGAGCTTTTTGAGACAAGCGATGAAGGCTATGAAGACGATTTCTCAAGATCAAGACAATGCAAAAAATTAACCATGACAATTGGATATATGTGCCCAATATGATTATTTTTTTTGTTTTGATGTTATGCATTATTTTATGCTTATTTAAATTGTGTTTAAATTTGCGATGCATGAAAAACGTTTTGAAAAATCTCACTTTCAAAAATTACTAAGTATGCTTAAACAATTAATTGAAAATTTTATTCCGGATAATAAAATTGAATTAATTTTGACCTCCATGTTTTATTTATTTGTGAATTCTTTTGGAGAAATTCCCCGCACAGGACGGTCAAAAGATAGCTTTCACATGAATAAATTCCAAATGGATGATTATGGATTATTACTAGTGGCAACAATGATCCTCCCCACGAGGCTCATTCAAAAGCGAAATAATAATTTTGTATTTAATCATGGTTATTATTAGGTATAAAATTGATATGCATATACTTCCCAAAGTCCTGTCCCGATTTTATATTGGTCAGATGGGAGCCAACTATTAATCTGGATATTAAAGGTTTGTAATTGTTCTTGTTTCAACACCTTTGAATGTGTTTAAATAATGACCCACTCCGTGGCTTATTTAAAGCTGTTTTTGAATATTATTGGTGATGCATGTTCATTTTTTTTGAGATTTTAATATGAAACATGTGATCGAATTTTGGATATATTTTGTGCTTATGCATATTATTATTTATTTGATTCATCATGTATAACCTTTTAATCCTTTATATACACTCAAAGAACACAATTAACCGGTGATAACTATGTTGTTTGGAAACGAAATATGAGTTTTGTCCTACTGAAGACAAGAACATCATTGGGTTCTTGATGTACCCGGCTTCGTATGCCTACTGATGGATCAATCGATGCGGAAGGCACTTGTATAATATTTGGGAAGCGGTAAATGAACCCATGAAACATGTAATCTTGACTTCAGCATGCGATGATTTGAGACACATTCATGAAGGTGTTGGATGCATTGCGAAAATTATACAAAGTCTTGAAGAAATGTTTTAACAAAAAAGACCGCATGATCAATCGGTTTAAAAATAGCGACATGGCGGGGCTAAAAGATGGGCTGAGGAACACCGTAAAGGGAGCATGTTCTCGAAATTAAACGCGTTTTTGAAAAAGCTCGCTTATCTCGGTACTAAGTATTATGATGAGGCCCAAATCAATTTCTTTGCTAACTCTTCCAAGGTGCTTGATGGGTTTCTTTGTAGTTTTGTGATGGTGATCACATGTTTACTATGGACATTCTACAAAAGCCTTTGAGAAAATAGAAACATTTAGGAAAGAAAAATGACGTTGGTGACGAAAAGTATTTTCTCGAAGATCTATGGCCAATGGAAGGCAAGTCTCAAGAAAAGGAAAGTGGTCGAGAACAAAGCAAACTCATCAATTAGAAAAGTAAGAAAAAGAAGCGATTTAGCCTATAGGCGTCAAGAAAGGACCAAAAGGAATATGTTTTAAGCTGCGGTGAAAAAAGGACATTGGAGGGCGACTGTTCCAATCCCAAAGGAATGGAAAGAAAGGTAATTCTCACGCACTAGTTGTTGAAACTTGTTTAGGTAAATGCCTCCCATTTATGGGTGGATAATCGGGATCACTGATCATGTTTGTTTCCTTTCTGAGGGTTCAAGCGGACTGGCAACAAGTGGGAGTGAGATCCTCATCACATTGGGCAATGATATCCACGAGTGGCGGTGAAGCGATGGGAGAAGTGCACATCTTTTGAAGACGAGTTTTAATTTTTTAGAGATGTTAACTTTACGTTTCCGAATTTTAGAAAGAATTTAATTTCAGTTTCTAAACTTTACCTTGATGGATATTCGGTTACTTTTAATAAAGTTGTTACCATTTCTCTTTATGATAAATTTATCTGTCATGGAACGTTGTCGAATAATCTCTATACAATTAATGCTTTGGCACACCACTTCACGAACGTCCTATAACATCAATTATTTCCGAGAAAAAAAGAAAATGTTCATCTGACGTGAACGAGACACTTCTATGGCATCTAAGATTGGGACATATTAATCCAAAGGATCCAAAGGTTGGTGAAAGACGGTTCACCACCTGAGTTTCTCCAAGTTGAACCAATTCAACCCCTGAATCATGTTTGGAGGTAAAAAAAAAACCAAAGAGGGCATTGAGTCGAGGAATAGAGCCAAAGAAGTGTTAGAAATCGTTTCTGGGCATTATGTGGTCGATTTCAATCAAAGCAATAGGAGGTTATGAGTATTTGGTCACTTTTATTGATGACTACTCAAGAGAATGCGGTTATATTTTCCTTATGAAGATAAATCTGAGACCTTTGAGAAATTCAAAGAATTTAAGGCTTAAAGCAGAGAATCATAGGAAAACGAATCAAGTCTCTACGATCCGATCGTGGAGGTGAGTACCTCGATGAGTTTTTGAACCACTTGTGCGATAAAGGGATTGCATCCCAACTAATCGCACTCCCGAACCCCTCAACAAAATTGGGTTGCGAGCGAAGAAACATAACTCTTTGGAAATGGTTAGATCTATGATGAGTTATGCGGATCTTCCCAAGTCGTTCCCTGGTCATGCCTTGAAGCTTGACGGCTTACATTACGAACTTGGTACCATCCAAATCGGTTCCCAAAACTCCCCGAGAATTGTGGAATGGGCGCAAGCCGGTTTGAGACACATGAAAATTTGGGGTGTCCTACCTACGGTTGGACAAGGAAGCCCGGAAATTGGATCCTCAATCGAGAATTAAGGTTGTTTGTAGGATACCACAGGAAACAAAAGGGGTTCTATGGTCAATGAAGATCAAAAGGTGGTAATAAGCACCCACTTTAGATTTTGGAAGAAGACTATATGAACAAAAGAAGACCAGTGAGATTACCTTAAATGAGCTAAGGGGGTTAACCTGCCATTTCAATTTATGCAGATGACATACCAAATGACACAACATATACAACCGGAACCTCGTCGTAGTGGGAGGGTTGTGCCAGATGAGCGACTCGAGAGATTCATGGGGATAGGAGAGTCCTCGGACTTGATTCAGGACAAAGGAGCCGACCCGTGGACATATGACGAGGCAATCAAGACAAGGATCGGTTTCTTGGCAAACAACAATGAAAGCCGAAATGGGTTCTATGGATCATAATGAGTGTGGGGGAGCTAGTCGAACCACTTAATGGGGAAACCCGTTGGTTGCAAGTGGTATACAAGAAAAAAAAGGGATCGGACGGGAAGGTGGAAACCCCCTTCAAAGGCAAAGAACACAATAGCGAAAGGTTATACTCGAGAAAGAAGGGATCGAATATGAAAACCTTTTCACTGTAGCCGATGCTCAAGTCCATCCGAGATTCTCTTGTCGATTGTCGCATCCTCGACTTTGAAATCTGGCGAATGGATGTCGAGGCGGCATTCCTTCGGAAGTCTTGATGAAGAAATCTATATGCAACAACCCCAAGGCTTCATTGCCCGAGAACACCTAGTTTTGTAAGCTCAAGTCTGTTTACGGACTCAAACAAGCATCGAGCTTGGAACCAATGTTTTGATCATGTTATAAAGTCTTATGGGTTTGATCAAAATGAGTTTGAAAGTTGTGTGTACAAAAAAGCATGCTTCGAGCTGCATTGGTATTCTTAGTACTATCGTAGATGACATTACGCTCGCCGAACGATGTAAAGGTGTTATCGGACGTAAGGGCATAGCTTTCAAAAAGCAGTTTTGATATGAAGGACTTAAAGGGAAGCGTGAACATCCTTGGGATCAAGATCACTCGAGATCAAGAAAAAGATGATAGAACTTTATCATAAAGTTTCATACATAGACATTGTCTTCAAACGATTGACATCGCGAGGATTCAAGAAAGGCTTCGTACCTTTCGGACATGGAATCCATCTATCAGAAATGTGCCCTAAGACACAAAAAAGAGATAGATGACATGAAAGGCATTCCTTATGCTTAATTTCATTGAAGCCTTATGTATGCAATCTTTGTGCCGAGATGGATATATCGCTTTCTTAGATTAGCATGGTGGCAAGATATCAAAGTAACGAGGAAAAAAGAACATTGGACGTGGCGATTAAAAACGATACGAAGTATCTGAAAAGAACTTCGAGATAGAATGTTAGTTTATCGGTCGAGATAATCCTAATCCCCAATCGGCTTTCGGACTCGGATTTCCAATCGGACTTAGATTCGAAAAATCTACCTCCTGTGAGTGTGTTTTGCATGGGGGGAGGAGCCGTGACATGGAGAAGCGTTAAGCTAGAAATGCATCACATATTCTACCATGGAAGCCAAGAATATGTAGTTGCTTGCGTGAAAAAGTGGTTTGGCTCGAGAACTTCCTAGTGGACTTGGATGTAGTTCAGATTTGCCCAAAGATAATCACTTTTTTATCGTGATAATCAAGCAGGTTGCGAAATTCAAAGGAACCAAGAGCCCACAAGCCAAACAAACACATTGAAGGAAATACCATCTTATCACGAGAAATCATTAAGAGAAGAGATATATAGGGTGGCAAAGATCGCGTCGGAAAGATGACTGTGAGTCCATTCACAAAGGGTCCGCCTCGGGAATACATTCGAGAGACATGTGGAAGGAATGGGTGTCAAGGCAGATTGCCCGATCTGGCTTTTGAGTATAAGTGGGAGACATTATTGGGATTCGTGTAGGTGACATTAGATGTCACGTATTAGGAACTACCACGAGACATGTTGTAGTATATGCTTAAAAGACTTTTGAGTATAAGTGGGAGATTATTGGGATTATCTTTGGAAAGTATGTTTTTTACTTTTATAATCAAAACTGATTTCGGACTTATTTACTAAAAATAAATTGTTTATCTTGATCCTTTAAATATCGTGAATGTTACATATATTTCTTTGCGTAATTGTTCAATAAATAGTCGTGTTACATTGTAGTTAATTTAGTGATACGGATCACATAAGATTAAATTAACGATCGCTTAGCCTAAAAGTACACCATTCACGACCTAGATGGAAATGAACAATCCATCGTGAAAAGGTTGAAAGTGTAAGGCTCGAGTTGGTTTGTCTTGACCAAGATTACACTAGTGCATGGTGATGCCTTTGAAGAGGACCTCTGGAGGACAAATTCTTGAGGCCCGAACTAGGAAGAATTAGACCTCGGTGGTTAGTTATTTCTTAATCTTACCTTTAAATAGGATTGCGTGTGGTTAGTAACTATTGCTTTGACTTATTACGGGTAGAAATCAAGGAGATTCAATACTTTATATCTTGGGCAATATTATTGGTCACGTCGATTCTTAAGATTTAATGCGGAGAATGCGTGTGCAAAGACTTATTATTTGCCCTTTGGGAGGTTCATAAAATTTATCATACCAAATCTTGCAAGTGGAATTTGTTTAGGTATGGATAATAATGTTGAATGGTTCCTAACCAAGGATAAAAATATTAATTAATGAAAAGCTATTTGATGGCTTGAATTAATTAATGGGCTAGATAATCTTAAACCGCGGAAATAATAACAGGAGCCATATTAAAAAGCTGTAATATGGGTTAAGATGGATAGTCTGATATTAATTATGTAGTGGAATTAATTAATATTTATGGGCTTGAATAATATTGTGGCTCAATATTGATAATTCAAGGTCCGTTGGAAGAGTCGAATCTTAATTCTCCTAAAGGCCCCCAAGTAGCCTTGTAAAGTCCAATAAGCAAAAATGTGTTTAAAAATAAAATAAATATTTGTTGCTCATTTTTTTATTTTTTTTAATCATAAATAAAAAGAGGAAGAAAGATTTTCTTTGAATTTTGTTATGGAATGAAGATATGTATTCTTGGAATACAAGATTATCTCATTAAATTCAAGAAATCTCCCACTTGAGTTATTTATGGTGAGATTTTCGAAATTTTCAAAAGAATAAGGGAAAGAAAAGATTTTCTTGATTTTCTTGAAAATATATTATGGAAGATATGTATTTCTTGAAATACAAGTATATCTCATAAATTCAAGAAGATCGAAATCTTGGTTTCTTGTTCCTATTATTTTAAAAATTCCCATAACAGAGGAGTTGGGATTTTATGGAATATTTTAATTATGGAGAAAAAGAATATATGAGATATATTCAAGATTTCTTGGAGATCAAGAAAAAGATTTTCCCATATTATTTTATCACTAAAATTCGACCAACACCCTCTATAAATAGGGGATGAGTGTTTCATTCCCAAAGTACAATTTCATGTCTTTGGAAAAATTAGTAAATCGACAAAAGTGGTGCAACAAATTTTATTTTCCCTTTTATTAATTGTTCATGAGTTTCCTTCCACCCATTAAAGCAAGGACTAGAATACTTGGGAAGGCTTTTTTGGTGTGTTCTTATCCATGAGACCATTGCCACTCCAGAGGTTAGTTCACGTGAAACCCGTAGCAATTCAGCGTCGTGGATTTATGTGAGCTTGTTTATATCATGATTTGTTGTTGAATTATTATTTGAATATAGGATTAATTCATCTTAGTAATAATTGTTAGAATTAAATTTGTATTTAAATATTCATCTGAATAGATCCGTGCAAATAATTCCCCAACATACATACGGACTTAGATCTTTATTGGGATTTCAGGGCGTTCAGAGTAGCAGGAGAGATACTTTCCTCAAAGGTTAATTTGATTGAATCATTTGAACTAAATGAACCGTTTAGCGGCTTGGTTGTACCTATCATACCTTGAATCCTTAAGCTTTGTCACATCTCTGGTGGTTCTTTCTGAGACCCGTACTACTTGATTGTATGCTTGTTGTCACGAGATCCCAACATCGAGCCCTCTTGTCATGAGCCTCATATTTCTTTGAAATATTGCCTCCGGACGAAGTCGGTTCTTGGCGATAGGCGCCAATCAATCTCGGCGCCTCTAGCTGGTACTCGATTCCAGACCCGCCTCCACATTGAAACAAGGGCAAGAAGAAAAAAATACCTCTGAATACGCTTTAGCCGTAGGGATGCGTCCTCATAAGAGGCGGGAGGAGGCCAGCTCTCGTGGTCTCATTGGGACATTTGAAAAGATGCCCCGATTCCACTCCTCCATACGCCTCGGCTCTCGTAGAAGGTCATCGAAAACGATTCTTGGATCGGTACAGGATGATGAAGCGAAAATAGTAAACCTTTATTACGTGATATCTCATTTAAAACTATCTGACCAAATCCTTTGTTCTCCTTTTTTTATCATCTGCCCGGACACGACGCCTGAAGTTCTACTTGAGGTCTTTGGCGAAACTACAGGTGAGGCTCCCTATCTGGATGGCGTCTAATGATTGGCCCCACTTACTAACGGCGATGAACAATGTCCCAGTGTGGGCGAAGGGCGTGACCATCTTTCCTTTCATGCTTGAGTCACGGGTAACATGTACTTTCCGTCGATCGTGCCTGCTGAAACCGCTCTCTACATGGAGAAAGCTGCGCCCGATCACGAGCTAAAACTTGCCGACTGGAAAACTCGGGTGACCATCGGTGGTAGAGCTGCTTAATTGAGAAAGCTCGGCACCATCAGTGGTCAGCCAAGATCATAAGCAACGCATAGGTGCGAAAAGATCGGATACGAAAAGTTCGACTTCGCCAGAGGGGTCCAAGAGCTCGAGGAGCAAGCCATGAAGGGCACCGGTGGTACGCTGCGGGTGGAGAGAGAGTCCGTCTTGCCAGGTTTTGATTTGCCAAGAAGATTCCGAGGTCGTATTAAGTTGGTCATGAGCTTGGCTCAAGGATCAAGAGCAGCAGTTAATTTTGGTTTATATGTGCAATGGCTTCGGTCATTCGAGTCAGTTCACTTAAGAGTCTGACAACATTTCTCTCACCTCATCTCCGAGTCACAAATCATTGGGGTATATCCGCTTGATCCCGACGTCAGGCTCAAATTAAAGATTTGGAAGGATATGGCATTGACTTGTCATGCTTTCCCCAATCGAGAGTCGGGATTATGTTCCCCCCCCGACCCACAGCAATCTGTAGTAGAAGCGGACTCCCCAAGGTGGTCCTCGAAAAACCTGAGCCGGGTGAAGTCGGGAGCCATCTGAAGGCGGCTACCTTGAGTGCGGACCCCTCAATGATCGAGTCAAAAGCAACGGCCTCTAAAGGGGTGTTTGACCCGAAGTCGGAGGTTAAGCTACCGCTCGTCCACGGTGTTATTGGCGGCAATTAGGTGGGCAACCTTTGAATATAGTCGATGGTGATCTTTAGGGATTCTGGATGTTCTTAAGAATGATAACATCAAATCAGGATAAAATGAGATTGAAGTTGTTGAACCCGTCTCCAGCAATACTTTTGATCGGCATCCTGAGTATCAAGAATCCAGATAAGAAAAAAAAGATTGAGAAGTTGTTGAACCCCCAGTCTCCAACAATACTTTGATCGGCGTCCCACGAAGTCGATTATCGCCAACAAGTTGTCTAAGTTGAATCTTGATAGATTGCAGTAGTTGTTTTATGATCCGTATGTATCTTTTTACATGTTGGTATTAGCGCTAGTGTAGTTTTGCCTTCCAGCTTATCGATGTAATTTGAATTCTTGATCTTTTGTTATTAATGAATGTTATCTTCATTTTTATTGTGCCGACTGATTTTTCTTCGATTTTTATCATTTGCATTTGTTCTTATCGTCTTATTGTCTGCATTTCTGAAAGACCGGAACTATGCTTAGTCGCCTTCTAAAAGTTGGGAAGTCGCTTTCATTTAAGGTGGCAACCTCGCCGCAGTATGCTCAAATTGTTCTTAGGGAATCGATATTGTGTATATGCAACTCCTTAGTTTTACATAATGAAAAAAGACATTATTATTACATAAATAGAAAATCATTACAAATAGCGGTTCGATTCATTGTAGTGTACTTCTTCAAATGGGTCATGCGTTCCATTGATATTGAGCAGGAGCCATCCCAAGTTTCTCGATTCATATGCTCCCATTTGATAATGCTTTAAATGACCTTATATGGTCCGCCCAATTTGGATAAACACTCCTTTGCTTGCCCGGTGTCTTTTTTAGGACCGGTCGTCGATCCCGACTGTCGAATTCGTGAGTACTTTTCCTCGACTATTGTCAGAGATCTAGCATTCCTTATGTTGGCTTCTAGCCTTTTTTCTTGAAAGTCTAAGTCCCCTAACAAAGGCCTCTTCATTGTGATCGACCACGACTGTGAGACGACGATCAGGCTGAAACTAAACCTCGGCGGATCATTAAGCTGGCATCGTAGCCATCAGTATGGGTCTCCGATTGAGTTAAACGCACGTTATCCTCGTATGACCTAGCACATCTGGCTGACTCGTGGCCCATTTTCCTTCTTATCTTCGATCTTGGCTTTGATGTGTGTTTGATAATTTTGTTAACTGCTTTGACTCAATCCATTAGACTGGGGATGGTATGGGGTCGAGAAGAAAACAATGATGTGTGGTTTCATTCTTAATTTTTGGTGGATGGTAGTTGTATAATTAAGTTGTGGGCGATCAATGTGAACTTATCGATCTTATAAAATTAATATCATTCACTTATAAATGTATATCGCTCTTTTCTTATAAATCGATATTTATAAGATTTAATCTTATGATCCCATTCTGAAATGCGATTAGTATCAATTATTAATCAGAATTTATATTAGTTTATAAAGATAGTGGATAAAATTCATCACATCGAACAAGAGTTCTGGACCTACTTTTATTTAAACTTTGAACGGGCTATTTGTGTTTTGTTTCCCTTATTTAATTATGAGTTTCTTATTTAATCTCATGAAAATGCTTTAATTTATACATAATCTTTTGTATATATTATTACGGAAAGTAAGATATTTTGCAGTGAAAATCATATAATTTTAGTATGCTTATTTGATATGAATATAATATTAGCTTTATGTCAGAAATAAGATAAATTTCACTATAAACAAAGC